>OY720441.1:29515017-30005820 GCA_963082915.1 Dolichopus griseipennis | reverse complement strand
ACTTATCGCAGCTCCAACATAAACGCACACTAAACCAATTACACTTAGCTTTGTTTTAAGCAATTTTAATAGCGGATACTTAATTAGCCATTTCTTTTCTTTTTGATGCGGTAAAGGAGTGGGGATAAATAAGAATCTAATATGTTGTCAGGACAACTCTTTTTTTGTGGAAGCATAACTTCCGGTGCCTGATCAAATATAAAGTTTTATGGTAAAAATTAGAGAATTATCCCTTTTTCCAGAAAAATAAAACTCCTACTGCTTTTTTTACTCCTATTGCAGCATTTAATATAAAGGGGCTGGAGCCCTCAAACCATCGCTAAACAAATTATTGGAATTCTGATTTTGTATCCAAGTCTAGAAACCCTCCTAACTTTTTCCCATACATTATATCAGAAAAGCTTTTAATACACTTAAGGTCTGCCGCCCCAAACCCAATGCTAAACAAATTAACAGAATTTAATTTTTAAATAATAGTGAAGAAATTTTTCAGTTATAATAACTTTAGCCCTCTGACGATGACCAGTTTTCAGCTATATGCGATTTAAACGCAGTTAATTAAATTAATTATAATGAATTGGCCAGTCTCTGAATTATAAAATATAAGAAGAATATTAGAATATTAGAATTTGATGAGTTCAATTAAAGCATATACTCCTCCCTTTCACGCGTAGCGACTTACGACGACTCTTTTATTAATTTAGAAATAATATTATTTATTTTATATTAATCTTTTTGTCCCTTTTGCTAACAAAATCTACTTTTATATAGAAATTTCAAATTCTTGTGATCTTGTGCGGGAGTTGAACTTGCCTTCCTCTGGTTAAAACAATAGCTAAACATTAAGTTCAAAAAATTATTTTTTAATTTATGATGCATTAAAATTGTTTTGAAAAAATAATTTAATTATCAGCAATTTATTAAAGATTTTTACATTTACGAGTAAATATAAAATTTATGTAAAAATTTTTCTTTGAAAATAAGTTCTTTTTTTAAGGAGTGGTAACTTATGAAATGCTTTTAAAACTTAAAAATTTTAAAGTATTTTTTTTTTTTAATTTATAGATAAAAAACAAAGCTCTCTTTAGTTTTTAAGGGTTAACAACAATATAATTTATCTTTTTATTGTTATTTGGAGATAATATTTTAACATAAAAATAAAATAGTTAAAAAACTAATTTAAGATAACTTTATTTGACTAGTCATTTTATCAGACATACATCATATCATATACGAAGAAATTTTGGTAATTAATTCCATTTAAATCTAATCACTTCTGCAAAATACTAATTAATAATGTGGAAATTGTTGACGGCAAATAAAAAACAAGGGATGGAAAAAACCAAGAGTTTTAAAAAAGCACATTTTAAAAATTAAAAATTGTTTCATAGTGAATTTAGGCTAAAAAGTAAAAATAAAAATAAATTGATAATATTATAATTTAGTTATTTTATCAATTCATTATTAATTATGAATAATAATGAAATCCATACTTAGAATATAATTCCAATACAATGTCGAAATATAATTTTGAAGCTTCATTGTCAACGTTTAATTTCGGAAATATATACACTAGTGACTAATTTACTGGTTTATAAAAATAGGAATTTTAAGTCCTAATTAACATGGTTTATCATCTGAAAAATTTTAGCAAAAGGCTGGTGGCGATCAGTTTTAGCCACACCCTTTTCTTTATATACATCAATGACCTTCAATTCATAGTTTCGCAGACGACAGCTCTTTACAGGCGCTGTAGCCTGTAACATTAATCATCAGGTTAATACAACAGCAAAAAATTTTACTGTCAGTGAGCGTAATAATGATTAAACAAAAATTCAAAGTGGGGTGAAAGTAATGGTGTTCAATTAAACATGAAGAAAACCCAATGTTGTCTGATCTCGCGAAAAATTAGCAATTTTCCATCTACCACAGGCTCAGATTTTTCACGGAGAAGCTTTGCAGCACTCAAAGGATTTAAACACCCAGAAAACCAGAATTAACCTGAAACCTGAGTTAAACCAGATACAGACTTGGTCAAATCACAATTTTTGGTATAGCCAAAGATGCAGCTAAGTGTTTGGGTTTTTTGAATCGTTTTAAAACTTACTTTTCTTCACTTTGTCTTCTCAATATCTATAAAACATATATTTAGGCCAAAAAACGGGAGTATAATACAAATATTTGGGCTGGTACTCCCCAATCGGTGCTAGGATATTTCGATAAAGTGCACAAAACAGAGCTATTCGTCTTATAAATCATCCAAGTGTTTACTCAATGCTCCCCTCCACTTAGCTATAAACTCACAGTATGATCATTTAAGGTGTGCTATAGATACCTTGTAAAGACGAATACCTGCTCTAAAGAAATAAAACAATTAATGCCTCCACTTAAAGTTTTCCAACTTTAAATAAAGGAGTGCAACGGATGCTGATCCCTTCTGTGTCGAATTGATAAGATGGAGTAACACGGCATATGGGAATCTTTTTGTTGCGTGCATGTCGAGATTCTGAAAGCATATTCCGTCCAATGTGTTCAACTATAGTTGGTTATTCGTATGTATGCGACTTAATTAAATTTAGTCAGAATATTAACATACTTCTTTTTAATATCCCTCCGAATTTTCCTCATCCCTCATAATATCACCATCTCTATAACCAAACTGTGCTTGTTGTGCTTGTTATATCACATCACAGGTACTTTTCTAAAGTTTGTTTCGAAAAGGGTGAGGTTTTGGTGTATAAAGTCGCAAACAATCCAAATAAATACCGCACTTTTCAATTGGAACGTTCCATTCTCTCATAGATTGTAGAATTTTCATTTGAACATTGACTGGTTCGTTTACTAATTTGATATGTTTTCGTACCAAATTTATTCTAACCAGTCGTTGACATGTATACTCGGTAAGTTTTAGTAAATACTACTAAAATAACTTTCTATTCTACTGGATAAGAATATCACAATATTATTACATGTATCGTTTGTGGAAAAATATCGTTGTTTAGATATTTAAAATAAAAACTGTATTTTGTATCAACAACAAATTTCTAAACAATTTTTTCTATTATTGTCGGGATACCGCACTATTGGTTTATTATAGGACCCATAAATTCCGAATTTAATTAATTTAATAAAATTTAAAACCACATACAATCAGTATTCACCTGTGAAAAATCTGAAAATATATATGGAAAAATAAAAAATAAAAAAAAATTTAAATAAATAACTGAATAAAACAAAATGACATTATAAGAAAAATGTAATGAAAAATTAAAATTGTAAATTATAATTTCAATCTGATATGTGTGTACAGTGTGAATAAAATAACAATGAAAATATTTGAATTTATATTGTGAAATTTTCATTCTGAAAATTAAAAATAATAATGCATTTTTATAATATGCAGTTGTTCCTATTTAATTGTTATTGATGAAATTGAAATGAAACGAATCAATTCATTTGAGATTTTTGACTTATTTTAAAATAAGTGGAACATGAACTGCAAATGGATACATGTGACATCTAATAACACATTGCCAAAACATAATCTTTATCTTCTAAATATTTCTTATAATCTGAAATGCAAAATTTAATATTAATTTGTAACTTTATTAGATTTGAAGCCTATTTGAGACCAGAATTTTGTTTAAGAATTTAATTATAAATATTATATTTAAAGATAAGTAAAAGAAACTAAGGGTTCGTTTACATTGGGGCTGCGATAAGTGATAAGAGCATAGCGTAGAAAATTTATATTGCTTATCGATAATGAAAGCTATGCTCTAATATAAAAACCTCTATTTAAATCATGTATATAGTTTTTTACGCTATGCTCTTATCGACGCTTTTATCACTTATCGCAGTTCCAAAATAAACGCATCCTTAGTCACATTTTATTTATAATAAACAAAACTCCAGACTTAATATAGATATAAGTATTTTTAGTATTTATATATACTAACATGGTAACATGGCGAACATTTCTGGTGGAATATGATTTCATAAACGTGATTAGCGCATAACAACTGAATTACCATAAGCCTTGCTTCGACTTCTTTCCAAGATTATAGATTCTTCGGAGCAGAATCTTAAGGAGGGGGCAGTATTATCCAAATAGTAATTTTACATAAACTATTTGGATATATTTACATAATAATTCTAATTACTACTTGAAAACATACAGGGATTTTAATCATATTATCATTTTGTTTTTCTAAATACAACTTTAACGAAGGCACATGCTTTTATGATCAGTAAATTGCATTTCCATTTTTAAGTCTATAAAAGAGCGTACCAATCGGTTTGAGCTTTCATCTTAAAATTCTACAGTCCGAGTTATAACACTAAAAATCTAGTATATTTAAAATAAAATAAAAGAAAGTCAAATAAATGTGAAGAAAATAAAAATATATTTACATAATTAAAAAGATTTGATAAAAATTTAAAGGCTGGTAATGGTATTGTAATAATCGAACCAAAATTTATATTATTATTCAATTCAATATTAAAAGTTGTAGCATTTTTCGATGGGGAAATTTTTTTTTTAAAAATGTTTTTCATTTTAAATAAATGAAACGAAAAATGTTATCAATAAAATTTGATTAAAAAGGGTAAAGTTTAATTCAGCATATAGCTTTAATCACAGCTTCAATATACTCAGCTACCATTCGCCATTAGATTCAAATTAATTGTTTAATCAATAATCAATAATTAATAATTATATATATCTTTAATAAAAAATACACTAATATATTAATATAGCAATATAAACAAATAATTTAATTTAATAATATAACTCACAGATATAGAATACCATATAACCTAAATACAAAATATTTCAATATAAACAAAAATAGAATTGTATCTTTTGAAAATCTAAGACGTTTCTACATGTTATAAAGTGGTGTGCTATCTCATGTTGAAATTGCAAGTGGAATTTACTAAGATTAGTTCTAATTACACGTCATATTATAGCCGCCTTTTTTCAAACATGTACCAATATGTATTTATGGTATAGAGAGGCTTAATATCATGTTGAACAGTTAGCGCTTAAAAAAAAATATGATTTTATGAAGCTTTCCATATTCTAATCATGTGTTTTAATTTTACAAGTTTAATACTTATATTCTGGGATTACAATACTTCAATTAATGTCTTGTAAATATAAATATGAAATGAAAAAAGATCATGAATTTCTACCTCATGCAATTTATATGCAAATTTTTTTCACAAATTTCCACATTGGTTTTATTTGATTTTTCCTGAATATTGTTTGTATTTATTCATATATATATTGTTATATTCAAGATATATATTTAAATGTATCTGTAGTCCGTTAAAAGAAAAAAAAAACAAAAACGATTTTAGGTTACGACCAGAATTCAGTGAATTGTATGCTGAAGTAAAAACTGATTATTTATGCATAAATATGAATGTAAAATCCATCGAGATGCACTTTTAAATTAAAATTGAAATTAAAAATATATAAATCTACCTATAAATAATGCTAGTGTTAATTATATTTATTTTTAATTTTCAGTGCAATATTTTCAATTTCATATTAAACAAAATATTGAATTCATAAAGATTAAATGGATCGGATAACTTGAAATTGTCTTTTATATATTTTAATATTAGAAATGAAAAGGAGATTCACTATATTTTGGGATTAGGAAAATATAAGCCTAGGTAAAAAACTATTTGGGTGAAATTGGTGTTAAATTTTTGCAAAAAAGAGAGCAGAAAAGTAATAATATGAGACTGTTATATATTTTAAAAATGAAATACGATCTTATGTTTATATATGAACTAGTTATTGCGTGCTTGCACTGCAAACGTTTAAACATTATTTCATGACAAGACATTTTAAAAAATCATTTTATCGTTGACACATATAGTAAGGGCCTAAAAACTGCATCAGCCTCAAGCAGGGCGACCTGGAACTATCATCTCTAAACAAACGTTAAAAAGCTGGCCTATACCTTTTCAATGATACCCTACATGATAGTATAACACTAGCATTTATATAAAGGGCTTATAAATAGTCTCAGCGCCCAGCAAGGCGACCTGGAACCTTAGCAAACAAAAGTTCGCTGATGGTTGTTTTGTAATGATACCTCACATGAAAACATTAGGGTATCCCCATACAACTTAGAAATATTTAAAAGAGCTCCCTTGAATTCAAAAAGGTCAAATGGAAGATTTTTCTGGATGGTTACATGCTAAACTCTATCAAATGCCTTTTAACGCAATTCTCTAGCACATATAGAAGTGCTTCATCTTTTTGATTCGAAGTCATAGAATGAGTGGTTTTAAGCATTTGTTAGAAGCAGAGTCTCAGACGTTGTCCAGGAAAATTGTCAGTTAACTAGATTTTTTAACTAGATAGCTTTGTATGTCCGCCCGTCTGTCCGTAATCACGATACCTCAAAAATTAAAGAAGCTAGGATTTTGAAATTTTCACAAATTCGTTTTTATATAATAGCCATTTAAATAAATCCAACCATTTTGGTCCACGGGTTCGAATACCTGCTATACAACTTCTTTTTTTGTATAAGCATTACTCTTTACCTAATGAAGCTGGGTGTCTGAAATTTTTTCCAAAAATAGTTAAGTGTAATGGCTAAAGTTACTGCAAAATTTGGTTGGTTTACTGCAGAGGCTTCGATTAGCTGCCATACAACTCCTTCTTTTATATGAGCATTACACTACACCTAATAAAGCTGTATTTTTGAAATTTTACCAAAAGTAATTAACCGGATGATATAATATTTATGTTACGGTCATACGGGTATCCCAGGGTTGACACAGTCAAAGTTTAGGTGTTTTTTCAAATCGATTTCATTTAAATGCATTTATTCTTTCTTATTCAAGGAGAAAAACTAAATTCCAAAAACAAATTCATAACAAAAGAATTAAATACATATTTAATTTTATACTAACAAATCTGTGTTAATAGATTTACAAATTTGCAAAATTACAACAATCCAATTACGAATTTTATCTAGCTCCATGATAAATAAGCTGTAAAATAAATTTAAGAAATCTGTTTGCATCTGTTTGCATTTTTATTTTTTTAAGAAAATTTATCATTTATAATAGAGCAATTTTAAGAAATTATAATTTGTAATTAAATGCGCATTGGGACAAAATTGGTTTAATTTCTTTCCATTTTCACTGTATAAATTTGAACAAGAACGTTTTCTTTTCATCTCATTAGGACAACAAATTTTAAATATTCGTTTAAATAAATTAAGAATTCTAAAAGGAATTAATTTTAAATTTTATTGCTATAACCGTATGAACGTAGGTACTTAGTATATACCAAATTTGCCATTACGATATGTATATAGTATCAAAGGTATGTCAGATTGAACCAAAATTAAAATATAAATTGATCTAGCTATGTGTATCCGTCCGTCCATCCTCACTATAACACAGCTATAGTTGCCATCACTATTGAAATCCAGCTAATTTTCTAAACGGGTTCGGATAGCTGCCATACAACTTCTTTTTAGCACATTTTCAAAAAATTTGTAAAAATGTGCCTATATAGCTTCATTCTGTCCGTCCGTATGTTTAAAAAACTTTTACACCGTTTGAAATAGAGTAAAGAAATTTTAACCACGGATAGATATTACAAAAAAAATAATTTCGTAGAAGAATTTTTTTCTGTAGCCCCACACGTTACGGAGCTACAGCCCCCCAAACTTGGAAAAAGCCTTATTTTTAAATTGTTATAACAAGAGGTCTGTTGAGTGTATTTTCAATCTGAAAACGGCAAAAGATAGCTGGTTTTATAAACTTTATAAATTTTTAGTTAGGTCCTTGAGAAATTTGGCAACCTTCCCTATTGAAGGGCTATTAGAACATTAAAATAAAAAATTTATTGTTTTTATAAGTAAGCAGTAACTTAGTCACCAACGTATATATTTCCTTAATTAAACGTTAATATTGAAGCTTCAGCATTATATTCCGATAAAATACTTAGTATGAAACACTATATTATTTTGAAAATGTGCTTTTTTAAAAACCCTTGGTTTTTTTTCATCCCTTGATTTATATGAGCATCACTCTGCATTTAATGATGCTGTGGATATCTGAAATTTTGCCAAAACTAGGTACTCTAAGTAGGTATTTATATAATTATTTACTTTTCAGTTGACATTTAACATCATTATTCGCTCTTGTAATTACAACTTGGAGCGCCAAAATGTAGTTGTCAACCATAGCATCAGTGACGTTTCATTACTATTCAAATTTTACATTATTTTTTTATATGATTATAAAAATATGTGTTGAGTTCTTTTTTGATTTAAAATAAATTTTTAAACCTTAGATTTATTATATTTTCAATTCTACGATTCTATCGTAATATTTAATAAAAAAATATGTTTGCCTTAAAACTCTTCTACTTGTCACAATCAATCAAGAACATTGTCAGTTTAGTAACAATAGAAATCCAAAATTGATTAAAATCTGAAAATTATTTTCTTCAAATGAATTTAATACAATCAGAAAATTCTTATTCTCTTATTTTAATAAATTTTCTTAAAATAACAAGAAATAATCTAAATATATTGACATGAAAATTCAGATCAAATAAGACTCGTTGTTAATATATATATATATATATATATATATATATATATATATATATACATAAAAAAACAAGTTGAATTTCAATATTTACGAGCATAATAATTTTCATCACTCTTTCAGTCTTTCATCACTTTCAAGTGCTATTAAATATTTAATTTACAACTTTTCTTAAATCAACCACCATTTATATACAATAAGCAACTTCAGAAACAGCAGTATAGTATCTAGAATAACAGCATCAACGATAACATTTTTCATTATCGTTTTATTTTTCTAAAGTTGTCGCTTTAAGCTTTTTAAATCATCCTCCCACATGAAACAATAATTGTGTTTATGAAAAAGAACAACAATAATGAAATTTATTTCAGTGGTGTATTTCAAAAAATTTGTTTTTTTCCTACTAAGTATCCAAATGATGCCTATATGGCAAGTCATATTCAAGGTCTTAAATTATAAGCAGTGTTTTGGTATTTTTAGCACATTTCCCAAAAATTTTTTTTAAATGCTTATTAGTTTTACTCTGTACGTCCGTACGTCAATCCTTATGTTTACAAAAATTTTTACACCATTTGAAATAGAGAGAAGAAATTTTAGCTTCGGGTAGGTATTGCAAGAAAAATAATTTCACGGAAGAGCACTATCCGTTGGTGAGCCAAAGCCCGCAAAAGTAGGAAAAACTCCTATATTTAAATTTTTATAACAAGATTTCTATTAGGAATCGGTTCAATCTGAAAAAAACAGCTCTTTTTTAAAGCTTTACAAATTTTTAAAAAGCAAATGTATAGGGTTGCCATACGGTACTATAATTAACCTTTATGTGAAACTCAATTTTTCTTAATTTTTTGCCACTCATATCTTCTAAACGGCTTAAACTAGCCGTTAAAACCTCAGAAATTAGTGGGAGTCATTTTAAATTTTGTTACGCTCCCCTGAGCAAAGTTCAAATTGTTTCGTTCGTTTAACACGTTTAGCAAAGTTTTGATTGTCAGCTGCTTCGATGTTTTAATGTGGAGAAAGAACGGCGTGCAGCTGCTTGTTTTATTTCGTCGGCTATGCGGGAGATTTTAGGATCTATATAAGTATCACTATAATGCATATACCAAGGGGAGCAATACTTTATTTTGTGACTATTGAACTCTTTGAATAAGAGGATCCTTACCACAACCTCATTTTTAAATACCGTTTGCCCAGACTTGCTTTAATATTTGATTGCAGTTGTCTAATGTCTGTATTTAATTTCTAGTTATTCTTTACTTCTTCTTAACGTGATCTTTTCATGTTGATTTGGCGTCAAGTGTCATACCAATATACTTCGCAATAAATTCATGTGGTATGACTGCCACCGGTAATTGTATTCTTATGTTTGTAAAATATACATGTATAAATTTACTATAATTTTATTTTCCAACTAATACACCAGCTAGAAACCATGTCAATTATGACAAAATTTCTAGCTAGTTTTTAGAACACCATCGATTAAAAAAACATTATTACAAGATTTTTCCACGAAACCGTCGAAATTTTAAATTATTTCATCCCTGATATTTTTTTTAATAAAAACATATTATAAACTGAATTGCAAACTGAGGGTGTTTAACAAAAAAAAAAATTAAATACAAAAATTCAATAAAAAAAAAAAAACGAAAAACAAAACAATTGAATTTGATTTCTTAAATGAAAATTTTTCAGATTATTTAACTGGAAAATATTTTTTAAAATATAAATATGATGTGAAAATATGATGAAAAATTGTGTTCTTGGCAAATACAATTCCATCTTTATTTTTCTTTACATTTTGTTTTCTATTTCCAGTCAACAACAACAACAATTATAACAGGAAAATTATATTCTATTAGAGGGTTGTTTTTTCTGATGTCCGGAAAATGCAATTATTGCAAAAAATGCTAGAAGAGATGAAAACATAAATTAGAAAAGAAGCTGCAAAAGAGAAATAAGAAATATTCAAACATTAAATGCTTGAAAAAATTCAACAACTAAATATTATTGTATTTGGTTTTAAATACTTCGTTTTAATATTCTTTCATGTCCATACATTAAATTGTGGAGGACATTTTACTTTAATTGTCATTACTCAGTAAAACGGTATTTTACTCACAATTCTGTTTTGTTTTTCTGTTTCTTATGCAATGCTTGTTAATAGTTTTTACTTGTTTTAATTATTAGTAATTAATGTAAAGTTTTTTAATTATGTTAGTTTTAATTTTTTAAGTGAGTCTTCATTAAACACATTACTAAAATATTTTAGTTTTGAAAATTTTAAAAGAAATGGGAAAGAAATAAGAGAAAGTTGACGGTTTCAACCCTGGGATACCCGAATGTACATTTATTTTTTATTTTTTAAGTGCTAGCTGTTTAACTGTTAGGCTATTAAGTCTATCTATACCATAGGTAAATTTTGGAACAAGGGGTCATATTATATTTGTGTTATTAGAATTGATCTTAATGAATTCCAAATACAATTTAAACATCAGATAGTACTACCCCTTTTAGAATGTTGAAACGTCTTAGATTTTCAATAGGTACAATTCTATTTTATTTGTATTGTAATAATTTTGAATTTGAGTTTTCTAGTATTTTATATCTGTGAGTTGTATTATTCAATTAATTTAATTGTTTATATTTTTATATTAATGTATTTTTGAAAAATTATCCGGTTATAAAATATAAACCTGCACACATCGTGCGGAAAGACGGATAGCTCGCATAGCTAAATCAACTCAGTTTTCGATTCTAAACTGATCTAAGCCCTTCTAAGTGGCTGGCTTGTCATCTTTATATAAGTTTTTTAACTAAAAAAATATTGAATATTGAATATATTATTGAGCGTTTGAGCGAAATGTATATGAAAAAAATTAAAAACGATTAGTTTCCTATTAATTCAATAATAATTGAACTAGCTGTTGGCCCGTCACAGAATGACGGACTGTCAATTGAAAGAAGAACTTTTTCTAATTAAGAATTACTTTTATTTTCATTAAATATATATACATATATTGTTTATCAATACCATTTTCGTCAATAAAATCACAACTGTTGTATTACGCAGATTATGATTCGATTCTAGTAATAGATACACAAAAAAGAAACAAATGACTTATATAAAATGACTATTAAAATTTGAAGATGAATGTAGTCTACATTTAGTATGTTTTGAAGTTGTAAAAATGTTCGGTTCGTTTGTTCAAATCCCTTTTTTTTGAAATTTTTTTTTAATTTCAATTAATATTTTTATATTGCTTGGTTTATTTACTTTTCAAATCAAAGCAAGCAACGCATCAAAGCATACATTGGGCCTTCGCCGTTATTTCAGAATTTCACTGAAAATAATGAAGACTTACTACATTCCTGTGAAGTATAGTCTTAATTTTTAATATCAAAATGTTTTACTATTTATATTAATGATTTTTAATTTTAAAAGACACTTATCAACAAATTTTATTATTTAGCAAATCTTTTACGCATTTACGTGACACAATTATGACTAATCTAATAGATATTTCATTGAATGTGTTCTATTTTAATTTAATTATGAATAACAAATTCAATTAAAGCTTTTAAATTAAATTATAAAACAAATTTCTAATTAATAAATCGAAATTTCTTTGAAACATTATTGTTATCAAGTTAACTTGTAATTAAATACAATTTGTTTTTATACCCGTATGACTATATAGTCAAAGGGTATAATAAATTTGCCATTACGTTTGTGACGCAGAGAAGGAGGGGGGGGGGGGGGGGGGGGGTAGATATAGACTCAAGTGTATGGATCGGATCAGAATCGAAAAATAAATCGATTTAGCTATGTATGTCCGTCCGCACGATAACTCAAAAACTAAAGGAGCTAGGATCTTGAAATTTTCGCAAATTCGTTTTTTTTGCAATAGCCGTCATCGCTATTTAAATCCAGCCATTTTGGTCCATGGGTTCGGGTAGCTGCCATACAACTTCTTTTTTTATATGAGCATTACTCTGTACCTATTACAGCTGCGTGTCTGAAATTTTGCAAAGGTAGTTTAGTTTTATGGCCAAAGTTTCTGCAAAATTTGGTTGGTCTAGTGGAGTGGGTTCGAGTAGCTGCCATACAACTTCTTATTTTATATGAGCATTACTCTCCACCTAATGAAGCTGGGTGTCTGAATTTTTGCCAACAATTGTTTAGTGTAATGGCCAAAGTTTCTGCAAAATTTGGTTGGTCTGCTGCAGAGAGTTCGAGTAGCTGCCATACAACTCCTTATTTTATATGAGCATTATTCTCCACCTAATGAAGCTGGGTGTCTGCATTTTTGCCAAAAATTGTTTAGTGTAATGGCCAAAGTTTCTGCAAAATTTGGTTGGTCTACGACAGAGGGTTCGAGTAGCTGCCATACAACTCCTTATTTTATATGAGCATTACTCTCCACCTAATGAAGCTGGGTGTCTGAATTTTTGCCAAAAATTGTTTAGTGTAATGGCCAAAGTTTCTGCAAAATTTGGTTGGTCTACGACAGAGGGTTCGAGTAGCTGCTATACAACTCTTTATTATATATGAGTATTCCACTACACTTAATAAAGCCAAAAGTAATTAACCGGACGATATAATGTATATGTTACGGTCATACGTGTATCCCAGAGTTGACACAGTCTACTCTACTACACTCTTCCTCGTTTTTATAATAATTTTATAATTAGATTATTAAGAAGGTATGTATACTTAATATTCATAGCAACCTAACATGTTTTTGTTTCTTTCATTTCATCGTTAAGTGGCTCTTTCTAGCTGCAAATGTCTCGCTTTACATAAAATAAAATTAATTTAAAAAACTGGTAACTGCTGCTCTTTCTTTTCACAAAATAATTATTTGAATTTATTCAATTGACAAAAATTATAAATACAAATTTCTGGAAATTGGAGTGTTTTTTTAATTTAAGTGTTTTTAATTTTTAATTTAAAAACAAAAATATATATATTTACCACTTTAATTTAACTTGGTAATTATTGAAACTTCTATAAGTATTAATTTAAAACAAAAAGTGGTAAATATATAAATGTAATATGTATACAAATATATATTTATAGGACCGATGAAAAAAATTCTAAAACAAAAATGGAAAAAGACTCAAATTTCGAAGATTGTTGTCATATTTCTGCAGTTGTATAATTTAACTTTGGTAAAATTCACAAAATGAAACAACATATTTATATAAATACTTGTTCTGTACATGTTTTAAGTTATATAAAAGACCAAAAACTTCTATGAAGTTTCAATATGCTTAGGCTTCAGACTTCAACTTCCTTGCATACAAATTCTGAGCCTTGTTTACACATATGCAGAATTATTTACAATACAAAGTTGAAATTTAAAGTTAAGTAAAGAAATATGGTAAGTTCGTTTTGAAAATTTTGAGATTTTTCAAAGGGGCAAAGCTTATTGTAGCTGCCATAGTTTTTGCTGGAACCAAGGTGCATATCTTTGCAAATGGTGATGGTTTAAAATTAAAATTTGTATTTTATTTTATGTGGCTGGCAATTTTGCGATGTTTTGAAATATTTAGACCTCATTTTTGGGAAACTGTCATACAAGGTTCTCGAACCAATTACTATTACTATTAAAAAACTATGAATTTAATTAAGCTACGAGGGGATTAGCTGTCATATAGCTGAGGAAAACGCTTTTGTTTTGGCATTTTTTCAGTAAAAATACTTGTAAATCGTTTTTGGAACTTTTTCCTCTCCTAAAATTTTAATAGTGTAAATGTCTATAAAAGTCTCCACAACAAAAGTGAAAAACTCCCCAATGTCACATAGACATTATAATTATCAAAATAAAATGAAATTTCCATAAAATATTTTGAAAAATAAATGTTCACTTTTTTATAAATTAAAATTAGCGATAAAACGCAAAATAGCAAAAAAAAAAAAATTTCCTTTAAAATTATTTTGAAAAGCAAAAGTGGTACTTGAAAACTTTGTCTTTTTTTTTTTGTGCCCCTAAAGTATACCTATCCAATATTCACTTAAAAGTTTTGTGTTGTATTTTTCTAATGAAAAGTTTTACCAACAAGTCAGTTAATCGCATTTAAGGCAATATTTACAACTGTAGCTACACATCTACATTTACAAATAATTTCAAAAAAAGGCATTTGACTATACACAAAATGTTAAATAAAATGTGCTTGTGCATTTTGTGTATGTCGCCATTTGTTTTTAAACGTTTACAAAATAAAAAAGTTTCCGAAAAAGTTTTTCCAGTGAAAATTCTTGGTTCCATTAAAGAAAGGGTAAAAAATTATTTTTTTAGAAAATAATTTGCAAACAAAAATTAAAAACTTTACCCCCTCTCTCAAATGTAAAATGAGAAATTTTTAGGTTGACAAAACGCGAAAGTTTCTTAACAAAGTTTTCTTTGTGACATTTGTGTTTAGTAAAACGTCTCCGCTAATTTACTCTGACACAACAACAAAATATAATTACATATAGGGTAAACTGGGGTACATTCGTCAAATGATTTTTCAGTATACTTTGTATATTACTGAAAAAATTGCAAAAACAAAAAAAAGGTGGCAGCCCTTGCCAAATGTCATATTATTTTTGTATTGTAGTAGTTATCTGACTTATTATGAGTATTTAGACGTGTTTTTTAAACTCCATCAAGCGCTTCAATAAAATACGGTATTAAAACACCTATGTAAAATTCAATCCAAAGAAAATTATGTAATATTAACAAACCCAGTTTCCAATACACAGTTTTGCCGAAGACAATACTCAGGTGGCATCCTACAACTTTTTAAAAAAATCAAATTCCACTTCTGCCGCAATCAGTTTAAAGAAAAATCTAATGGCTAGCTCAGTCAATCATGACCTAGCAAAAATATCTGATTGGGGTGAAGCTAACAAAGTTGAGTTTAATACTTCCAAGACTCAAAGCTGTCGCATCTCTTCCAAAAGAGATCAAATAACCCTATTCTCAGAATCGGATGAATTTGTTGAGATTGGGTTTTGTTTTTTTTTTTTTTTATACGCTAGTCAAACTCTAGGAAAACGAATTCCTTTATACATAGCTAAAAAATAGATATGTAGACTTGGCTATAGGGTTAAGGAGTTAGAAGGAAAATAGAATAGGAGAGTTGGATGGTAAGAACTGAACATATGGACACTTTCGTAACTTTTTAGTCTTTGAGAAAAACAGTAAAAACTTTTCAGAAAAATGGTGTTAATAGAAAAAATTTAGGAAATAAATGTAGGTTTTACATGATGTTATGAAATTAAAAAAAAATTACAGTATATTAGGTTTTCTGCCATTCGAAAGGAAAATTGACGAATGCGCCCCAGTTTACTATACATAGAAAAAGGGTTAAAATAAAACTTTTAATGTCATGAAATCGCTTGAAATTAATGGATTCAGTATTAAATTTTCAAATTTTTACATAAATAAAAACAAAATTTAATTGTATGCAAATAATTATTATGAGTTGGTTGCTTAAATTTTGTAATACAGAAAGTCGTTGCATTTGCATTTGTTTTGCATCAGTTGGTTAATATTTGCATTTGTTTTGCATCAGTTGGTTAATATTTTGCAAATTTTTAAACAATTTTTAAAAAAGTTTGTTTATATATTTTTGTTCTGTCCGTCTGCCATTGCGCCATTTCGGTTGTCTACAAAACTTCTGCACCGTTTGATAAAGAATTGAAATTATAACTGCGGATAGGTACCGTAAGACAATAGATTTCGATTAGGTATTTAAATTTACCGTTATTCGCGATTGAATTTTAGGAAAATTTTTGATCTCTTATATATCTCAAACAATTTACGTTAGAAACTTGAAATTTTGAGAAGCTCCTTGGAAATAAGTATGAGTAATTTTCTCATTTCACTTGCCGTTTAGTAGATGTAAAGGTTAAAATTTGAAAATTATTTTCGAACACCTGTTACAAAAATACTGGGAAATCTGTTATTTTAAAAACCTTTTTATTTTTTTGTTAAATTTTTAATTAAACAAATTTATTTTAATGTATCTCTCTCTTTCGACATGATGTTCTCCTTATCACAAAAATCTTAAGTCGATATCTAAAGAAAAGTTATAGTTTTAACATTGCGGAATGCCAATGTTTTATTAAGAATGCAGTTCTTATTTTTAGAATTATTTGGAAATATCGTCAATATCGAAAGACAATATTGTTTTATACTGTAAAATGTAAAAGTTTTTATGTGGTTTTGATTTGATTATCGTTTGCCATAATGAAATGAACGAATACCAAATAAAATAAATAATTTAGTTGAAAAATATAATTCACAGATACATAAATACTAAGTAAATCAAATACAAAATTTTTAGAACATATAAGACATAGATCTACTTAATTCTAAGGCGTTTCTACATGATTTATTTGTTTATTTGTTGTACCAGACAATAGTAACATTTGACATTTTGACTTATTATTAAATTATTGTCATATACACAATTTTGATCTGACCAGGGTTTGAACCCGAGACTTTTCGATTGACTTGCCGCTTGGCTTTTTCTAGAAAAAATCCGCAATGCTATTTCTAAATTTCACCGAAACATTATCAATTTCAATTTAAATATATTACAAATATTGAACATTGTCGCTATCTGTTTCTTATTTGTAAGACGAAAAACACTATATAAAATATAAATTATTATAATATATTATTGAAGACTTTGCAAAGTGAAAGCAAAATATGTTCAACATCCTAAGGTATGTAATATGCATCTCATGTGAACGTACCCTTAAGTTTGAAAATTTTATTTTTTATAGTTATTATGTTTATTAAAATTATGTTTATTCTATTATATACCTATTATATCTACATGAAATTTCAAAGTTTTACGGCTTCATTTTCGGGGAGCTGCCATACAACTTTTGTGAACCAATATGAATTTCTTCAAAACTCTGTTTTCAATTCGATAACTGTGAATCTAATGAAGCTACAAGGTTAAAAGTAAAACTCGGGAAGTAAAGTAAAAGGACAAGTTACTTGGCAAAGTTGGACATTACTCGGATCAACTTTTCGACTGGACCAAATTTTTTATTTTTATTTTGTTTTTACGGCTTTTTTATGCAAAAATTATGGGGTGGGTAAAAAGGTATATCATACCTACTATATGCAAAAATTGGTATCTAAATGTTTACAAGGGCAACTATAATCTTTCCTCGTTGTTTGATCAATGTACAATACGAACCTCTACTATTTATGTATGTCTATTTTGGGTACATAACTGATCTTTTATTTTTTAATGGATGCCTCTTTAAAATTTTATAGGAATTCCATTATAAATTTTGCTTTATTTTTTTTTCTTTAATTTTTATACCTTTCATCTCTTATATTTTTATTATTATGATAATAAAGTCATGTAAAAAGGGTGGTATTTTTACCAATTTTTTTTTATAATGACATTGTAAAAATATATCTTTAAATTTTAATGATGGTAATTTAAATATAGAGTGATGTCTTGAAGAAGGAATAAAATGATGATACAAAAAAAACAAGTGATGAAAAAACCAAAGGCTTTTAAAAAAGCACATTTTGAAAATTAAACGGTTTAAACAAGGTTTTGAAATTTTGGGAGAACTTAAATCCTCTGAAACTAGTAGGAGTGGTTTAACAAAATTACCCTCATTCATTTTTTTAGGTTCAAGGAATTAAATTGTGAATTCCACTAAAATTTGGAATTTTACTTAGAATTATACTACCTAAGCAAAAATGGGTAAATCTGCGAGACACTTTCTTCAATTTAAGGAACCACTTTTAAATTTAAGAAAAACCTTTAACATATGTTAAAATATAATGTTGGATCTTTAAATATTGTATATTAATAAAAAAAAAATTGGACACGTATTCAATTTACTGGTGCTTAAAAATAGCAAAACTTTCAATTTTCGAGCCCTTATAGTTTCTAAACAGCGGACGTGACAAAAAAATTTTGTAAAGCAACTCCTTCTAGTTTCTGCGGGCTACAGAACAAAGTTCTTCTACGAAATTATTTTTTTTGTAATACCTATCCGTGGTTAAAATTTCTTTACTCTATTTCAAACGGTGTAAAAATGTTTGTATACATACGGACGGACGGACAGAGTTAAGCTATGTAGGCAAATTTTTAAAAAATTTTTGAAAATGTGCTAAAAATGGAGGCGCTTCTTAAAACATTTATATTAGGTTTGTTTTAGAAAAAAAATGTGTTTTTATTTTATGACTTTACTATAGATATATGTCAATATGGTGGTTATTATAATACTTGTTAGAATCTTTGGATGTCACTAATAAAAAGTTATTTTTCGTTTTTTTGTTTTTGCTTTGAAATTTAAATAAACATGTGAATATGATGTTTTACCCTGTTTTGTTTTTTTCTATCAAATCATGCACATAAGAAATGAAAATTAAATTTTATTTTTGCAATTAAAGTTAAATTAAATGGAAAACATTTTGTAGGCGGAATATGGAAATTATTCTTAAAGATAAACATTTTCAAAACATCAGAAGGAGAAACAATTTTGAAGTTAGGAGTTTTAAAATTTAATTGAGTTTAGATTTTATTATATAAAGTGTTAGCAAATTTTATGTTTTTGTACGGTAATAAAATGATTCGTGAACAAAATTTGTAAAATATTTGAAGCTTTGATATTTATGAAGTATATACATATATACAATATACAACACAACAGCATTCGTTTATTTTATACAATGATAATGTACTTATACTGAATGAATTAAAATATGAAATTAGTTTCAATACAGGAATAATTTTTTATTTTTAACTTTCTTCAGCCTAAATACTATAGAAGAAAAGGTTATAAGTTAAAAAAAAATAATCTAGAAATTCCACCTAGTTAAAGTTGTTCCATTTGGTCGGAAACGCATAAATCTAAAAATTATTTTGTGTTCCGTTTTATGTGTGTCTGTCGCATAAATTTCAACCGATTTTGATAAAATTTACATACGCATACAAAACTAATACAAAATTTACGTCGCATACAAAACTAACAGACTTTTAAAGGTATCTTCAGCTTCAAATGTTGGGATAAGCTAAAATTAGTTATGTGAACTATCGATGGGTACCCTTCCAGACTTTTCAAGGGACCTCGAGTTCCAAATTTTGGTTTCAGCTCGAATTTGTTATATGAAATATCGATATCGGTACCCTTCGACACTTTTCAAGAAATCTCACTTTCCAATTGTTGGGATGAGTTCGAATTAGTTATATGGACTATCGATTAGTACCCATGTCGAGTTCCTATGTTTAATTGAATCTAGTGATATGGGCTCTACAAATTCTATGAGTTGCAGAAATACAGAGATCTAATAATTAGATTAAGTTTAAAATAGGTACCCTTCGACACTTTTCAAGAAATCTCACTTTCCGATTTTTGGGGTGAGTTCGAATTAGTTATATGGACTATCGATTAGTACCCATGTCGAGTTCCTATGTTTAATTGAATCTAGTGATATGGGCTCTACAAATTCTATGAGTTGCAGAAATACAGAGATCTAATAATTAGATTAAGTTTAAAATAGGTACCCTTCGACACTTTTCAAGAAATCTCACTTTCCGATTTTTGGGGTGAGTTCGAATTTGTTATATGGACTATCTATTGGTACCCATGCCGGGTTCCTACGTTTAATTGAATCTAGTGATATGGGCTCTACAAATTCTATGAGTTGCAAAAATATAAAGATCTAATAATTATATTAAGTTCAATATCAAATTATAGGCTATTGGTAGACATCCATTAACAGTTCCCATCTCTAAGAATTTTGACCATCAAAAAGTATTCAAAAAGAAAAGCTTATAAAATTCATTTGGATTTTTTTTATACGAGATAATCCTAAATATGTTTTTTAGAACATTAGATATATTTAATAGTTTTTAGAAAAAGTTTTAACCATACTTTTTTTTTTCTTTGAATCAAAAAAGTATTATTATACTCGTATAAGCCTGCAGAGTACCTTTAAGGGTATTTTTATGGTCATATCTGTATTTTATATTATATTTTATTATATAAATTACAGAAATTTAATACAATATATTTTAAAAAATTTTTCTTTCATATTGGTAATAAATTTAAAATTTAAAATTTAAAGTTTTTTTTTTTACAAAAGGTTTGATTTAATGTTTATCACATTTTACGAGTACAATGAGCAGAAACAAAATATGCAAGATAGTAACAACTGTACAGGTAATAAAAGAAATAGTGTAACAACTTTCTGCTTGAAACGTGCTGAATATTTAATTTTTAGCTTTACAAAAAATACAGCATTGTTTTTTTTGGAAAACATTTTTATATATTTTTTGTTTTGTTTTTTTTTCCTTTGTTTAATGTTTCTTTTATACATACAGATATAATTGTTTAAAAATTTTTATCAAATGTGTCTTAGAACTACACCTCCCATTCACGTATTCCTTTGATGCTGACCTTTTTTATATATTTTACATTACAAATACATTTTATTTTTATTTTGCGACATTAGTGTTGGTTTGTCCATGGTCCATGAAATACTGGTTACAGGAAAAATTAGAAGCCTAGTTTTTTAGTCAATAAAAGTTTTTTGTTAGATTAACAAGTCTGTCAACACCATGGCTACGCGGGGGAACAGAAGAAAAGATACATAAGATGTTAAAATTAACCTTAATGAATTCTAGGTACAAATTGATACATCAAATGGTGGTATCCTAATAACATATAAAATGAGCAAGAGTGTAGTAGAGTACACTGTGTCAACTATGGGATACCCATATGGGCGTAATATCAACATCATACCCAATGCAGTAGACCAAAAAATTTTTTACAATACTTGGTCATAAAACTAAACTTGTTTTGGCAAAATTTCCGACACCCAGCTTCAACATGTATAGAGTAATTCTTATATAAAAAAAGATTTACCCACCTCCGGTCCAAAGCCTCCCTCCATTGGCTTATATCTTGCGCAACTTCTCTTCAACTTCCAACAATATTCAGCATTCTTACGTCTGACTGAACACCATCTTTCCATCCAAGACGTGGTCGATCTCTTCTGCGTTTACTCTCCGGATTGGAATCAAAAACCGCTCTTGCTGGAGCATTATTAAACCATATACTAATGAATTATTAAAAGCTTTTAGAAATGTAATGTTAAAGGTAATGTTAACTTACAAAAAAGCCTTTATTAGAAAAATTTGTCCTCAGGAAATTTCTAAAATGAAATGAAACTCCTTAAATATGTTTAGAAAAGTTAAAATTCAATATGGTTACATATGATCTTCCTGGATTATGACATGGGATGACATTGGATCCAGGATTATGTTATTACACTGAAATGATGTATTATTATTTTATATTTTAATTATATGAGTAAATATAAACTTAGGGAACTCTGTGGTTTAGTAAGTCATTTCGCTTACTAACCATGTGGATGCGGGTTTGATTCCCGTACTAAAAAATAAAAAAATATTGAAAAGTTTTTCTTTACAAATCTCCTTGATAACCAAATATAATTTAAAATATACAATTATATCATATAAACAAAATCAATAATATTACTAATAAACTGATAGAAAATTTTGAAAGTGGGATGCACAACGGGTCGCAAGTCCTATTTGTTATGATAGAACATGCTATCCCCCCTAACAAACAACAACAAATATAAACTTCAATTCACAATAAATCCAACACCTCTGCAGTAGAAAAACTTTCTAAAACATGGATGAATTTCCAAAGAAAATGTGATCAATCAGGGTTGCTTAGATCAATTAAAAATATTCCCAGAAATATTTAAATTTCCAAATATTACATTCGCAGAAATGTGGAATCGATTAGACGCCATTTCAATAAATTTGACGCTGTAAAATAATAGGTTGTAACCGTTAGTCGCGTCAAAGTTTAAAAAAAAAAGTTCTCATGAAAATTATTCCAAAAAAACGTTTCGGACAATTTTATTTACATTTAAATATTTTTAAATTCTTTTTGTTTAATTTATTTATTTTTATTTTAATTTTATTTTTTTTTTATTTTAATTTTATTTTTTTTTTAGTATCAACAAACATCAGGAATGGCAGAAATTTTATAAAAAAAAAAAAATCAAAATACGTGCTATTCTTAAATATGAGATTACACACATATACAAGTTTCAGTTGTTGGTGTTAAACCTAGGTATAGGTAAAGTTTACTCTTTTATGTTTTTACTATAATATCCTGCAATCTGTTAATTTTTTTACCTTAATATATTTTGACTTTATTTACGTATATATGTATGTATGTTTTTGTTTATCCTTTTGTAGTTTTTATAAAAGATTTATTTAAAAAAAATCTGTTTAGAAATGAGTTTGTATCCATGGACTTTTAACTGTGTAAATAAAATGTGTTATTTTTAAACTTTTTAGTTTAATGTTTTTTTTTTGTTTTTTTGTGCAAACAGAATTTAACCTTTTATGGTTAGTTAAATTATTGTATGCAACCTATGGTTTAATCAATTTTAATATATCATTATTTGATACAGTGGGGTGATAAAAATTTGTAACCAATAAGTAATGAGGTTTTTAAGTAAAATAATATCTGATTTATTAATAAAATTTTTTTTTAAATAATTCACCTATACGGGCTCTAATGGAGGTAATGTTAGCTACCATAACTATGTCTGCAGATGTACGAAACAGTTATTTATACTCATTTTCATATGAACACTTAAAGGTTGGCTTACGACAATAAATTGATATCTTAACATCGACTTATTTTTGAATTGAAGTTTGACAAATAACCTAACATTCGACTTTATTAAATATTATTGAAAAAATATAACTAGTAACTGCTAAAATTAAATGTTAGCCAAGATTTATGTTTATATTTGCAGTACTAAAAAAATTGTTTATTAAAGGGAAACTGATTTTGAATTTTCTAATCAGTCTTAATTATTTGAAATTTCAAAGCTCTTATTAAGTCAGTTGGTCTATACTTCTGTTATATTCTGCCGTCTAAAGAAAGAAAGTCGTTTGTACATTTTTTTGGTTTTAGGTAATTTAACTTTTAGTGTTTTATATTCGCACAATGTTGAATTATTTTTGAATTTTTAAAAAACAAATAGGTATGTTAAATAAAGAAAAACTATTTTTTTGAACTTACTAGAGATAAGAAAGTATTAGGCCTTCATAGTTAATTTGGAAATACGGCTGTTTTGCTAGATTTATTAAGTTAGTAGAGCATAATCCCGAAAATTCGCTTTTGGCGCTTACGACTGTTTTCCTTAGGGCTGTAGTATTATACAAAATTGTTTTTGTCTGCATATGATTTTTAAATACCATCGTCCTAAGGGTATACTAAATTTCCCATTCCGTTTGTGCTCACTGGGGCTGGATGTAAACTGAATTATATGGATCGGATTTAAAGGTATGTCGATCTCATCATATATGTATGTCTGTCTATTCGTCCCTTCGTCCGTCCATCTGTTCATATGATAAATTAAAAAATTAAAAAAAAAGATTCTGAAATTTTTATAAATTCGTTTATATTAAAGAGCCGTCTTTACTAATAAAATAGAGCTAGTTTTCCAAACAGCTTCGAGTAGTTGCGTAATCTATATTAGCGTAACTCTATATTTCATAAAATTTTGCCAAAACTACATGAGTTTTATTACCAAATTTTGAGAAATTTTATTAGTCTATTAGAGCCTTTTTTTTTATGAGCCTAAATTAATATGAGCAAATGAATTTCTATTTTTGGATATTTTGCTAAATAGGGATAAGTTAAATGGTCAATGTCTACATCAAATATAGTTGGTCTAGTAGAAAAGTATTAAATAGCTGCAATACCCAACTCCTATTTTCATTCAAACATAATTAAGAGTCTAATAAGTTTTTTATTTGAAATTCTGCCAAAATTTATATACTTTTCGAAAAAAATCTTATTGTGCTTTTATACAATTTTTCAATTTTCCAATATTATTAAACATTTTTCAGCCTTAATCTGCATCTTAGCGTTAGATCATGCATTTTTTTGCTCACAACTGTAGGAATAAAAAAACTGTTGTATAAATCAAAGAAGAAAAACATTTAATATCGGACATATGTACCACATTCATATAATATAACAAATTCAGATTCATTCTATTGTTTTCTTTTGTTGTTTGATTTTTAAAAAAAATTGAATTGAAAATGCGTTAAAAAAGTCACGTATTTTTTAGGTAATTTACGTGAGTAAAAATTTAGCGTAAATTGTTGAAAAGTTGTAAACATGACAACCATAGTGTAGGAAAATTGCTCAAACTATATCAGGTAAAAACTAAATGAAAAAAAATTCATTAAAAAAAAGGATTGATGTTATAGAATGACTATAAAATAAAAGGAACTCATCAATATCGTGTTCACAAAAAACAAAAATTAAATGAAAAAGTTTTAATTTTACGGATGGAAAAATTTTGTTGAAAAAAAACGTATATTTGAAATATTGTACCTATTGTTCTAAATTAGTTTTTTGTATAATATAATAGTTTGTTTTGTTTTGCTATTAGGTTTAATAGGATATATAGGTAAATTAAGGTTATTTTGTAAAAGCTAATTAATTTGTGAATTAAAATTAAAAGAATTTAAAAATATTTGCTCTATTTTTATTTTTTTAATTAAAAGCGATAGAACAATGGTTAGAGATTGGCTGATCCAAATCCGATTTGCATAAGGTCACTTTATCTCAAACCAAATCATTGATTTCAGAAAAAACATATCGTCTTAAAAATTCAGGTATTCAAATAACTCTTTGCAAAATATTTGGATACCAAATGTCATATATACACCTAGTTCACTTTTTACGCGGTAGGTACGTACTGCGACAATCCGCATATAGATGATGTCACATAAAAACATAATTGTTTTCTTGTTAAATTTTTTTGTTTCGAATTTCAAATCGTTCTAAATCGAATTTAATCGTGTTTGTTAAAACGCGTTTTTTCAATTTCGATAACGTAAGAAGAGAATTGAACCATTTTTCCGAATTGCTTTATTTCAAATTCGCGTAAAACAAAAATTGGCGTTAAGATGTAATTAGGTTTAACCGGTTTGATCCTATTTTAATTTTAAATTATTAAGGATTAAATCCTATTTTTGCACCCAACTGTAGAATATCCATCGTGAATAGTCGAGGTTGGGATACTTTTTATATGAAAATTTCACTTGTTATGGGAATTTTTTTTTTGCATAGTCCAGTATAGATACAGTATAGATACTGTATATCAGTTTGACAAACAGTTAAAAAAATGTTAATCTGAAACTGCTCCATAAACCAAGCTGTCATTAATCTGTTTGTTAAGTTTAGTACATCAAATTTTTGGTTTGCCGATTTATCATCCGGCCAAATTGTTTGATTTATTGACTTGAGTTTTGTAATTTGTGACTCTAAACGACATAAACTCGTATTGAGCTCGAATTAATCCCTTAAAGAAACGAAGTTAATTTTTTTACACAGTTCTGCTTTGTTACAAAAGAAAGCTCCGTATTTAATCTTATTTGATATAAATTACAACAACATTAGGTATAGTTTCAAATAATAATATAAAAGTTGTCCAACAGATGAGAAATAGGATGAAAATGTCATTTGTATCTGTAGTTTTATCCAAAATAATCCTTTCATAGTAAAACAAGTAAAGAAAAACACAAAGATTTTAAAAAGACAACATTTCCAAAATTTTTCAATGAAAAAAAAAAAAAATTATTTCTTAGAACTTTTCCTAAAATGTTATTGAGTAAGAGATTTATTATATAAAAATATTAAATTTTTAGTTTTTTGCCTCGTACAGCTCCTAAATGGATGCGACGATATATTTTTAAATAACTCGTGCTTACTTCTGAGGTTTTACCCCAAAATCCCAAATTTTTAATTGAAGACATTTTACAAAAATTGAGTAACAGTAAATCAAAATTCCGTATGATAACCCTTCCAAATCTGACCAATGGTTTATTGGTAAAGATATCGCCTCTCATGTAGAAGGTTTTGCGTTTAAACCTGTGGTGAGATCATATATAATAAACAAGTGATGAAAAAAACCAAGGGTTTTTAAAAAAGCACATTTTCATAATAATATAGTGTTTCATACTGAGTATTTGATCGGAATATAATATTGAAGCTTCAATGTTAATGTTTAATTTATTAAATATATACGTTGGTGACTAAGTTACTATTTACTTATAAAAACCGTAATTTTTTTAATTTTTAATTTCTAATAGCCCCTCTATGGGGAAGGTTGCCCTATTTTTCAAGGATCTAATCCTCACTACTCCTCTTCTCCCAACTTTTTTAGGTTCAAGGAATTAAATTGTGAATTCTAGCAAAATTTGAAATTTTATTTAGAATTTTACTATATAAGCAAAAATGGTTAAAACTGACAGACACTCTCTTCAATTTTTTAACAAGAACCGCTTGTTAATTTAAGAAAATCTTTTAACATATGTTAAAGTATAATGTTGGACCTAAAAAGTTTGTATATTAACAAAAAAAAATTTGAACAGGTATTCAAGTTACAGGTGTTTAAAAATAGCAAAATTTCAATTTTCGAGCTCTTATAGCTGCTGAACAGGGGACGTGACAAAAAAATTTTGTTAACCGACTCCTACTAATTTCTGAAGTTCTAACTTCTCCCAAAATTTTAAGACCCCAGCTGGAACCGTTTAACAGATATGTGGGGCCAAAAATTTTGCAAAAATTGAGTTTTGCATAATGGTAAATTATGGCAACCGTATGGCAACTCTGTACATTTTAGTGATATATTTTTGTAAAGCCTAAGAAAGCAGCTCTCTTTTACCGTTTTTAGATTGAAAATAAACCTAACAAAACTCTTGTTATATCAATTTAAATATAGGGCTTTTTTGGAATTTGCGGGGGCTGTAGCTTCGTCACCCTTCAAAATTAAGAAAAACCTTTGACACATGTTGAAATATATTTTAAGAGCTTTCAATTTTGTAAATCACAAAAAAAAAATTTAAACAGGTCTTCAAGTTACAGGTGTTTAAAAATAGCAAAATTTCAATTTTTGAGCCCTTGTAGCTGCAAAACAGGGGACGTGACAAAAAAAATTTGTTAACCGACTTCTACTTATTTCTAAAGATCTAACTACTCCCAAAATTTCAAGACCCTAGCTTGGCCCGTATAGAAGATATGTGTAGCCAAAAATTTTGCAAAAATTGAGTTTTGCATAATGGTAAATTTTAGTACCGTATGGCAACCCTAAACGTTTGTCTTTTAAAAATTAATAAAGTCTTTAAAACCAGCTATCTTTTGCCGTTTTCAGACTGAAAATACACCTAATAGAACTCTTCTTATAACAATTTGAATATAGGGCTTTTCCCAACTTTGGAGGGTTGCAGCTCCGTAACGGGTGGGGCTACAGAAAAAAATTCTTCTACGAAATTATTTTTTTTGTAATACCTACTTGTGGTTAAAATTTATTTTCTCTATTTCAAACGATGTAAAAGTTTTTGTAAACATACGGACAGAAAGACAGACAGACAGACAGACAGACAGACGGACGGACAGAGTGAAACTATATAGGCACATTTTTACAAAATTTTTTGAAAATGTGCTAAAAATAACGTAGAATTGCATAATTATATCGTAATATTTAATATCATAATATAAAATAACATTTAATAAAAATATATAAATAACTCTTGTGTAAAATAACAGATGGCGCACTAATTTAACATAATTTTATACAATAGCTACAGCCGAGTAATCAACGGCTTAGTGAATAAAGAAATAAAGCCTAGTGTAAATAGATTTAGTGATTGCCCTATACCTACTCGTTAAAGGAGTGAAGAACGAATAAAAAAAAATGGCAACCCTGCATAATGAAAGCATTTGACAATTTTCATTCACAGATTGAAGATGTACTGAATAGAGCTTGAGTTATAAAAGTTTAAATATACAGGACTCTTCCGAAATTTTTTAAGACTGTTCCTCTATAATAGATGAAAAGAAAGCTAATTCAAACGTTGTTGAAGTTTTGTAAACTCTAAGACGGACGAACCTTTTATATGAACCCTTTTAATATCAATGAAATAAGTATATTTTCAATTATAAAATTTAGTTCTAATAGTTTTATTTAGACAAACAAGTTTTATTTGCAATATATATATATATATATATATATATATATATAAATATGATTACTAATGTTTATATCTTAAAAGACTTAGTTTTCTTCTTTAACATTGAATATATAGTAGTTAAGGATCCCATTAACTTCTTATAACATCTTTGAACTTAAAAAAATTTCTTAATAATAATAATAATAACCTCTAATGTAAAAAAGTATTCAAGACCCAAAATCTTAATCTATGTATTTTATAATAATGCCATTTTAGACCCCTAATTTTACATTTATAATTATAATATTCAAAAACAAAAAAAAAAGAACTTCTGCCCATAATTATAAATTAAAATACCATTTCGGTAAAATCAACATAAAGAAATTTGTTAAAAAAAAGTTTTGTAATTTTAAATTATTTAGTAAATAATTTTAAATTGCACTTTAATTACATTTGAGCTCCCAAAGTTCATTAATATTAAAAACAAAAAAAAAATATAAACGAATATTTGATTATAAAGTTATTAAGAAAATGTTCCTTAGAATATTAGGAAAATGTTTAAATAATCGTCTACATGAAAATTTGTGTAGTAAAAGAGTAAAAATTGTAGAAGAAATGAAAGTTTTAGTAGTGCACAGTGTTGGAACAAATTTGAAGTAATTACGTTGAGGAAGCGCCTTTACAGTCTTTTTGTATTTTATTACAGCGCTGGTAGTGTTTGTCATTTTTAAAATGTTATTTTAGAGCTTTAAGATAAACCCTTAACGCGAGGCATGTTAATTTGATACATTAAAAGAAACTGTGCTAAAAAATCAAAATTAAGCATAACCAAATAGAAAAGCCATATCTAGCATATTTTATTAAAGATTTTTTTAGCACTGAGGTGATCATAAAATAATAAATTAGATTTCTCACTAAATATATTGAATATAACTTATAAATATTTGCATATTTTATATGCCTTTTTTTTTTTGAAATTTTTAAGTGGTTTAAATTTCTGCCAAATCTCAGGAGATTATATGAAGTTCTATAGAAAGTAATGCGCAATTAGACCGTTCTAGTAATTAATGCGCAATCGATTTAATATAAGAACTAGGTTAATTCGAAGAAATGAAACTCATGTTACATTCATTTAAAGATAGATATAGCAGACATAAAAGAATTATTCGGCATTACCATTTTATTAAATACCAATAAAAAAAAAATTTGCATTGATTTATTTCTTGATTCAAAACACTGAAGGCAGGACTTCCTGCTGTTGTTCAGATTTTTTTCTTCTTGTTCTGACTTCTTTTGGCGGCTGAATGTCGACGTATTAATTTTATGTTAATCTCAAATGCTTCCAATTTGTTAATCATGGCTACTTCAATAGTCATGTATTGTCCAGGACTCTACCCTATATAATAAAACTGACCTATCGTAACATTTAAGGAATTTAAATTTTAATTAAATGTTGGCATCACTATTATTATAAAAAATCTAGCAAAAAAATTGAAAAATTATTTAAATGCTTTATATTAGATGTATTATGTATATGAAAAGATATTAGAAGGGGTTTGAAGGTTGGGTGTAAAATCAAGGTTCAAATAATTAGTTTGATGCGGTTTTAAAAGTTGAATTCATAAGTCAGGGTTGCAATAATTTAATCCATTATATTAAAGTATTTGCTAACTTTTTAATCTATAATTTTGATTTTAGTTTTGGATGCAAAATCTAGCTTCAATAATTAAATTAACGGGGAATCGGGTCCGGCAGCCCCTGATACGACAAAATTAGTACTTCTAGACAATTTTTTTAAAATTTTATATGAAATTTTAGAAATGTTGTTTTTATGTATAGATGTATAGGTACACTGAAAACTTTCAACGTTTATGCAAAGTGTAAGCATCCAGGGCTGGTTACAAAATCAAGATATTGCCGTTTACCATGAAAATTTTATAATTGGCGAAATTCTGAATTCTGAAGCGATTTTAGAGTTGAATTCAAAAATAATAAAATTAAATTTTTTTACTTTTATTTAACTTAAAAAGTTGTTTTACTGATGGCACTGACAGGTTAATGAACCAAAAAGAAGAAATATCGACTTATTTCAGTCCGAAATGAAAATACCGTCGAAGATTTCTTTTCCACAGGTTGTTCATACAACCTGTGGTGTAAATGTCAAAGACAATACATACATCAAGCATATGACTATAAGTGTCTTCTTTTTGACTAATGTATTTACACTTTAATTAATTGCTCCGCCACTGATCAAATACAGTAGTCACATTACTTTGTAATACAATATCTTATAATATTGTTGTATAAATTAAAAAATTGTTGATTTGATTCTTACATGGAATATTACCTTTAATACGATTTTGTCTCTTTCACTCATTTACAGTATATTCCGCTTTTATCTTTCCGTCTTAGATTTTGGATATCATCATGAATTTTTCCGGCAATTTAAAAAGGAAACATTTCTATTTTTAAAAAGAAAATCATGGACAAAATGTAATTAAAACGATTCAAAGTTTCCTTCGAAAATTAGATAATTTACAAAAACAACAAAAAAAAATTAAAAAAAAACAATAGAAAAATTGGGAATAAAAAGACTAAACATGAAATGAAAGTAAAACAAAAATATAAATAAAAAAAAAAAGAAAAAAAAAAAAAAATAAAAAAAATACAATAAAAATTAATAAGAATGTAAAAACTTGCCCCTTAAGATATTTCCACAAGTTTTTTGATTAATTTTTTGGTTTTGTATTATTGTTTTTGTTGCTTTTTTATTTATTTTTATTTTTAACAGTTATATAAATTCTTAGTTTTATTAATGATATTGCTTTCTCTTTTTTTTCAAAAATTTTTTTTTGTTTTTTCTTGACTCAAAAAATAACGTTTAAATAAAATGGAAAAACTTTTTAATGTTGTCTTATTTTTAGAAGAAACAAAAAAAAGAAAAGTGAAAAGGATAGAAAATATTAAAAAAAATAAAAAATAAATGAAGACAAAGTTTTGTTTTTTTGTTGTTGTTTTTTTTTTGCTTTGTTATTATGATGATAAAAACAAATCCTTATGGACAATGTTCATTAAAAGTTTTAAATAAAAATGAAAATAAGTTTTTTTGGTTTGTCTATAAACGACTGGTGGCTCTGGGTTTGTATTTTGGATAATATTAGATAGGAATTACGAAAAAAGGGAAAGCTTCAAACAATAGTTAATGGTTTCTCATTCTTTTTTTTTTGGTAATTTTGTTTTTTTATTTTAATTCTCATAAAAACTCAACAGATGATCTTCTACTTTGATGATATGTAGAAATCATATAAAAAATTGCAAATTGAACCATAAGTCCAAAAATTGGATCGTTAATGGAGCTTACGTTAGTCAATAATGTTATTGGAAAAAGAGTCAGCCATTTATTGTGTTAAATTTTTTTAATGATATGAACTTTTATTAGTCTGTCGGTCTTTCAATATAAGAGACTCGGATTCAAGTCCTGTTCAAATTATTTATCAAATATATTATCGAAAGGTAATATTAAATAATCATATACCTACCACAGCTGACCCACTCGCTTATCACATTGTATGTGGCTGGAGATTATTTATAAATAAATAAATAATAAAACTTCCTTACGAAATTTATCTGTTGGCATCTTTCGTCGATATTTGCCCATTCTAAAATAAGAGCTACACAAGACTGAAGATTTTATTATATTTTCTACTCTTAAACCTTTAGTTCGTCTGTCTTAACTATCCCATAGTTTCATAATTTGCAAAAATTTAAGCTTTCAATTTTTCTAATTTATTGACCCAAGATGCTATATTGTGCGAATGAACTGACGCCCGAATCAAAAAAGTACTAAAGCTACAAAAACAATGCAATGAAATTGTATGATGCTCCTTTGAACCAAACTTCAGGTTGGGAACTATGATTGAGAAGCACAGTTTTTCTACGAGAATAAAGAAGTGAAAAGATTTGAGCTAAGGATATTTAGAATTGTCAGATTATATGGAAGATGGGATCAATTGGAAAGGATATTAAGAAAAGGATGATGAAAGGAATGATGAGCGCATGCCAAATAAAATTTCATTGAATAATAAATCTGAACGACTAAGAATAAAATATAAACTATATGGATGGGGCCTTTGATACAAATGTATAGTTTGATTTCGAAGATGGGAATTATGAAACAAAAATTAAGTAATCCATTATCACCAGAACCATGCAGAAGAAATGGAAAAATTCTTATTAAATTTAAGTAACTCTTACTCATATGAATTTCCAGCTTCAGAACACATGGGATAGCATATGGTTCCATAATCTCGATATGCGCATAGCAAACGAATTTCCATAACTCGTGTTAGGCTATCTCAACAATTGAACTGTGTAGCGATGCTCATCAATTACATTCCTTGTTTCACGTTGGAAAACTTTTAATGGAGGCTTATTTAGTAGATATCTATCTGCAAAAAGTACTCCGATGGCTAAGTGTAGTAACCGTTACGGAGTCACTGGGATTGTTTATAAGATGAATATCCCTATTTTGTACTTTATCACTTAAGCACTTTTGCATTTTTTCAAGATATCCTAGCGCTAATAGAGGAACTTCAAACCAAGTATGTATTTTCCATGTAAAATTTCTTTTATAGATGTCGAGGTAAATGAAGAATTAAATCGAGAATTAAGTGACATCTAGTTGCATCATTTTCAATAAATAAAAATTAGAAAACTTCAATCGTATACTGAAGCAGCAGACATACTTTACTTCTGATTGTAAAATAAAGTTAATACAACAAAAAAATAATGATTGGATTGGCAAAATATTTGTATTCAAAACTTTTTCGCACAAAAGGACGACAGAAATTATCATGTTGTGTTTGTTTTTATCCTTAGAATGATAAAAGAAAAGGAAGTTTTGCAAGGAATTAAACTAAAATTAGAATCAGCAGTTTTATTTTTTATTCTTTAAATATACATTTCTTTTTTCCATTTTTATTTTTTTATCTTTGTAAAGTTATCTTAAAAAAAAAAGTATATATATATATATTTATATATATATAAATAAATCTGTTGCATTTTCCACCAGGGCATTCTAACTAAACATTAAAAATAAAAGTGGGAGGGCCAGAGTATTAAAAGAAAATCAAAGTAAAACTTTTCCAGAATCGTAATATGTTGATTTTTGTTTGTAAGAAATTAATTTAAAAAAAAATTAAATTTAATTTTGCCTAAGGTATTGTAACTGAAGGAATCTGATTAGGTTAAAAATAAAATAATTAAAACTAAACATATTTGAAGGTAAATACTAGTAGCGTTCTAAGAAAAAACCTTATTAAAATTATAAAAATAAAAAAGAAATGAACGAAGATTCTGGACATATTTTAATTTAAGAATGTGGGAAGATAAATGTTATTTAATATTAGGTGGATCAAATAATGTTCTAGACTATAGTGGGTTTTTAAATTATAGAAACCTTTAAATTACAATTTTGATGATTGGGATCTAGTTAATAAGATGATTTGATAGTTGTGCCGTTCTAATAAGATTAAATTTATTTTGAAATAAAATCAATGATGTTGTTTTTATTCCTTTTCCACTCCTTTAAGGAGTATAGGGCATTCACCAAGTTTATTTTAAACTAGGCTTCAGTTTCTTTAATCATAATATTCACTAAGCCGTTGATTACTCGCCTGTAGCTATTGTATAAGGTTATGAAATATGAATGCAAATGTTAACTTTGTGCGCCATCTATAATCTTACACAAGAATTATTTAAATAATTTATTTTTAAATCTTATTTTTGTATTACGACATAAACTATTACGATATAATTATACAATTTTACGATATTTTTTTATTTAGATATGATCTGACCCACATGAAAGGTTGTGTCTTTACCACTACGCCATTGGTCAGATAAAAATCAATGATTAAATGTAGAAATTAGTTTGGAAGCTGAATTATTGGTTTTAAATGCTACACAATGCTACGCAAAGTTAAAATCTCCAGAGCCAAAAACTCTTAAGGTCAAATCTTGAAAACCAAAATGCTTCAAGCTCTATACAAGATATTTAGATGTGAGATTTTAAGATTTTAAAATGGGTACAAAATCAGAGTTCTGTACTTTTTCTACAATATTTATATGGGTTACAAAATATAGTTGATTTTTGTGAATTTAAAATTTGAAGATTTTGGTGTTGAAAATTTTAACTTTTGGGATTTCGAAATTTTGACCTAATCCAGTTTTTTTAGGATGTTCTTCTTCTTCGACAATTCATTACTGGATGTTAAGCGATCACTTTTTTCACAAAATATTCTAGACTTATGCTATGATATTACAATACTCTTCTGAGCCTCTTGAACTGTGAACCAATGATGAAATGGTTGTAATATATTTGTCTAATTCCTAAACCATGACAGTTGTTTTCTTTCAATATGTCATATCATGTGACCAAAGTATGTTACTTTCAATATATTTGATAATAAAAATTAGTCTCTAATTAGATATATTTCATTTTCAAAAACTTCTAGGTGTGCTACCAGGAACATCTCTAGAAATTCAATTTCAACCTGTTGTGCAGTTAAGCCCATTAGTAAAGTTTAAGCTTCTCCATAGCTTTGTTTCTTAAAGAAGGAAAACACGAGAAGGCTTTTTTCAGGCGCTTTTCAGGTGCCTTTTAATGATTTTTTCCTGTCTTAAGAAACAATACCCCTGGTAGTGTATGATTGTTACTAAAAAAAAATCTTCCTTTTAGTCAGAATAATATGGAATAAGCTCCCAACCTGCTTGCGTAGTATAATTGCTGAAATGTCGAACATAATGTCCATCAGGGGTTGACTGGAAAACCCAGAAGTAATAAGTTGATTGGGAAATACATAAGGTGGTAATGCGTTCCGCAATTTAGTGGTGCGATTTATAAAATTGTTACTATATTAAAGAGTTCTAGTTCGAAAAAGCTCTACTGTATACTTATGCGATTGAGCTGATGAGCATGTATTACGACGAAAGGGTTGGAATTTTCGAATAACATTTTTGATTTCTTAAGAAGAATTACCTAGTAGATCTTTATAAAACAGATAAGCAGATCCTGCATTTCGTCAATTATTTAAGGACGTTAAGTCTTTTGTGAAATCATTATTTTATATCTTCTCCAGATATTGGAGCGATGCTGGGCAGACCATCAAACAAGTGAAAGTTATATTCAAGGCTTGTAGTTTCTGCATTAGGAAGGTTCACCTAGTGCTCCTCATAAGTCGGTGCTTATTATGCTTTTCTGAACTGAACCATTTTATCTTGTGTGTACATCTGATTTTTGATTATTTGGTATTCTTCTCCATTGATTTCCTACTAATTTTGAATCTGCCATTGCTATCTTTTTGCCTCTTTTGATATATTTATAATGAAAATTATTAAATCTCTAAATTATGTAATAAGTATCTGAAAGCGAAATATGTTTAAAAACTTATTCAGAATTGAACTCTATGTAAATGTACGTTTTGTTACACGATTAACAGTTTTCATAGGTTATAATAAAACGATTTGAAACAGTTATTTCTATATAAAACAGTTATTTTAAAACAAATATCTCTTTTTCAATTTAAATTTCTAAACAAAAGCTATTTTAAAGCTTATCTGTTATTACCAATTAAATTATCGTTGACTACAATCAATTTTATTATTTCTTTTATTTCAAAAGTACCTCATTTTAGTTTTTAGAATTCATTAATTTTGTTTCAATTTAAATTAAAAAGGGGAGTAAAATACTGCGGTATTATGATAGATTTAAATGTTTTATGTTTTGTGGAGGGGGGTAATTTCAATTCCAATTCAATTTTAAAAGTGAAAAATGTTAATTTTCTATTTTAAAATTATACACAATTGAAAAACAGTTATAGCATTGTTAAACTGGTAATATAAAACAATTGTTTATTAGAATGTAAAATCAATTTTCCTCATTTCCAATTTACAAAATTTTTGTAATGTAAAAAATTTAAAATGAATTGTTTGAATTTGCCCTGGCTTTTTCCATTCTTTTGAGAAGTTAAAAATTGTTTGTTGTATAACATTTATTTTGAATTTTAAAAAAAACTGTCTTATTGCAATATTTGCTACCTGTTCTTTTCTGTTTTGTTTCATTTTTGAAAATTAGTTGTTCTTCTGGTATTTTTCAGAAGTTTCTTTGTTTTGACTAGTTAATAACACACTAAAGTCTTTTAAACAGACTTGCTACAATCAAGTACCAGTACAATTACTATTACCAGTGGTACCAGTTACCATGGTAACTATGGTTACCAGTAACACGAATTAATTTACTTGATAATTCCTAGAAAGTAATTAAAGTTAGATTTCAATTACTTTTTTTTTTTTTTTTTTTTTTTTTTTTATTTTTTACTTTATTTTATTTTTTTCAATACAATTCTTTAATTATTTTTTTTTGGATTTTCTTATATCTTACTACGACATTTTCTTTTTTTATTTATTAACTGTGATATAAACAAAACATAAAGTTTTGGTATAAAACATAACAGAAAATTCCATATTTAATAAAACAAGTAAAAGTTACTTACAATCTAAAGGATACATATATATATGTATGTATATTAATAAATATATACAATTATTCTATAACATAACATAATAAAAATTATGTTATGTGTAATTCACTCCTGCGTTATTCTGTCCACTTGTGAGGGATTGTTTCTCAATAAATACTTTAGTTTTTTTACAAAGAGATCTAAATTTGAACACTCCTTTAAATCCAATGGTAGATTGTTATAAATCCTTATAGCTGACGAAAGGCAGCTGTTGCGTGATAACTCAGTTCTTGATTTGGTATGGTTTAGGTTGTTTAACTTCCGGGTATTATAATTGTGGACACAACTTCTTTTAGTAATTTGAATTGCTTTTTTATAAATTCCTTTTTCCAGTTTGAAAATTAGTTTAGCTTTTTCCAAAACAATGATTTGAGATAACTTCAGGTAACCCGTACGCTTAAAAATTACATCTGTTGGGGTAAGCCAACTAAATTTATGCAAACATTTTATCGCCTTGTTTATTATGATTCCAATTTTATCTTTCAGCCAAGTGGAACAGCTAGACCAATTACATATATTATATCTAATGTGTGAAATAATATGAGAATGATATAGACTGTTAGCAGATTGCCTATTCAGTATAATTCCACTTCTTTTGATAGCACCCAACAAAGGCACAATTTTTTTTTCTAGTTTAATAATATGATCTTCCCATTTCAACTTCTCATCAATTACAACACCTAGGTATTTATAATAAGTAACTCTTTCAATTTCAATCTTATTTACTAGCAGTTTTGGATTTATATCAACTTTATTTCTGATTTTATATACTATATATTTTGTTTTTTCAGCATTTATAGTTAATTTATTACCTTTAAGCCAATTATTGTATCTCCACAAATCTGCATTTATTACTCTTTCTAATTCATCACAATTTTTGGCACTGTAAATAAGTAAAGTATCATCGGCGAAGATCTTATATTCAGCTAGTAAATTCGCATACTGGATATTATGAATATAGAGCAGATATAATGTAGGACCTAACACTGACCCTTGAGGAACACCAATATTTATTGTAATCTGATTACTCAGTACTCCATTAATTTTCGTAATAGTTTTTCTATTTTTAAGGTATGAGTTAAGTAGAACCTGAGCTGCTCCCCGTATTCCAATTTCATACAATCTATCAAGTAAGATACTATGATTCACCGTATCAAAGGCCTTCTTTAAATCAACAAATACAGAGCATACATAATTTCCTTCATCCAATTTGTTTATAATTGAGTTAGTAGATTCGAAAACTGCAGAGTCTGTTCCAATTCGTTTTTGAAAACCAAATTGATTCCTATCAAAGCCCACGACCTCTTGAATGAAATCTTGAATTCTGACATTTATAATTTTTTCAAACACTTTTCCTACGCAGCTTGTAATTATTTTTGAAATTTAATAACTTTTGTAATTATTTTTGATACTTAAATTACTTTCGAAATGAATTAGAAATATTTTCAAGCAATTTCATTACATTTTTCGCACTTTGGAAAGACTTTTTACTAGTTAGGTAAAAAATATGATTTCGATTGATTGATTTATTTATTCTTATTTTAAATTGCTTGATTTTTTAAAAATACTTGTAATTCTTTTAATATAAAATTTAAGATATTTGATTATTTTAAGGTAATTACTTATAAAAATAATTACAAAAGTAATTTAAGTATCAAAAATAATTACAAAAGTAATTTCAAAAGTAATTATAATCAAAACTTAATTACTTTCTAGAAATTATTAAGTGAAATAATTAATTTATTTTCATGGGAATTGAATTTTCAAAGTACAACTACAAACATTGTTTAATGGAAATTATAGAGTAATGATTACCAAGTAATGATAACTAACATAGTATTTAAGTACCATTATAATTGTTACTTTACATCTCTGCTTTTGAATTATTGCTTCCTTGGAATTAATTCACCAACATTAATAGATATCATTGAATATATATATATCATGCTTAAATTGCGTATTAAGACGCTGAACTTATACGTGAAAGACTTCAGATTCCAACTCTGGTCAGACTCTATACTTCTAATAAGAGTTGAAAAGGAATTAATAAAAAGAATTATATTATATAGTATTGCGGAAATGTTACAACTACTGTTATTCAGATAATGGAAAACATTTTCCTCTTTTTGGATGTACTGTCTTATTTTTATTCTAATTACTTAAGACTTTGTCTGAATTGTTAGTATAATTAAATAAAGAAATTACTTTGTAGCTTAAGGAAATCTTTTATAACAAAAGAAAATGACATCATCTGGTACTATTATTTTATTATTTATTTTGATTTTTTTGATTTTCTTTATTATAATTCAAAGTAATTTTATTTTAGTATCTTATCTGACAGATTGTTGTTATTTTAAAAAAAAAAGATTTTTACTAGTTATATAAGTAAAGAACAAAAAGATTTTTGATTGACTTTAGAAAGGCGTCAATAGTTTTTCCTCTGTCAACTTTTAAATGAAAAATGATGGTTTTTTTTTTAAACAGATCATTATTCCTTTTGATCTTAAATAACAATAGAATTTTATGTTTTATACTAACCGCTTATATGAAATATAATAAGCGGTAGGCATTTTTTTCGCATCAAAGATTGGATTCTGAGATTCTGAGATTTTTGCATATATGCATTATTTCGATGTGTAGAAACCCGTAAAATGTTTTTTTTTTATGATGTCCGTTTGTGTTTGTGTACACGTTTACAGCCTAACCTATATAATATTTTTCCGATAAATAAAAATATTTCTGTGTGTATATATTGGAATCTTTCAAAAATCTTGTTGAAAATTATTAACACAATAACGAGGAACTTTAGTTTAAATAAATATCATATTAGATACATACATTTACATATTTTCAATAAATATCATATTAAATTGTTAGGTAAATTGCTTTGATAAAAATTTTTACACATGTAGGCAAAAAATCTATTAAAGAAATTTTTCCTCAAGCTTTTCCTGTAATAGTGGTTGGTTGTGTGGTGGACACAGGAGATTTTTGTTTTTTGTATTTTAATTTTAATTTACGCAAAACAAAAATCAATAACGAAACATGTATTCGTACCTGATGAATATAATAATAGAATTTCAGTAGATACATTTATATAAACGTTTTGATAAATATTTTATATATAATATATACATACATATCAAGGTAAAATGAAACAAAATGGCGAGAAAAGAAGTTCATTTTTGGAAATTAAAACTTAATACATATTCGTAAGTTTCACTTTTGTTTCAGAAAATATATTTAGCATATGAAAAAACTATTATGTCGTTAGTTAATGGAATTTTATGATGATGTTAAATGGTTTAAATTGTCTTTACATTTGCATTTCTTATTTTATTATTCATTTATCATTAAAAATGTTATTCATGATAGCAATGAAGTTAAGAAGAGGCAATTATAGAAGATGGTAAATTAAAATAAGCAATAAAACGAGGAAGATTATAGTTGAAAATTTGAAAAGTTTTGATTTTCAACCATATAGTCTTATTAGTTGTAAAGATATGCACTCTGGTTCCAGAAATTTCTACGACAGCCATACTACTTTTTGCCCTGAGACACCTCAAATTTATGTATCACATGTCTAGATCATGTCTAGGTGCATTACAATTGGAGGAGCAATTTGAATATACCCGTGGCGTTATTTGTAAACACGGATATACTGATAATTTTAAAAGTACTTATGGAATAGGATCATGCTTATAATTTAAAAAAAGTTTTAATTAAATATAAATAGAACTTTAAAAATCATTTGTTGAACATAAGGCATATACTGGGGGTCTGATTATTCAGACCATTGTTATTCAGTAGAACATAAAGTTTATGCGGGAATTAGATGTTGCCATTATCGGAAATGCTATTTTTAGGTTTTATTGTTTTGTGATATAATATATATCTATTAGGTGTAAATATATACAATACCTGGGTTGGTGTGGAGCACAGTTTGTTTTAGTTTGTATGTGTATGATTAAGGCGATAATGATTATTTGTCAACAAAAGCCTACTGAAACAAGGTTATGCTGAAGATTGACATTTTTGGTTAGATGCAGTTGGATACCTAGGCCAGATCCTCATAATGTTGTGGTATCGTTTGGTGGAACAAGTACCAGCAGTCACACTTCCAGAAGTTTTCCCAGAGCATTGTGTGTACTAATTAATAAATTTAATATAGTGTAATAAAAGCAATACAAACTAGCCTTCTTTCTATATTCATAGAAGACGGTATTCATAAAATCATTTAACAAAATCTCTTGTAAAATATTACATACTATTAAAATTGGTATAGGGGTATATTAACTTTGGTACGGTGTCTTAACAATCAAAAGGAAGTAAGCTAAATATAAAAAAGTATATATATTTTTGCTCAGTGTCACCTATTGAGTCGGTTTAGCGATATCCGTCTGTCCATAACTCAAAAAATAATGATGGTATCTTGATGAAATTTCAGTTGTAGGTTATCAATAACAAAACAACGGCGGGAATGCAAATGGGCGAAATAGGGCAATAAGTTCGGTTCCTAGAAGTTTTTGATCAAACATTTGGCCTTGGTTTTATCAAAAGCTTCTAGGAGCATATTTCCGAAACCAATTAAGGTAAAACCGTCCAATTTGGTTCAAGGGTGTTTTACCGATTTCCCCTGCGTTTTTTAAATTTTAGATTAATTGTTCGGGTACCTCCCACACACTCCCACGATCTAAGAAGCTAATTTTCGAAATTTATAACGCTAGAAACCTGAAATTTAGTACAAGATAATTCTGTCCAGTGTTGAAGGGTGGATTCGTGTAATTATTAATTGAATTTGCCAGATGTTGATTCGTATTACTAAGTCGGTTGCATCGACTTACTGTTGTTTCATTACTTCTTTGTTTAGTGCTCTAGATTTTTGTGGGAGGGAGAATGTAAAGAATTTGTACTTAAAAATCATTTCACATTAAAATTAACAAATCAAAGTTAAAAAAAATGTTGACTCACCAAGCTTTTAATCCCCTTAATACTCGTTGGTTAATGTTATTACAAGTGTATTTTGTAGGTTAAGACACGTATGCCTTTGAGTTGAAGTTAATAATGCCTTCTTTAAAACAATTTCAACATTATACTAGAATGGATTCAAGTGCGTGTTGTTGGTAACCATTTATTGTGAGAGAGGGTAAAATGCGGAAAAAAAATTAGATATTATGATTAGCCCGCTTATAAAATTATATTTTTTACAATTTTCAAAGAGCCTTTATTTACTAAACCCTTTATTATACTAATTATTTTACTAATTTTAATTATTCCAATCTAATTATACCCACGTATGTATATTACGTTTGTAACGCAGACAAGGATGGGGGGTAGATATAGACTCAAAGGTATGGTTTGGATTACAATTGAAAAGTAATTGGATCTAGCTATGTATGTCCGTCAGTCTGTCTCTCCGTCTGTCCGTTTGCACGACAACTCAAATAATAAAGGAGCTAGAATTTTGGAATTTTCACAAATTCGTTCTTATGTAATACCCGTTATCTCTATTTAAATCCAGCTAGTACCACTTCTTTTTTTATATGAGTATTACTCTATACCTATTGAAGCTGGGTGTCTGAAATTTTGCCAAAAAAAAGTTTAGTTTTATGGCCAAAGCTTGTACAAAATTTAATTAGGGTATTTGATGTTATGTCGATATTACGGTCATAGAGGTGTCCCATATTTGACACAGTCTACTCTACCACACTATTCCTCGCTTAATTTTAAATTTAAATAGAATGACTGTAGAATTTTTTGCCTCAATTTAATTTAAACTTAAGGTCACGTTTTTTATTTATTTTATACTATAAGCTATTTAAAAGGTTTTTAAATAAATATTATTTTTAAAGTTAATATAATTTAGGAATTTTCGTTTTAAATCCAATAATAAAATAATATTTACAAAAAAAAAATTTAAATCAAAATAAATCAAAGGTAAATTTAAATAAAATAAAACTTTGACTAGGTATATTTAATTTACATACTACATATAGAGTATGTTTAAAAAATAATATTTAATATTTTTATTATTATTAATATTATGAATTTATATATATAAAATGTAATATATAAAAATGTATATTATTATTTTATTTTATTAAAAACAATATTGTATAAATTTTATCTAATAATTTATGTATATTTATTTTTCACTCAATAAATGCCCAGTCTGTTTCTGGTGTACATTTTACACTTTACTGTACTCAGTACTGGATTTTTTTATCTACATAATAATTTTATTTTTATCTATTTTATGTATTTTTTTTTTCGCAGAATTTTAAAAAATCTTATGAATACATTAATATATATTAAACCTAGTCCTTCATGAAATATTCATTTTTTTTTGCACAAATAAGTTCAGGATTTTAATACACACTGCTTAATACAAATTTTATAGAGTAGGAGAAAGTTTTTTCTGTTTTTTTTTTTTTTTTTTTAAATATAATATGGGATGAATGATAGGATCATTCATATGTATCCTCCATAATATACATACATTTCTATATACATTCTACAGTATAATATATTTTCTGGATTATTATTTATATTTATTTTATTTCTTTTAAAATATAATAAAACATTATGAGTGATCGTTATATATATACGTAGCGTAGTACAAACGTATATTTCAGTTTGCATGATTCACGCTAACATCATATACGAGTAAAGTAATCAACCAATCATAGATATTTCATATATTTCACATATGGATATTGTGTTTTTTTCAAATAGTATAACGGAAAAAGATACATTTAAAATAAAATGTACATATATATATATATATATATATTATATCCGGAAGTACAATCTTTTCCACTTATATACTTTCAAATACGTACTTTTATTTTATAAGATGAATGAGATACAGTCATTGACATAAAAAAATTTATTTTGAGTTTTATCGGATTCATTTTACATAATGTCGCTAATGTAAACTTATACTCTTTTGTACTACCTGTGTTGCAGACAGCAGTGTCACTAGTCAAATTGACAAATAAAACTGATGATGACTGTTTTTCATTTATTTATTTTTACTTTTGACTGCATTTTATTTATCTATAAATATCGCATTTACATAAAGTATTAAAATATAGTCATGGAAAAAGCAAAGCCCAAATTTAAAATTCAACCTGTAAATATCCTTTAAATCAAAATTCTCACAAAAATTTATTCAAATATTCTGGAAGAAGTGAATTGGATTCAATTCTAAAATGTCTCCTAACTCACTTCTATATTTTAACAGTATTTATTTAATATAAATAAGTTCCCTGTATATTTAATTATATAAACATTCGATCAAAAATAAGGTTTTAATTTCGGTTCGAGTGAAAAAATATGCACCTAAGGCTTCGTTATGGGACATTCAAGAAAATTTGTCCGATCGAATAATATCTGGTCAAAATAAACACATTAAGATGGAATGTGATGAAACGGAAATAAGTGAAGTTATTGTAATACAGTCAAATGAATTTTTCTACCAATTTAATGACAAAGTTTTCTACTAATCATTAAAGTTTACATTGAGGGCGACCAATAATTAATTTTAATAGAAGAGTTTGTAAATGGGAAAGACGAAACAATACTTCAAATACTTTCAAAGTAAGAGTTAGCAAGCAAATTCATTCAATTGAATATAATATATAGTATTGTTACAAACAAAAAAACTCATAGATAAACAAGGAGTAATTGTCTGAGAAACTATATGCAATGTTAATTCTTATTCGAAGTTTCCACCGTTATCCAGCTTTCTTTATATTCGATTTTTTTTCATCAAGTTTTTTAAATTTCACCTTTTTAAATCGATCGCTTCCCAGAATATAAGGTGCTTTTGAAAAATTTTTTTGTGAAGTTAGAAGTTTAACTGGCCCTGGCAGAGTATTTTAAAAAATTGGATATTAAAAGTTCAAGAAACTGAATTTTCAAATAAGCCAAAATATTTCGGTTTATCCTATAACGCCGCGAAGCTAGTTTACCGTAATCTAGTTTGTTTTTAAATTCCATTTTTGAAATCACGTTTTTGGAAAAATTAATTTATTAAAATTTGATTTATTTTAATAATACCTTTAGGCAATCCGTCCCGAACTTTTAAGTTTTTTAGGACAATTCGTCGTTCATTACATTTTGACTTGTATATGAGATCACGATTTTTACTGGCCCCTTACGGAATATCCAGATGAAAGTGAAAAATCTTTTTCCGGTTTTCGCCTCTACTCATCTACCATTCGCCATTGAGTTCAAGTTAATGGCTAAATCAATAAATAATAATTATATATCTCTAACAAAAAAATACATTTATATAACAATATCAATAAATTCAAAAAAACAACAAATTATTTAATTGAATAATATAACTCACAGATGTAGAATACCATTTAACTCAAATACAAAATTATTACAATATAAACAAAATAGAATTGTATCTATTGAAAATCTAAGACGTTTCTATATGTTATAAGGCCTAGTACTATCTCATGCATCAGTTGTAGGTGGAATTAATTATGGAATCCCTGTTCTAACATTTACCTATGGTGTAGACAGGCTTGAAAACAGGCTAACAGTTGAAAAAAAAAATTTATGAAAATTATTTTAATTGCCATCACTGTATTCAAAATTTTATCTGAGATTGGAGGTAGAAGAAATTATATACGTATCCTTGCAACAGTTCATTTATAGAATTTCCAACGTGGAACTGGGAACTGAATGATTTATGAAGTTTATAACCAAATAAAATAAATAAATAATAAAATAAAAAACCCAAGACCGGAAAAATCATAAAAATAAACAGAATATTTCAAGAGTTTTCTTTTTTTTTCCCCTTCCCCTTCCTTTTGATATCAAATAAATTTCATTTGAAAAAATTCAACTCAAGTAAGAACAAAAAAAATATTTTTATTCATTGTGATTAATTACTATTATACCACAGTATATTTAATAAGAGAGTGGATTAGTGGATTAAATTGTACATTTCCTAGGAACATTGGAAAATTTAAAAAAAATGTTTTTTTTTAAGGAATAATAAATAATATAAAAAAAATATATGAAAACAATAGATGTCTGAGCTTTAAAAATCCTAATTGCGTTGAAAAGATGAAAGTAGTTTAAACAATCAAAACGATTTTAATCTAAAATTATAAGACTTAAATAATATTAAAATTTTATACTAGAAAATTTTGATTAACCGTATCATGACAGTTATTATCCTATAGTTCTTAATTTATGAAATACAGTAATTAATGTCAAAAATATTCAGGTGGTATGAAAAAATCACGAGGACCTACCACTGCAGTTAAAATTCTTTGGGGCATTGTAACTCCGTAAAAGCAAGTCAAAGCCCCGTAAAAGATTTAAGCTCCTTAAAATACGTGTGATTAAAAATTAAACTGAATTTTGAAAGGAAATGTAGCTGAAATTGAAAATTTATATAAAAAGGGGATTAGGGACGGAAAAATTTTCAAGGCTAATGATTTTGCTCTAAAAAACCGTGAAATTAGGGCTGTGGTGTAAGTGATTAAACTTTTATATTGTAAACTAAAAACGGTTTGGCTTTTTGAAGAAAAAAAATTTTTTTCTACGTATTGGTCTTTGTGAATGGAGTTGACTCTATTATCAGAGTTCAAATTTTTTAACCCATATTTGTACGACGATTAATATTAAAAAAAATTTGATAACGTATTATATCGAATTTTGTGAAGTACTACATTGATCCAAAAGAAAGTCCAAAAAATTTTGCGGATGCCAGTTCCATATTGACTACGAAATAACATTGACTTCGATTAATAACCCATTAAGAGTCGCAGCAACTCGCACCTGGTATTACCTAGTAAATTATGAAAAGGTTTTACCATCACATAGAAATATATTTACAAATTCTCTTTTCAATATTTTTAAGGTCCATCATTTTGAAAAAACCTAAACATGATTGGTAGGTACTGTGGCTTTAAATTCTGAGCCTATATGCCTTGAAACCTATGTAATTAGATAAAACCCCTACCAACAAATATAAGGTATGGATATTAGGTTAATTTACATAAGGAAGCTTAAAATAATTACAAAAATTTGTAAACCTATTTTTTATGGCTTAATTTAAAATAACTAAAAAATTCAATGATTAATTCTTAAAAAAAAAAACCACAAAAAATAAATCAATGTCAAGTTTCGAATTTTTATCTCTAAATAATAATAAGATAAGCGTTATAATTTAATTTATATACTATTGCTCATTTCATTTTAATTGGATTGTAATATTCAAGTATATACCAATTCTGATTTATGTTTTATTATCAGTATCTTATCAGGTTTTTTTTGAATTTTTTGTTTTAAATTTTTAACCTCAAAATCCAAAAAACTTATATATACCTTAGAGATAATGTAAATTATAATTAAATTGATAACAGTATCATTATTTCAAAAAGCAAAGTTTTAAGTTTATTTCCTGTATTTTGGTTTTTATTATCAAATTGAATTTTTACTGAAGAAATATTTTTATTGAGCTTAATATGTCTTATAAATTAATATAATAAAATGTCTTCGATTTGATATTAGTTTTTACTTTAGAAGCTAATAATAAGTACTTTCGCGATGCGATAAGGCTTGGTAGTCGATCGATTCCGTAACGCGGGGACGATTGGCGTGTAATTTTGCGTCCGTCACTTTAATGTATTTTTTCACACACAAAACATAAACAAATACATAAATATTAAGTAAAAAATAATCTGACCAATGAATGGCGTAGTGGTAAAGATAATGGCGTAGTTCCCCTTTTATGGGGAACGCCGGTCAGATCATAACTTATAAAAATATCGTAAAATTTTACAATTATATGGTAAAAGTTAATATCGTAATATAAAATAAGATTTAATATAAGATTATAAATAACTCTTGTATAGGAAAATAGATGGCGCACAAAATGAACATTTGTGTATTCATAATCTTATACAATAGCTACAGCTGAGTAATCAACGGTGAATATAACGATTAAAGAAACTGAAGCTTTGGTGAAAAAGAATAATATATCTGTGCTGAACACGCATAATGTCAATTGACTTTATTGACCGTACGTGTAAAGAAGCGAGAATAATGCCAAATGAATAAATGAACGTTTTGAAAAGTATAATGCCAGTAAAAGTATAAGTAAATGCCTATATAAATGTATAATGCCAATATTAAAAAACTAAAATGTCAATCGACCACAATCCTATATAGGACACCTTGAGATATTTAATAGTCGGTTACGAAATCAAGGCAACCACTTTTTCTAGAATATTTATACAATATATATTAAGGAAAAAATGGAAACCCTGATCGTGTAGCCAACTTCAAATCTCTCCTAAATTGGAATCTCATTTACATATATGCATATAAAATTCTGATTTTGCACTCTGTGCACTCTTATGTCATGTTTAAACTTAATAATTTTTACGAATTTAGTCGAACAAATGTAATTTTTTGTATCGAACATAAGTTCTACAAGTTTACAACATATTATTATCATTAGTTAATATATATTAGAGTAGAAACTGAACTTCGAAAAGTGGAACAAAAATGTTACTTATAATGTTGCAAAAATTTGCAGAATTAAATTTTTACATGGCATTAAACAATAGTAATAATAATAATAATAAGCTAGAAACATTCCTAATGCATCAGATCCAGTATACGCTATAATGTATACATAATTTTAAAATAACATTTAAGATCGTTTCATATTAAAATCATACGAATAAAAATAACTGTTTCTTAGATTGAAAATAGTAAAAAACGAGGAAGATTATAGTTGCCCTTGTCAACTTTTAGATACCCGTGCTTACCCACTAACCGTTATTTATTTTCCACATGCTATTATAAATATTACAAAAAAAATATAGGAAAGTAAAATAGTTAAAAAAAAATTTAGCTTATTATCACATAATTTTTGCTTAAAAAAAATTAAATAAAAAAAAAAAAATATTAAATTTTTAATTCATTATACCATAATTTTTGCTTAAAAACAAAAAAAAAAACCATAAAAAAAAATAACCATAAAAAAAAAATAGCCCACCCCAAAAGTTGGCCCGAGCGATGTCCAACTTTGCCAACTAACTTGCCCTATTACTTTACCTGCCCAGTTTTAATTTTAACCTCGTAGCTTCATTAGATTCACAGTTATCGAATTGACAACTTTGTATGGCAGCTGCCCGAAAATGGGGTCGCAACATTTTGAAACTCCATATTAGTGCTCGATTCATTATATAACTTACAGTGTGTAATTTTCATCCTCGTAGTATACTCAGTTTCCAAGAAATTCATATTGGTGCAAAGAAGTTGTATGGCAGCCCCCCGCAAATGAAGCCGTAAAATTTTGAAACTTCATATAAGTGCTTGATTCATTATAAAACTAACCGTGTGTATTTTTCGTCTTTCTAGTATAATTACTTTTGAAGAAATTTATATTGGTTTAAATAAGTTGTGTGACAGCTCCCCGAAACCTTGGTCTGGTCTTAACCAAAAAGAATAGGGAACCTTAAAAATGTCCAAAAAATGTTTTGTGTGAATTTCAAAACTCTAGCTCTAATTTTTCAATTCTATCTCTTTTAATTAATTTTTAATTCACGAATATATTAAACCTAAGCAAAGTAAGCATCATATAATCATATTGATAAAATGATTCATTCAAAATATTACACATATACATATTATATGAATATACATATATAAATTATTTATGAAGCCATTTACTTAAAAAAAATCTTTGTCTTCTTTTTTGCTTATCTTAAATAAACTACGCATCATTTAAATCATATGAAATTCTAACTCGAAATCGTTATCTACTTTTTGTAACAAAAACAAAAAACAAAAAAAACAAAAAAACAAAATTCATATAATTTCATGTTACAAGGTGCATAGCTATATTTCAAATTTTTGTATGAAAATATTGGAGTTAAAAAAGTTAGCTGTTCGAGAGCTACCCGAAGTTTTGGTCCGATCTTAACCAAAAAAAATAGGGAACCTAGAAATTGATTGAAAAATATTTTGTGAAAATTTCAAAACTGTAGCTCTTTTAGTTTTTGAGTTATCGTGCTGACACACAGACGGACGGACGGACGGACGGACGGACGGACGGACGGACAGACACACATAGCTAGATCGACTAATTTTTCGATTCTGAGCCGATACGTACCCTTGACACTATATCTAGCTCGTCTAGATCGATGCGTTACAAACGGAGGAGCAAATCTAATATACCCGATGTCATATATATATGCACGGGTATAAAAACAAAAAAGCTTTTTAATCAGTTATAAATTTTTTTTTTTTTTTTACTGTCAGATCAAATCTATAAAAAGCGTTGTTTAATTAAGTTCATGTTTAATAGCGATGATGAGATTATTACTGATGAGTGATGAATAATAGATTTGACATGATTAATATCATTTTGTTCAGTTTGACATAAGCGTTTTTGACTATTTTTTTTAATTAAAAAGTGACATACTCTACTTTTGTGATAACGGCATAATGTAAGTGTAAAAATATATAATTCGTAGAATTGAAAAAATTAAGGAAATTATAATTGATAATGATTAAAATTTATGAAATAATATACACACATGCTTCAAAAGCTTTGCAAAAATTTTAGAGTTCAAATATTTTTTTTTTTGTAAAGTGTGTGATTTAAAATTTATGAATCATGATCTAAGGAAAATTTAAAAATAATTAAATATAGGAAAGGAACCCATATTAAAATTGAAAAGTTCTTTGAAATTAGTAGAAGCGTTGAAATAATCAGAAGTTTTTTTTTCAGAGAGGAAACAGAAGTCTTAACCATTATTTTTGGAAATGAAGGAATCAATTGACATTATACGTGTTTCAAAACGCACATTATTTCCATACTGAAATAATCATAATGTCAATATCATACGAAAATCTTTATTTTATTATTTGATGTTGTTGTTGTTTTTATATGGAGAATACCATGTGACGTCATATAACACCTGTTGTCCACCATTTTCAAAACGTTATATCAATTTAATAATAAGTAATATTATTCATTTTGTTTATATTAAACATTTGTGTATTTTAAATTTTATTTGGTCTGGTCACCATGGAGATTTGTAGAGAAAAATTATTTTTCAATAAAATTTTTTTTTATTAAAAAAATTTATGACCCGTACGGAAATCGAAACCACACCTCGTCGGTTAGTAATGCCTACCCACTACCATGCTTACCCACCGAGGTCCGTATTATTTGATCTTACTAATGTTTATACCCGTATGACTATATAGTCCAAGGGTATAATAAATTTGCCATTACGTTTGTGACGCAGAGAAGGAGGGGGGGTAGATATAGACTCAAGTGTATGGATCGGATCAGAATCGAAAAATAAATCGATTTAGCTATGTATGTCCGTCCGTCTGTCCGTCCGTCTGTCCGTCTGTCCGTCCGTCCGTCTGTCCGTCCGCACGATAACTCAAAAACTAAAGGAGCTAGGATCTTGAATTTTTCGCAAATTCGTGTTTTTGCAATAGCCGTCATCGCTATTTAAATCCAGCCATTTTGGTCCATGGGTTCGGGTGGCTGCCATACAACTTCTTTTTTTATGTGAGTATTTCTCTGTACCTATTACAGCTACGTGTCTGAAATTTTGGCAAAAGTAGTTCAGTGTAATGGCCAAAGTTACTGCAAAATTTGGTAAGTCTACTGCAAAGGGTTCGAGTAGCTGCCATACAACTTCTTATTTTATATGAGCATTACTCTATAACTATTGAAGTTGGGTGTCTGAAATTTTGCCAAAAATAGTTTAGTGTAATGGCCAAAGTTACTGCAAAATTTGGTTGGTCTACTGCAAGGGGTTCGAGTAGCTGCCATACAACTTCTTATTTTATATGAGCATTACTCTATACCTATTGAAGTTGGGTGTCTGAAATTTTGCCAAAAATAGTTTAGTGTAATGGCCAAAGTTACTGCAAGATTTGGTTGGTCTACTGCAGAGGGTTCGAGTAGCTGCCATACAACTCCTTCTTTTATATGAGCATTATATTTCACCTAATAAAGCTGGTATGTTTGAAATTTTGCCAAAAGTAATTAATGTTTATAATAATAAGGATATAATGTTTATAAAACGGTCATACGGGTATCCCAGAGTTGACACAGTCTACTCTACTACACTCTTCCTCGTTTTTTTTTATTTTTGGTTTTAAACCAGCACAAATATAGTTCTCCACGCAGGGTATAATAAAAGTGCCATTACGTTTGCAACACTGGAAAATAGACAAGAAATTTGACTTGAAAAAGAAATTTAAAACCTTTTAAAAACCTTTTTTTTTTATGATAGAACGATTTCAAATTCAGGACTTTCAGGACGAATTTTTCAGAGTATTTATAAACGGATAAAGCGTATTATAACTCTGATTGTTAAGCCATGTTGTAGTTTTTTTTAATTTTATGATTTCCCAAGATAGTTCATTAAGAATTAACGCGATATGAGAAAAGTCCTTGAGGGACTTATAAATAAAAAAATAAGCAAATGTATAAAGCCGTAGATTATTATTCAATCTGGAATTTTTTAACTTATCTTTGACTATGTGGTTATGCATGTTTATCTTTCAGCTAAATCAACCACAAATAAATACCAAATGAAAACAATACATTCTAATTTGTTCATGGTATAATTAAAAATACAGGCAAAATGTCTAGCTTTGGGCTTTCTTAAAATGTCTTCATAATCTTTCTATACAATTCAAATGTCCTTCTTCATTTCTTAACTATGTATTTGAGAAGAAATATATATTATATGAAATAATAAATAATAAAATAATTCATTAATAAGACAAATTAAATAGACTCAAAAGATATATTCGCCAATTTTTGAGACGAGCATTCTCCCTTATTATATTATAAATGATAATGCAATATTTTAAAACCATCGTTTATCCAGGCCATTAAAGGTTGAAATACTATTTATCATATATATTATATTATATTATACTAACTTAGACTATAAAAATTTATGAAAACAACTTTTAATATATTTTTATTAATATTTAAACTAATAGTACCTGTCCAATTTTTATATTAATAACTTAACATCCATTTATTTTTAAAAATGTATTTATTTATTTGAATATTGCGTATTGCACTGAATTACTCAGTATTGGTAAAGCCCTAGGCTGCGAACATCATTGTGGGCTGATTTTAATTTATCTTACATCTTCTACATCTTTTAATTGGTCAATATACTTTTTTAAATTTTATTATCTTTTCTAAGTTACAATCTTGAGATTACTTTCAAAATTCTAAATACATAATTATATTAATTTAAAAATTATAGCAAATCTGACCATGGTAAAGTGGCGGCTTTTCCATCGAAAAGTCTCGGGTTCAAATCCTGGTCAGATCATATCTAATAAAAAAATATAGTGTATATTAAAATAATTTAATAAAAAGTCCAAATGTCAAATAGGCAAAGGATTAATATTATCAGGCAATATTTACTATTGTCTGGTGCTACAAATAAATAAATAAATTTTATGAATACACTTTTTCCAAACCCAAAAAAAATGCATATTTTCAGGAGGTGTCTTATTCTTATTCGAATTCCATTATTCTTATACGAATTTGTGTATAACAATTTAAATAAGAAATTTTTTAAAACAAAAAAAAAATGTATATAACAAATTTTGTGGACAAAACAATGTATAATTTTTTCGTACAGGGGTTTATAAAAGACATCATTCTAAGTTTTTTTCTAAATGTTTTAAATGTCTTATTCAAGAGCATTTAATTTTGTGAAATTATTTATTGAAATATAATAACTTATGGAAAAATTTCGATTTACATATTATTTCTTCGAAAAAATACATTCTACTAAGATTTTTTTAGACACAAACAATGCTAACATGAAGACATTTCTCTTAAGAAATCTGGACAACAATTTGTCAAAGTAGTTCTTTAAAAAAAATTAATTTGCAGAAGTTTAAGAGTTTACTGATCAAAACGATAAGACATACAATTTTTTTTCTATTCAATGTATTTTCAATGACTGCCTTCGAATTCCTTGAATATATAGGGATGGTGTCATAATTCAAAAAAAAAAAACTTTCATGTGAGATTCTAAATGAGCAGGGATTTTAGAGTTGGGTTCAAAAACTTTTACAGAATATTTATTTATATGTGATATGTTAGATTCTTAAATTGAGAGTGCTCCAACTCTAAGATTCAAAATCAGGATTGCCACTTTTTTCAAAATTTTTATTTTTTAAAGTTTTTTTTTGGAATTTTTATTTTTGAATTTTTTTTTTTGGAATTATGTAAAAGATATTTGGCAAATGGAATTTTTTGTTTTGGAATTTCGTAACCAACCCATAAATATATAAATATTATCCTAGCTTCTTATTATGTTCAATGAATTAACATAACGGCAACATGTCATGGCCTCAGGGCAATTTGTCCCGATAGGGGTGAGACATATTGCTCAAATTTAAAAAGGGCATAATATCTCACTATCAGTGAATCGCAATGACTTTAAATTAGTGGGACATATCATCCAAATAATTTTTTGTTATTTTTTGATCTTACGACCCACCATGGGACAAAACGTCTTAATTTAGTATTTTATGACCTACCTAAAAATATTCTAAAAACATTTCATAAACATATAACTGTTCTTTCAGATGCTTGTTTTTAAAAACAAAAATCTAATATCAAGAACAAACAAGACAAAAGCGCATATTAGAGGTATTAGGAAGGAACCAGATTATACATATTGATATTAAGCGTATGTTTATATTTTAGCCATTTCTGCGCTAACGCGGACGCCGGCGCAAGTTTGGCACGCCCGGAAGTGCATGCCAACCGCACGTTTTAAAAAGAAAAATTTTTAATTTAATTTAAAAAATTAATATTAATATGCTATATACTAGTATTTTAGGGGGTATTGTCTCAATTACAGTTAGTCTTAATGTCCTAATAATTTTCAGTAATAATTAAAACAATATTTGGACAACATATCCCTCCTCTGGTGGGAAATAACACCTCAGGGCATAATGCCCCGAGGCCACATGACACATCTCCTAAAATGACAAGACTTCCAAATGATTTTAATGAAATGAAATTAAAATGGCAGGACTTGTGCAGGACTTTCAAATCTGTTAGAATTTCAATGCGTGAATCTTAGCTTTTGAATTGTGCTTTTATAGGCTTTACATTACTTCAAGTTCGACTATAATACCGTTTTCAAATGGGGTACTGAAATTTAATTCAAATTTCTAGATTAAAAATTTCTGAAGATAATATGTAGGTACTTTCTTTGAGATTAATTACAAATTTAATAATAAATAAATGAAATAAAAATAATTAGATTTTATTTATTAATTTAATAATAGATTTTAGTTCTGAAAATTTGACTCTAATTCTTTAGCATTTAGTAAATAAAGTATTTATAAAATTAAATATTTTCAATTTTTACAATTAATTTGCTAGATTTTTTAATTTATTTTAAGTTTAATGAAATTATTTATATTAAATTTTTTCAAAAAATTTAATTTTATAATTTTTTACAACTCGCCTCCAATTTTCCAAGTTTTATTAGCAGATATACAAAAATTCAAAATAAAAAACTCTTAAAATATTTATTTACCAAAATAAAATGGTTATTATTTAACCACAGAATTTTTCCACATTAGATTCAGTTCATTGCTTATTTTTACTATTTCTATCCATCTTTCACTTTCTATTTTTGTTTTTGTGTTTTACAGTAATACTTTCACCTCCAACAGTGTTCACAATTATGTGGTAAAATTTTTATTCAAATTGAATAAAAAAAAAAAAAAAAAAAAAATATAAATATAAAAAAAAGGGCAGGATAATAATAGAATTTTTTGTTGGTTTTAACTTTTTTTTTAATATTGCCCACCATGAACCAACACCTGACATCACTTAATTGAACCCAATATAGTGTTTAACCAAATTCCAGTTAAATCTAAGTACTTATAACATAATATTATATATAGTAAAGTAACATCTATATTTTCTTTCTATATATAGGTATATGCTAAATATTAATCAATGGAATTTTCATTTTCCCAAAAGTAAATTCAAAATAGAGAAAATACTAGAAAGAGATAGAAACAGTTAAAATTGAAAAAAAAAAAAAATAAAAAAAAAACACAGAACTGCCCTTTACATTTTCATTTATTTTTGGTTAAAAAATAAAAACCACCTGCTGCTGTTGATGGTGCTTAAGTTCATAAAGTTCAATTCGCTTCACTTCATTTTGATTGCGATTACTATTACAGAGTTTCGAATACAAAAAGAAAAAAAAAAGGTAAGAAAGAGAGAGAAAATTATTTTTTTTTTTTTTTACTATACTATAGTGTAAAGCTGTGAACTAAGAGAATATTTATACTATTAAAAAATGGAAACTTCAAGTGCTCTTATTATTTCCTTTTTTAGTGTTTTTTTTAAGTTCCTCTACTTTCTAATTCTTTCAGATTCATCTGGTTGTGTGTTCGATAAATTCAAACGAAATTTAAATCTGGGAAAGGGAAAAGAGAAACTCAAAAGGAAATTGAAAAAAAAAAAACGTTTTTTTTTATTAGTTTTATATGTTTATTTTAAAAAAGTTAAAAGTTCACTGTATAAGTCTAGGAAAAAAATTTGATTTTTTTACTTAATTTAGTACCGTTGGTCTTAAAAGGTCGGTACCAAATTTCGGATTTTTTTTTTCAAGATTTTAATTTTATTTTTTTAAGCGCTAACTGTTCAACTGTTAGGGTAATAAGCCTATCTATACCATAGGTACATGTTGGAACAAGGGATCATATTATATTCGTATTATTAGAATTGATCTTAATGAATTCCACATACAGTTTAAACATGAAATAGTACTACACGCCTTATAACATTTAGAACGTCTTAGATTTTCAATAGATACAGTTCTATTTTTGTTTATATTGTAATAATTTTGTATTAAAGTTACATGGCATTCTTTATCTGTGAGTTATATTATTCTATTAAATTATTTGTTTATATTTTGCATTTGTTTATTTTGTTATGCTAATGTATTTTTTATTAGAGATAATTATTAATTAAGCCATTAATTTGAGCCCAATGGAAAATGGTAGCTGAATCGAGTCGAAAACCAGATAAAAGTTTTTCACTTGGGACTAGAATCCAGGCCTTTCGTATGAAAGGTCGACACTCTAACCACTGTGCGAACCAGTCGTAATTTCGAGATTTTGATTTTGAGCTTTTGAAACCGTTCTTCAACTATTTGAAGCTGATTTGAAAATAAGTATACATAAGTAAAATACGGGATGCTGCCATAGGAGATTACATGAAAGTAGTATCCAGGTAAAAAAAAAATAAATATTGAAGGAAATAGGTTAGGATGATATGGCAGACGTAGAAGAAATGACAACACATTAAATCTCAGTCTAATTTCGAGAAGTCAGACTGAAAAAGAGGATGACTAGAGCAGTGAGAAAAATAAAATACGGGTAAAACTGGCGACCCGTATACCAAAGCGAACTTTACTTAGGAATAAGGCCAGGAGAAAAAGAAAATAAATTTATCACGAATTATTAAAAGTACTTTTGAATATGGATTTGTTGGACTTAAAAATTTTAAAATAAAAATTCAGAACTTAAAAAATGCACATTTCATTTTATATATTGTACCATGTTCTGATTGTTTTGGAAATTTATATAATAGGAAAAAGCGAGTGACATTGAATTACTTAAATTCTTAAGATACTACTGAGTCTTTGTAAGAGACATTTTTTGTTACAATGTTAAAATCTTTGTATCTCTACTTGGTTAGCCATTACATGGAATATCCTTCCCAGGAGTCAATTTTATGATGTAGTATTAATATAATTAGGATCGAATCAGTGAAAAAAATTATTAGTTTTGTTTTAAGCTTTCTTTTTGGGTAAATCCTTTCGGGCTACCCCATACGAACCATACTTCCATACAATTAAATTTATTACACCTTTATACCTTTCAAAAAACGTCGTAAAGTAACAAATATTGTATTTTAACCGTTTTAATTAAAGGTTGTGTTCTATCTTTTCAACTATATTTAATAGTTTTAACTTCTATTCTAATTCAAGATTAAAATCTGCTAATAATTTTAATTTTCATTTATATTGAACTTGAAATTATAGCAAACATGAACCAATTAATAGAATGATGTTTCTCTGTAACAAAATATAAACCTAATATTAACTTCCTAACTAACAAAGCAATAACTATAGAAAAATATAATCTGTACTTGTGTGACTGAAAATATTGACAACCTTTAACCTATGGATTACAAACTGAATTTCTTTTACTATAGTTAGATTTTTATACTTGCTTTGATTTAAGCACGATATAAATAAATAAATGCTGATCACTATTTTATCTGATTATTTCGGAAATTCTAATTATTACGATAGCCAGGTATTTATACGGCCAAGTGGCATAGTGATTAGTGTGCCGAACTTTCATGCGAAAGGCCTCTATTCGAATCCCAGTGACAGTGAAAAAAACTTTTATCTGCTACGACCAAGCTACTATTCGCCATTGGGTTTAAATTAATGGCTTGATCAATAATTAATAACAATATAAAAACAAGTGATGAAAAAAACAAATAATATAGTGTTTCATACTGAGTATTTTATCGGAATATAATGTTAAAGCTTCAATGTTAAAGTTTAATTTAAGAAATATATACGTTGGTGACTAAGTTACTTATAGAAACAGTAAATTTTTTAATTTTTAAGTCCTATTACCTCCTCTATGGGGAAGCTTGCCCAATTTATCAAGGATCTAATCCTCACTACTTCCCTTCTCCCAACTTTTTTAAGTTCAAGGAATTAAATTGAGAATCATACCAAAATTTGGAATTTTACTTAGAATTTTACTATTTAAGCAAAAATGGTTAAAACTGAGAGACACTTTCTTCAATTTAAAGAACCGTTTTTAAATTTAAGAAAATCTTTTAACATATGTTAAAGTATAATGCTGGATCTTCAAATTTTGTATTTTAAGAAAAAAAAATTTGAACAGGTATTCAAGTTACAGATGTTTAAAAATAGTAAAATTTCAATTTGCGAGCCCTTATAGCTGCTAAACAAGGGACGTACAAAAAATTTTTGTTAACCGACTCCAACTAATTTCAGAATCTAACTTCTCCTAACATTTCAAGAACTTAGCTTAAACCGTTTAGAAGATATGTGGGGCCAAAAATTTTGCAAAAATTAAGTTTTGCATAATGGTAAATTTTCGTACCGTATGGCAGCCCTAAAGTTTATAAAACCAGCTATCGTAGATAAACCACCTAGATTGTAAATACAACTAATAGAACTCTTGTTATAACATTTTGAATATAGGGCTTTTCCCAACTTTGGGGGGCTGCAGCTCCGTAACGGGTGAGGTAACAGAAAAAAATTCTTCTACGAAATTATTTTTTTTGTAATACCTACTCGTTGTTAAAATTTCTTTTCTCTATTTCAAACGATGTAAAAGTTTTTGTAAACATACGGAAGGAAGTACGGACGGACAGATTGAAACTATATAGGCACATTTTTTCAAAATTTTTTGAAAATGTGCTAAAAATCTATTCATTAATTAAAATTAATTAAATACTCCTTGCATATTACTTGAAATACTTTAAATAAATATATATTTGATCTCTTAAAAATTTTATCAACTTAAATCAAATTTATGTTTATACTTTATACAAAGTGGTATTTATATTTTGAGTTTCCGATTCTTTGAAAAAATGTGGCCAAGTTGAAATCATATCGAATAATTTTTGACCAGGGCTTGTAGTTGAAATTAATTGTTTTTGCCCATATAAAACATAATTGGAATTTATTTTGCCTAATTTTATTCCATCTTCGATAAGTGTTATTGCTGCAGCCAATTGTGATTCACTTGGAGCAATCGTGTTAAAGTTACCTATAAACGCAATGCATGTACTGTCATAATTATAACCTTTTGTATGAGCTCCTAATTTATCCCAACCACGACCTTCGTAAATGTGACCATCACCACCAATTAAAAAATTGTATACTATATCATCAAAACCCCGTGACTCCATATGAAATGCTTGTATATATCTCACTCGAAACGAACATTGAGCCTAAAAATTGAAAAAAATATAAACAAAAGTATTTTTTACTTGAATTAATTTTAAAAAAATTCCATCCTACTTGGGTAGAACAAGGTTCAGTTGCTGTATGAGCAATAATTACTCTATTAACAGGTAATGTGAGATTTTGTACAAATTCACTTTGTGCTTGAGCAACCCATTCCATTCTTGTTATATATCTATGGATGAACTTATCTTTTATTATATAATCGTTATCTAAAAAGTAGTTAATAAGTTGACTGTATTTAAAATATTCTTAAAAAAACTATAAGAAATTTACCGATGTTGAATTTTTTCGAATCAGGACTTTCAGTTGCTACCAGTTGCTTTTGATCTTTTATTTCGTTATCCACACTTAACTTTCCTATATCTTGCGTTTCTGATTCTTTGAAAAAATGTGGCCAGGTTGAAATCACTTCGAATAATTTTTGACCAGGACTTGTAGTTGGAGTTAATTGTTTATGCCCATATAAAACGTAAGTGGAATTGAGTTTGCCTAATTTTATTCCATCTTCGATAAGTGTTATTGCTGCAGCCAATTGTGATTCACTTGGGGAAACGGTGTCGAAAGTACCTATAAACGCAATGCATACACTGTCATAATTATAACCTTTTGTATGAGCTCCTAATTTATTCCAACCACGACCTTCGTAAATGTGACCATCACCACCAATTAAAAAATTGTATCCTATATCATCAAAACCCCGTGACTCCATATGAAATGCTTGTATATATCTCACTCGAAACGAACATTGAGCCTAAAAATTGAAAAAAATATAAACAAAAGTATTTTTTACTTGAATTAATTTTAAAAAAATTCCATCCTACTTGGGTAGAACAAGGTTCAGTTGCTGTATGAGCAATAATTACTCTATTAACAGGTAATGTGAGATTTTGTACAAATTCACTTTGTGCTTGAGCAACCCATTCCATTCTTGTTATATATCTATGGATGAACTTATCTTTTATTATATAATCGTTATCTAAAAAGTAGTTAATAAGTTGACTGTATTTAAAATATTCTTAAAAAAACTATAAGAAATTTACCGATGTTGAATTTTTTCGAATCAGGACTTTCAGTTGCTACCAGTTGCTTTTGATCTTTTATTTCGTTATCCACACTTAACTTTCCTATATCTTGCGTTTCTGATTCTTTGAAAAAATGTGGCCAGGTTGAAATCACTTCGAATAATTTTTGACCAGGGCTTGTAGATGGAATTAATTGTTTATGCCCATATAAATCATAATTGGAATTTATTTTGCCTAATTTTATTCCATCTTCGATAAGTGTTATTGCTGCAGCCAATTGTGATTCACTTGGAGCAACGGTGTTAAAGTTACCTATAAACGCAATGCATACACTATCATAATTATAACCTTTTGTATGAGCTCCTACTTTATCCCAACCACGACCTTCGTAAATCGAACCATCACCGCCAATTAAAAAATTGTATGCTATATCATTAAAACCCCGTGACTCCATATGAAATGTCTGTATAAATCTCACTCGAAACGTACATTGAGCCTAAAAGTTAAAAAAATTAATAAAATATCTTTTTAACTCGAATTAAATTTTAAATAATTTCCATCTTACTTGGGTAGAACATGATTCAGTTGCTGTATGAGCAATAATTACTCTTTGGATAGGTAAATTTTGGTTTTCTAAGGGTTCAGTTGACGGCTGAGCAATCCATTCCGATCTTGAAATATATCGATGGACGGGCTTGTTCTCTAATTTATACATAGTTAAAAAATTGAATATAACAAAAAATTTTTAAAAAAGAAATAGAGAAATTTATCTTTTACCTGTGTTAACTTCTTTTAAATTATTTTGTGGAAAATGTGGCCAATTTTTTATAATATTAAATAGTATTCGCCCAGGACTTTCTGTTGGTACTAGTTGCCTTTGACCTTTAATTTCATAATCAGCACTTAATTTACCAAGTCTAACTCCATATTCGAGAAGTCGTAAAGTTGCGTTCAGTTGTTCTTGTGTTGGTTGATCAAATTGAAAGGTGCCAATAAATGCTATACAAATGCTTTTACCATTATATCCTTTAGTATGAGCTCCAATTTTATCCCAACCACGACCTTCATAAATTGATCCATCACCACCGACCAAAAAATTATATCCAATATCATCAAAGCCTCTTGATTCGATATGAAACTTTTGGATGTTTCTAACATGATTCTTACACTCTTCCTGTTTTATTTATGTTTTTAAAAAACCCATAAGAAATTCCGCAAAATTCACAAATTTACCTGAGTAAAACATAACCTTGTTGCGGTATGAGCCAATATAACAAGTTTAATCGGAAGTGGTAAATCCTTTAATTCATAAATAGGTGGTTGAGCAGTCCAATTAGTTCTTGACACAAATATTAATAAAGAATCTCGAAAAATAATTTATATTTCAATTTTATTGTATTTTAAAGGAATGCGGTTAAATATTTACCATTTGCTAATGTAGAATTTCCATTAAAATGTGGCGATTTTTGAATTAATTTAAATAATTCATTTTCAGGATTTAATTGTGGTGTAAGTTTATAATTATATGTCAATTTCCCTAATCTTAATCCATCGTCTATCAATAGCTGAGCAGCATTTAATTGATTTTGTAAAGGTTTTATTGTATTGAAGTCTCCTATAAATGCAATACATAATATACTGTTATTGTTATTACATTTGTTATTTGCATCAATTTGATTCCAACCATATCCTTCATATATAGAACCGTCACCACCTATTAAAAAGTTATATCCAATACCGCTAATGCTTAATTGCATATTTCTTATTAGGGATACACATTCGGCCTTTTATGGGATACATAAAAAATATATATATAGTTTTATGTATACACCTTATTTTTTTTCGACTTACTTGTGTATGACATTCCTCACTTTGAGTCTGAGCTATTATTACTCCTTCCACTGGTAATTGTAAATTAAGCAAATCTGTTGTCGGAAGAAGAATATCCCATTGTGGACGTGTGATGAGTGAATATTGTTCTTTAATAGCTATTGATTTTATTTAATAAAACAAAATTTAAATAAATTTTAAACTTTATTTAACAACAACATTCCAAATTAATTATTATCTACCATTTTGTGTTAAAACATTATCTGTTTTCCAACTTGATGAATATTCTGTGGTATTCAGAGCTTTATTTTGATTTAATATACTTTGTATCAGTGTTATTAAATAAATAATTCCAAAAACCGACCACATACTTGTGATTTCTTGAATTAAACTAATCAAACAAAAATTTTTTTTTTTTTAAGAATTAACTATTAGAATATTTAATTATCTCGCAACTGGTTCATTTAATAATGTTGTGTTGTTAAATCAATGTTGTATTGCTATTTAAATGCTTGATTTGAGAATTTTTTATTTAGAATGGAGGGTTTTCCCTATAGTTAAGAAGATAAATATTTTATTATTTGATAACAAAAAAACAAATCTTTTATTTTTATTATGAAAAGCTTTATTTCTTTATACCCGTGCATATAAATAAGGCTATGGGTATATTAAAATTGCTCCTTCGTTTGTAATGTATCGATCTAAACGAGCTAGATAAAGTGTCAAATCAACATCGAAAAGTAAATCGAACTAGCTAAGTGTGTTTGCCCGTTACCCCGACCTAGCTAAGTGTGTCAGCACGATAACTCAAAAACTAAGGGCCTAGAATTTTGAAATTCACACAACGTCATTTTAGACAATTTCTAGGTTCCCTATTGTTTTTGGTTAAAATCGGACCAAGGCATCGGGGAGGTGCCATACAACTTTTTTGCACCAATATGAATTTCTTCAAAACTAATTATACTACGAGGATGAAAATTTCCAACGGTTAGTTATTTAATAGATCAAGCACCTATATGAAGTTTCAAAATGTTACGGTTTCATTTTCGGGGAACTGCCACACAAAGTTGTCAATTCTATAACTGTGAATCTAATGAAGCTACGAGGTTAAAATTAAAACTGGACAGGTAAAGTAATAGGGCTAATTAGCTTGGAAAAGTTTGACATTACTCGGATATTTTTTATTATTAATTTGTTTTGTTTTTATGGTAAGCTTGGAAAAGTTGGACATTAATCGGACCAACTTTTTGGGTCGGCCTTGTTTTTTTTAACAAAAGGATCTAATTAATGATTAAATTTTTTTTTAAACATTATAGTGGTTATACACTAGTGGTTGACAAGGACAACTATAATCTTCCTCGTTTAAATGCGAATAAGTACATATTTGTATATGGAATTGTGGTAAAGTTGATTTTTAAAAGTAAGATGCAATTGCGCAATTGAACAGTTATTTACTTGAAAAGTTCATTTATTACAATATGATCGATAACCGAAGCTAATCTTTTTTTTTCTATTTTTTATAAAGTTCTGATTGATCTTCTCGCAATTCTTATTGATAACAATAACAGTTATCTGCAATAAATTCGAAAGACTTTATTTCAAAACACATTTGATAAATAAACTTCTCTGTTAAGAAATAAAGTCACAATTAAAATAAATTAAAGGCAAAAATATTATTAACAGATGATATTGATAAATTTGAATGTTTTTAAGGGTTCTAAAGAATGTTTTTAAGGGTTCTAAGAGATGGGTTCTAAATTCTACCATTTACAGAATCTACATGTATAATTTCATAAGCCCGTCAGTTTTATTTTGAGATTGCGCAGAAATTATAAGACTTTTTATTTATAAGTGATTTATTTTATTTTAACGGTGAATGGATTGAATGTAATGGTGAAGGGATTGATCGGAAAAAAAAACTGATTTGAAAAGAAAACATTTTCCAAGTTCAAAATTGTACAAATTTTAAAAATATATTTAGGTACTAATTTAAAAAAAGCATTATGAAAAAGTGTCCATTATTCGCACTTCCCTTAGGAACTCTTTATAAATCTTTAATGAAAGCTTATATTAAATTCTAAAATTTGGTGTAAATCCTTTTCTGTTCATAATGATGAGACGGTTGATTACGCGATTACGCGTACATAGCAATCTATTATTTATATATTTGTGCCAAATATGGTTTTGGGGTTTAGTTTTCATGAGTCATTAATAAGATTTGGTATTAATAACAATATATTTAGTAATAAAATTATTTAATTCACAATTTATTGTTTCGAAATGTGATTTAAAATAAAGTAAAAAATATGAAATTGGCTTTATTTCAGGGTATTGTAAATAACTTCAATAATAATATTTTTTTTTTCTCGATGAAATGTACAATCGCTTAAATCATTTTTTGCGAAATGTTAGGTACCCAATAAAAATAAAAAATTAAAAAAATACATAGTTTTAAAAAAAAAAATTTATTTACTGATTTCAATTTATCAATTAAAACCAGATTGTTTTTTTCTGTATTTTAATTTCTCTCAAAGGAGAGTTTTTTTTAATTTGACATTTATTGATTTACAGGGTCGTAGTTTACAAAGTAATTTATAAAAAATTAAAACTTACGTAACAATTTGATATTAGTTATTTCGTAGATGAAATACCTAAATAGGCGTTTTTTTATAATAGGTTATCTACAATGAACGCTCTGGTTTCGCTCCCTACACGTAGCTATCTTTCAAACTAAGTTAAATGTAAATAATTATATGAATGTGTCTACAATAGACGCAGCCATGACGCAGCCATTAAAAAAGTTATTTAACTTTTTCGCTTTCTCTACGTATTTAAATGTCAAATAATTGAATTTTGAAAAATATTTTTTATTGAAAAAATAGAAAAATATATTGTCAGAATAAAAAATTCGTAACATTATTAATTTTTTTTGTATCTAGGGTTAAATAATATCAAACCATTATTCAAAATAGCTTTTAACTATTGAATATTTTTGATTTAATAAAATTTGTAAACAAAACGATGTCAAAAAACTCTGTCATGTACATTTCATTGTGGACACTTTTTTGTTGACTCCGTAATGAGAGCGAAACTACAGCGTCTTTGTAGACAGGTTATTATCGAATATTAAATGTAAAATTTATGTAAACTTTGAAAATATTTTGCAAAATTTTTTGTTTTGAAATTATCTCGTGTAGGGTAGAAGCTTTAATAAATCTCCTTACTCTTTTTTACGTTTATAAGTTTATTTTTATAAATAATGCTCACTATTTGGGCGATATATGCGATCGCTTGTCACTCTTCTATACAGCCACTTCATATAGAAGAGTGACATACCAACATGTATTTTAGAGTCGAAGCCAATGTTTTATGTTAAATGTCGTTTAGATTTATCGTTTAAAAAGGTTAAAATGAGCTTTCATTTAACTTTTCGCTTTTTCGATTTTTTTTAAATATGTATTAATTCGCGTGCCTGATTTTATTACTAAGATTTATTTAAAGACTTTTTTATTAATTGTGGACATTTCATAAAAACAAAGTTTAACACACATAAAAACATTTCATAAAACAATTAATATAAGATACGTATATGTGTAATATATTAAAAAAATATTTGTATTGCATATTTATTTATATTTGTATTCTAAAAAAAAAACTTGTCGCAAGACATTAGATACTCCCCCAGTTTAATTGAAAAATAAAAACAATTTTCGTAAATATTTACTTTTTAAATCATAAAAAAATATATATTTAATACATAATACAAAATTGTAGAAAATAGAATGGATCATGAAATATTATATTTATTAGTAAAAGTTTGTATAAAGATTAATAAAATTTTACGTTAAGCTTTAGTACAATAAAGCTTTTACCACCATAATTACTCTAAAATTGTTTTTTAAATATGTTTAGCGAAATTTAAGCATTTATATGTATGTACAACTGTTAGAATACTGTAAGAGTCCTTTAATGTATAAATACCATCCATTACAAATTTTCTACATATATATATATGTAATATTTTGTTTGTCCAAATTTTGTAGGTGGCGCAATTTTATAAATACTGACAGTCGAATATTTGTCAAAGTTATCACAATAGTCTGACAATTTTATTTTTAAAAACTTTTAATTAATCTGAATTTTCATTAAATATTAGGTTTTACAATTTTTCACCTGTAAATCGTGGGATTGTCAATTTTTATGAAATAGGGCACTGAGCGCAATTTCATAAATACTGACAGACAACAATTTGATTGTCAATTTTTATGAAATAGGGCACTCCAAATTAAAGATTTGTAAATTGTACAAGACATATAAAAAAGATTTTTATAACCCTCTCAGTACCCAAGCACAGGATTCTTAAACTCCGTACCTTCCGCCTAATTCACTGCATTACAAACGTAAAGATAGTTTTAATAAACCTGTCAACTATTGTTCTTAATAAAACTGTTAGAATTTCATATTTAATTAGTTTCAAAACTTGTTTAAATGTTTGATTAATAAAATTAATTATCAATTATAATCACATATATTCATCACATACATATATATAAATATAGTATTATAAAAAAACATTGTACGCATAATGTTCTGTCATAAAAATTATAAAATTAAAAATAATAAGTTTCGTTTACACTTTCCAAATTATAAATATAAATTTTTTGGAAAGACTTATAAAATTTTGAAGGATTACAGTATTGTTTAAAAATTTTATAAATATATTTAAAACAAGCCGTGTTTATACCCGTGCATACAAATGAGGTCACGCGTGTATTAAAATTGCTTCTCCGTTTGTGACGCACGCGATTTAAACATGCTACAAATAGACTCAAAGGAATGGATCGGATCAGGATTGAAAAGTAATTAGATCTCGTGCTACATCGATAAATCAAAAACTAAAAGATATTGAGTTTGGAAATTGACAGAAAGGGATTTTTACACAATTTTCAGGTTCCTATTGATTTTGGTTAAAATTGGACCAAGCCTTTGGGAAGCTGGCATATAATTTTTAGAGTATAAGAACGATGAAAATATCACACACGGAAAGTTTTATAATAGAGCAAGCCCTTTTATGAAGTTTCAAAAATGCTTCTTTTCGGGGAGCTAACATACAAGTCTTGAACCTTGCTTACATATCTTAAGAACTATTTATACAACAATTAAAATTAGAAAATGGATTTGCTATATTAATCTCGTTTGTAAATTTTGAGATTTTTCGGGTAATCGATTACTAGTGTAGTTGTCATAGAGGTTTTTTGAACCAGAATGCATTTCATTGCAACCAATAATACGTGATGGTTGTAAATTAAAATCCGTATGCAATATAATATATGGCTAGCACTTTTTCGAAGTTTTAAAAAATTTGGACTCCATGTTTAGGAAGCTGTCATACAAAGTTGTCAACATGGTAACCGTGAATCTAAAAAAGCAACAAGATTAAAATTGAAAATGAGCAAGTAAAGCAATAGCTTTTAAATAAGTGAGAAATAGCAAGTCAAATAATCAATCAGTTCGTCCGAATAATTATAATACTTTTAAACCATGTGAAATAAAGAAACGCAATTTTAACTATGGGTAGGTATTACAAAAAAATTATAGCCCCAATTGCTATATTAAATTTAGTACAACTAAAGTTCTACAAATTATATTTTGAACTTCGAAAATACAAATGCTTAGGTGTTTTTAAAACACAAATGTATAGGGTTTGCAATACGATGTTTTAATTTACTCCATTTATTTCAGTCAAAAAAATCTGTAACTTAAAGTAGCTCCAACATTATATTTAAACGTATGTGCTAACAGTTTTTCTTAATTATAAAAGGTTTTTTAAAATTGAAGAAAGTGTCTGCTATTATGAACAATTTCTCAATGTACTCTTAACCAGTAACTTATTATGGAACGTTTAATTTTAAAAATGTGCTTTTTTAAAAACCCCTTGTTAGCATATTTTCAAAAAATTTTGTAAAAATGTGCCTATATAGCTTTACTCTATCCGTCTGTCCGTCCGTCTGTCCGTCCGTCCGTATGTTTACAAAAACTTTTACACCTTTTGAAATAGAGTAAAGAAATTTCAAATATGGGTAGTCATTGCAAAAAAAAAATTGCGTACAAGAAGTTTTTTCTGTAGCCCCACCTGTTACGGGACTACACTACCCCAAAGTTGCTAAAAGTCCTATATTTAAATTGTTATAACAAAAGTTCTGTTAGGTGTATTTACAATCTGAACACGGCAAACGATAGCTGGTGTTATAAACTTTATAAATTAAAAGGCAAATGTTTAGGGCTGCAATACGCACTAAAATTTAACATTATACAAAACTCAATTTTTGCAAAATTTTTGGTCACACATATCTTCTAAACAATTTAAGCTAGAATCTTGGAATTTTGGGAAAAGTTAGATACTTAGAAATTAGTAGGAGTCTATTCATAAAACTTTTTTGTCAAGCCCCCTATATAAGGGCTCGAAAATTGAAAATTTTGCTATTTTTAAACACCTGTAACTTGAATACCTGTTCAAATTTTATTTTTACAAATATACCAGGCTTAAAGTTGATATTTCAACATATGTTAAAGGTTTAGATAATAAGATAATAAAATTTTAGGTAAAATTCCAACTTTTGGTGGAGTTCAAAATTGATTTCCTATAAAACCAAATATAACTTATTTACCCTTGTATGTTTTTCCAAAATTAAACGTTAACATTGAAGCTCCAATATTATATTTCGCACTTGTTTACAGGTTTTCTTGAGTGCATTGGGGTTATATTCTAAGTATTGATTTTACTATTATTATAATTAATAAATTAATTAAATAACTGAATTATAATATTATCATTTATTTTTATATATATTTTTGTAAAAAAAATGATAAAATAGTCAGTAAAAAACTATATAAGTTTGAAAATGTGCTTCTTAAAAACCCTCGGTTTTTTTCATCACTTTTTTTATTACGTGTTTTAATAATACTCTATCTATATGTAAATATGTTCGAAAATTATATTGAAATATAAATATTGCCAAATTGAAGTGCTTAAATAATATTAAAAATATTTTGAAAAAATATATTTTAAGTTTAATAGTAGCGAAGAGTTCTTGAACTCAGTGTTTTTTGGTGCAATGACATATTCAAGAAGTCAAAGTATCTTAGGTAATCATGATACAGTTGCGCAAGGTATATGAAAATAAAAAATATTATCAAAGTTAAATGGACAATTTCCTTATCATGTGGTATTTAAAATTGATGATGATTATGGTTATAATTGGTGTGGGGGTGCTCTAATATCTGATAAATACATTTTAACAACTGCTGAATGTTTAGAAGTCGGGTGAGTATTTTCATTAAAAATCAGAATCATTCAAAATGTAATTAATTAGTTCAAAACAGTTTATTTAGATTTAGTTAAAAGTTAAATTTCAAATTAGAATCTTATAGATTAGTATGTTTTATATAAACATGCTCAAGTAAAAGGTTTTTAAAATATAATTAATAAAAAAGAGATTAGACGTTATAGGGGAATTCTTTATTCCCCTTTTTTTTCACATATACACAAAAATGGGAAATCTCGAACTTAATTTTTCTAGGAATTAAAAATATTAAAAGGTTACAACCTTTGAACTGCACGCTGTTAAATTATCATTCAAGTTTTGAAATCATTAATATGTTAGCCAAAATGAATCATAGTAGTGGAACTTCTTAAAATAGGGATATTTTTTTAATTTTAAAAAAAATTTCATGCTTTTAATGCATTACTATTAAGTGATTTCTCTTAACATGAGCAGTGCAGTCATCTTTAACTCTACCAAAAATTTGCAAGTTTAGTTTTGTAGCCCATAAGACTTGTAAGGTTTTCTACCGTTTTCTATTCGCAGATTTAAAAAATCTTTAGTGAATATTAAATTATAAATAAATTTATATATTACTGGATTTCCCATATTTTGGAAGACTAAAACCCGACAGTATATACTTAATCTTAATTGTCCTGGTTCATTCTTTAAATGCCTCTCGGGGTCTTCTACGGAAGATTTTAATATGAATGAGTGAGTTAAAAGCATCCCGATTTCCCATATTTTGGAAGACTAAAACCCGACGGAAGGTAGGAATACAGTCTATATACACATATTTAATCCTAATTATAAACATATTTAATCTCGTGAAATACCCCTCGGCGTCGTAAGACTCAAAAAATAACTCAAAAGTCTCCGGAAGATTATATTATGAATGAACGAGTAAAAAGCTCCCCGCGGACTTACGACTTCATAAAGTGAAATATTTAAATTCAGGATCAAAACAATTAAAAATTTGAGATTTTTAAAAAAAAGTATTATGAAAAAATAATAAAGTTTAGATGAAAATTGGGAATTTCTCCTTTTTCCAGAGTTAAAATTTTGCAACAAACTCATGAACAATTTAATATTTGTAACCTGCTTTAATATCCTTCCCAATATAGAAGCTTGCATAGTCAAATTAATAAGTCCTTTTTGTTTTACATCTATTATATTCCCTATAAATCCTTGAAGGACTTTTGACCCCAGGACTTTTATCGCCTAAAATAACCTATATTTTATTTTAAAAATTTTTTACGATATTATTTTTATTTTTTTTTTTACATCAGAAGATCAACTAAAGCATATCTCGGCATTACTCATATTATTGAAGGTGAACTGTCAAAAAATGCAATACGATTATCAATTAATCCAGATAAGGATTTTAAATTTCATGGAAGAATTGGTATAGTAAAAATTACAGAACCTGTTAAAATTTCAAGTAAGAAACAGTTCTAAATCTCAATTGAAAAAATTTTAATACAATTATATTAACTCTTTTAGATTTTATAAAGCCCATAACTTTACCCAGTAAAAAATTATCACAAAAAGAATTGGAAGGACAGGTGGCAATTATAGCTGGTTTTGGTGTTCCACTAGTAAGACATGCTGATACTTCCAAATTTTTACGTTTTATTGAAATTCCTATAATTTCTCAAAAAATATGTAAAGAACGTTACAGGTTTTTTGGTAAAAGGTTTTTTTGTGCTAGTATTACTGATGGAAAATCATTTTGTTATGGAGATCAAGGTGGTCCTTTAGTTATTCAAGACCGTGAACATGCAAACATTTTAATTGGGTTAGCTCATACACTAGGTCCATATTGTAGTAGTTCACAATATCCAGGTGTTTTTATAAGAATAACAGAATATTTGGATTGGATTCATCGAGTGACTGGAATTGAAAGGAAATAAAATGCTGCTTGAATAATTATAGCGCTTTCTGTGCTTTAAATAATTTTTTAACAATTATTTATTTTACTAATTTAATTTACTTACTTAAAGTGTTTGTTTTATATAAATACTATACTACTTTTAATTAAATATTAGAATAATTTTTGTTTTAAAAATAAATTGAATTTTTGATGTTTGATATTCTAGGATTAGTCTTTAATATTAAAAGGAAGAGGTTGTTTTCATTAAAAATACTAAAAGAAATGCACCGCAAAAGCTCTTCAAAATCTATTTATATTTTATTTACTTTATTGTTTTTCATTATTTGAAATAACTTTTGAATTCAAATAATTGAAATTTAATGAAATTGAACAAGGCCCATTAGCTCAGTTGGTTAGAGCGTCGTGCTAATAACGCGAAGGTCGTGAGTTCGATCCTCCCATGGGCCATTGATTTTTTTTTTTAATTTTTTTTTTACCAAACTTTTAAAAATTAATTTAGAATTTTATAAATTCAACTATAAATCTAGTAATTTATTTAATTAATACAGTTATTAGTTTTAAATATACCCAGATATTGATTACATCACAATAATGCAATAATTTGACAAGAACACGTTTATAAATAACGTTGTGTCAATATTTTATAAAAATTAATTGATCATAAAATTGCATAACTTTAGGATAATTTATAAAGCTTTTTCGGTATTTCAGTATCTTTTAATTAAAAAGCTTTTTCTTCATAAATATTTATTTTTGTGAAGCTTTCCTAGATACTTAAGAATTAAGATTCATGAATGGAATTTTAAATTTTGTACTGACTGGCGTTAAAAATTGTTTGTATTTAGAATGACTTTGTATTTTACAAAATGGGAATTTGACAAGCACCTAATGATTCACATTTAAAATGTTTTAGAATTCATAAAAAACATTTTGGTATTTTCTGACGTTTGCAATCAATTTGCATTTATTTATTTATATACATATGTAATTAAAATACATATAGGTATATAATTAAAAAAAAACAACTTTGATTTTAATATATAAAACAAATACAAACTTAATTAGCTATAGAGGTATTATAAATTTACATAAAAACAACTTAATCGAATGGTGTAGTTGTATATTGTACGGGTTTTTACAAGATGAAAAACGTCATATTTTAATTAGCTACTAATACCTATTCTAATTTAAAATATGTGAAATCCAATTCTCTTAATAGAACTTTGAATATTAATGCTTGGATTGTGTTAGAATGAAAACTTTAGACAAATTAAATGATTTGTTGTTAATTAGTAAAAGTCTGAAATTCCGGAATATAATCCGGTAACATGCATGAACAGGATTTTTAACAATTATAATATACCTTTTTTATAAAGTTATCTTAAAAAAATGTTTTAGTAATATTAAAACTTTCAACTTTTTGGAATTATCAAATGATAACAAGTAAAACAAGCATATTTTCAAAATTATTAAGGGTTTATTTTATCATTTATTTTAATAAAAATATATATAAAAATAAATCATAATATTATAATTTAGTTATTTCATCAATTTATTAATATATAGTGAATAATAGTGAAATCAATACTAAGAATATAATCCCGAAACACTCAAGAAAACCTGTTAACAATTGCGAAACATAATGTTGGAGCTTCAATGTCAACATTTAATTTTGGAAAAACATGCAAGAGTGAATACGTTACTGTGAAATCAATACTAAGAATATAATCCCGAAACACTTAAGAAAACCTGTTAACAATTGTGAAATATAATGTTGGAGCTTCAATGTTAACATTTAATTTTGGAAAAACATACACGGGTGAATAAGTTACTGTTTTACAAAACATAAAGGTTTAGCCCTTCAATGGGGAAGGTTTCCAAAATTTTACTAAACAAAACTATGATGATTCTCGAGGATCTGCTTATCCCACTTCTGTTTCCAGCCATCAATTTTTTTTGGTTCTAGGAAATCAATTGTGAACTCCATCAAAATTTGGAATTTTACCTAGAATTTTATTATCTAAGCAAAAACGGTTAAAACTAAGAGACAATTTCTTGAGTTTAAAGAAGCCCTTCTTAAAATATATTGCTGCAGCTTTAAATTTTGTATATTTGTAAAACAAAAATTTAACAGGTATCCAAGTTACAGGTGTTTAAAATTAGCAAAATTTCAATTTTCGAGTCCTTATAGCTCCTAAACAGGAATGTGACAAAAAAGTTTTGTTAAGCGACTCCAACTAGGATCTAACTTTTAACTTGATAATTTCAACTTTTTAATTAATAAGAAGATATGTGTGACCAAATATTTTTGAAAATGTGCTAAAAATAAGAGTCAAAAATAAGAGTCAAAAAAAGAGAAAAATTCCCATGCAACTAGTTCTAAGTCTTATCCACTTTAACTAGTTCTAAGTTTTGTTTCTCCCTATGACAACCGTTTTTTTTTATCAATACTATAGATGAAAAGGTTATAAGATGCTAGTTTGAAAAACAAAAAGACCATTATTGGTGGGTACCCATTAGTGAAAGTGTTGCTTTCATATTTGATTTTAATAATATGGGGTCTAAGGATTCTAGGAGATTTGGGAACGTCAAGTTCTAAAAATTCACAAAAAATTCTCAAACGATTTTAATGAAATATGATATGATTGCATATTTTTGCCAAAATAAAGAAAGAATTGGCAAATGGGCCAAATTGAATCACGGGATCGGCTGGATTCCCATAAAATAACCAGGCTTTGCAATACAAACCACATTATAAAAGAAGAATATTCTTTTAAATTTTTTAAAAAAATTTGTGAATAAGTTATTTGGCAAACAATATCTGTGATTGGGTTTCAGTCAACCAATACTTTATATTAGTAGGTTTCAAAAATAAATCGGTTACTAGCATTGAAGAAGTCTGCATGTCGTAGACGAAATACTGGTATTTGTAAAACAAAATAATTTTAGTGAAATTAAAATGGACGCTACTCGTTTCTTTTTCTTTCATATACATTTCACTCAAATATATAATATTAAATAAATATTTGATCTCCATAATTCTAACAAAAAGTCTTTTAGACATATGATAGCTTACAAGATTTAGATTAAACCTTCTAAAACAATATTTTATGGATATTTTGTAACACATAATTAAGATACGCATTAAAATATTGAAAACATCTAATTGGATATTTTTTTAAATATTAATTAATTAACTACTCAAGCTTCGGATTTCAGTAAAAAAACAGTGACTTTTATTCTATATAAAAATATTAGAACGCTTAAAACTTTTAAAAAATTTAAATAAAAAACCAGTTAGAGAATGTTTAGAATACGAAAATATGCATTTAAATAAATTTTATTTAGAAAATTTCCAGTTTTTATTAATATACGTGCTACTTACATACATACTTTGTAATTTGATAATTGAATCAAATAATGATTTTAAGTGAGATTTGTTTCTCATTAATTGAAAAACAATCATGTGACTTGTTCACATGTATTTCACCCGATATTAGTTGTTAAAATTATTCATATATAATTTTAAAAGATAATTATAGCTTATTTTGATTTATTAGATTTTTAGTTGTTTGAATATTAACACATTCAAAGAGAACTTATAAATTATGCATAAAATATACAGTAGATTCATATTAACTAGGTAAAATTGGTTAGAATTAATCTATTTAATTAGTTTCTTTTACTTAAATTGAAGTCATTTTGCTTTAAAAGAATAAATTTTTACAAGAATATTTTTTTAATTGTTAAAGGTTCTTTCTTAAAGAAGGTAGATTAGATCCTAAATCAACTTAGATATAGCATCAAAAAAATTAACAATTAGTTTTGGTACGTACTATTTTCTCACTTTTTGTGTTAGTTATAAAATCGATACTTAAGGCTTTTCTAAAATTATTCTTCTTTAAAAATAATCCCAAAATGATTAAGAGTTTAAAATTGAATTTGGTTTTTCAATGACTATCAACCGCAGTATTGGAATTTATTAATCTTTAAATGTACTCAACCATGGTTCAACTAAATACTTAGTATTTAGCATATTGAAATTTGCAAATAGATGAAGCCAATTGAATTTGTAAGTTCGAAGACCATCAGGGATAAGTAAAAAAATAATAAGTTTATCGCGAAGTTTTATATTGAAGCTAAAATTAATTATAAATTTCAATGCTTGGAGTAATTACACAGTTGTTTGAGCGATTATGCGTACTGGCCAATCTAGTTATTCTATAACAATAAAAACAGAGTGAAATATGTTGTTCATGAGCAAATTCGCAAGGTATAAATTTACATGCTAAAATCGTTTCAAAAATCAGGAGTCCGAAATCTAAAATACCGATATCTAGAAGTAAAAAAAGTTTTTATAAGGTTAACGGAAGCTTGATCGACCCAAAATGATCGAAAATTGGATTGTTTTGTTAATGATGACACCTAAAACTATTATATTAAAAAATTATTAAACTTAAGTCTTTAGCACACTTAGAACTGCTTCATATTTTAAATACCTAAGTTGTGACATGCATTTGTTTTATATTTTAGTTAAGTTGTGACATATATTTAAAGTTCATAAGTGGTGACATATGTATTTGTTTTTTTATACCCGCATAACTGTTAATCAAAAGGGTATATGTACTAAATTTGTTATTCTGTTTGTGATGCAGAGAAGGAAGGAGGTAGATATAGACTCAAAGGTATGGATCGTATCAGAATCTAGTTATGTGTGTTCGTCCGCCCGCCCGTACCCTAACTTAAAAAGTAAAAGTGCTATGATTCGGAAATTTTCACAAATTCGCTTTTATGCAATAGCCGACATTGCTGTTAAAATACAGCGGCTTTGCTTCTGGGGTTCTATTGGCTGCCTTAAAACTTTTACATGAGAATTACTCTATATATAACTATTGAAGCTACTGGGTGTCCTAAATTTTGTTAATAAGCTAACTTTAATGGCTAACGTCTAAAAAATTATCGGGAAGTTATTGTTCGATAATATCGCGCAAAATTCTTTATTAAATTGTTTTTAATTATAAAAATATTAAATAATTTACTCTTAAAGTAAATCTTCAAAAATATACGAAAAAATAATTCTTTATATACAAAATGTAAAATAAATTTAAATAATTAACTTATAATAAAACCAAAAATTAATGATTTTTCCCCGACATATTAATAGGTAACACCTTGTTTATAGTATTTTGTTCCCTTAAGCAATTATAATCCCACTATAATCTTTATAAAATATTAAAATAGGCGATATTTTGATTATTTAATTAAAAAGTGATAAAGTGTTACATATAGAGATTATAGAAGCACTATTATATTTTAAAAATCTTTAGATTTTTCTTAAATCTTGTTAATATTAAGTTTCTTGCTAGGAAAATTGTATACCATACTGAATTCATAAATCAAATATTTTTAATTTTGATATTAAGTTTAGAATTTACAAAAAAATATTTAAACCACATTTTGTTAAAAAATTTAATCCTTTTATTTAAAATTTAAATTCCCCACAATCCAAAACAAAAACTTGTTTTTTAATATCTTTAAAATCTTTAAGATACATAATTATAATTATTTTATGTGTTGATTATAGAAAACAAAGATTTTTAATTATTGTTTAGTTGATTGTTGGTACTTGGTTGTTTTTTTTATTTTTGTTTTAAATTTAAATTTAAATCGGAAAATTTATGTAACCGCCTGAAAATTAAACCGAAAATATTTACGGTAAATCTTTCAGAAAAATTATTTTTTATATTTTATTTTGTTTATATTTTTGAATTGGTGTTAAATTTATTTTCTCCCCCAAAAATAATTATTTTTTTATGGCTATTAAGATCAGTATAAAAATAAATTATATACTTAAATTTATTCAAATATATTTGTACAGGGTGTTTCACGACTAAACCGCATCCTTGTAAGGTGTTAAGGCATCCTTGTAGGGAGATAAAAACAAGAAAGAAACTTAGTATTAAGTAAGTGAGATCTATTCCTAACGGTTTTCTATATAACGGGATTTATAAATTTTCTCTAGTTTTTAGTTTATAATTTAGGAACTAACAAACGTAAGATCAACCTTAATACAATTTTCGAAAGCTTACTGAATTATAAAAAGTTATACAGCTTTTAATTTAAATATTTTTGCATGTTCTATTCAAAAAATATCATTTATATTAAATCCCGTTATCTCGAAAACCCATAGGAATAGACCTCGTTTAATACTAAGTTTTTTGCTTGTTTTTATCTCCTCGATGACCGCTTACGTGAAACACCCTGCCCTGCATATGTTTAAAGTTATATATGTATGTTTATGTATGTAGTAAATTTAAAAAAAAACCTCTAATTTAATTGTAATTTCAGCTTCATTGTCATTATTAATAGAAAACAAGACCTACCTTTTAAGAAAAATTTCGGCTTTTTTCAAAAATTGATTACAGACATGAACATTTTATTATAAGTTTTCAATTTGTCCAGAATATAAATATAGTTATATGATCAAGCCTTTGTAATTTTAATAAAAATATTAATTTTTTTCCGAAGAGAAGGAGGAAATGGAAAGTTGCAAAAGCCACCCATTGAAACTGTGTGGTGTTCTTTTGTGCAGTAGTTTGTGACTTTAAAACACCAATAATAGCACAACCTCTTAGATCCAAACTGGGATACAAATGTGGGATACAAATGTACAGTTTCGTTCCGGGAATAAGGATTTAGAATAATTTGGAATTTAGGTTTACGATATTTAGGATTCTAATAAAATTGTATTCAATTCTAAATTTCCGAATTTGTTTGTTAAACTTTATTGTATTCAAAGAATTGGTTCTTAATATTCAATACTGACAATAAAATTATTCTTATACTATATATATATATATATATATAGATAAATACTAATAACCCCGATCCTGCAAAATGCTGACTTTCGATTGTGCGCTAATTGCTTACTAGTTTTCTTGTACCCTTTTCGTTTTTGAAACTAATTAGGCCAGTTTCAAAAATTAGAATATGTAACAGAACTTATTTATAGTTAATTTTTTTAAAGCACAGTATTAAATATTTAAATATTTTAAAAATTTTAGGAACTACAGAATATAAGTGTGAAAAAGGATTACAATTATTTCAGCTTAAACTAAGCTAACAACTAAACTCATAATATTTCAAAACTCTATTAATAAATTTTTGTATAAAAATTAAAATTTCCATGTCGGTATTAAAATTAAAAATTAGTATTTTTTTAATGATTCGAAAAAAAAAACAACAAATATCAAATTACAAGGAAAATCTTGTTTATCAGTCAATTATGAGATGTTGCATTCCTGCACGATAAATTTTACCAGATGCACATAAAAATTACAAAAAAATAAAACAAAAACAAGGAAAGATCATTTAAATATTGAAAAAAAAACTATACAGGATCTATTTTTAGATTTAATGATGTTTTGCCCTAATATGAATATAATGATTTGAGATATTCGAGAATACTTTAGAGGTGTTATGAAGTTCGTTGAAAGTACGGAAATGATTAAATCTGAATTTTTGAAATCTGAACAGAGAAGGAACTGACAAAAAAATTTTTTTTAGCTCTTATGTTTGTTTTTGAGTTTATGAATCATGTTTTTTTTAATGCTCTACGTGCTCAGCTCAAATATTTCAAGTACGACTGAGCAAAATAAAATACAAGAACATTTTGACGTTTGCTTAAGATTATGCTTGCAAAATAAAAGTCAAAATGTTTTGATTATTTTAAATAATCCGTTTTTAATTTAATTTTTTGAAAATTTAAAACGTAACTAAAATAAAAATGACAGTTTTTTCCAATCGTGTTATTTTTATTAAATCGGATCCCTCTGAGTGTACTCTGTTCATGCTCTGCTAAGAGTGTACTCATTTTATTCAGAGCGTGCTCAGATTAATACTCAGATTTAAAAATAAGCACCTAAAGTAATTCAGTTTAAAGATTTAATAAAATTTTTAAAATAAATACTATCTGATTATCGATATATACAATGACAATAACTCATTTGATTAATGTCAAAAATGTCATAATTTTGCATATGTTTGCAGAAGAAGTTTAGTTTTGTTTGACCGATTGTACTTCAGTAGTGGTTAGTAGTAGTAAAATATTATATTTTTATATTTTGTGAGTAGTTTTTTTTTAATTGTAAACATTTTAATTAAAATATAGGGTGCCACACGGTAATATTTACATAGAGTAGTAGATCATTAGAGAATATCAAAATGAACAAAAATTCTTATGAAGGACGTTCAATTTAAAAACAAAGTACTTGCATTTAAAATAAGTTAATATGATAAACAAATAACTTATAAAAGTCTAACTCGAAAAAGACTTTTTCCCGTAATAAAATCTTAAGTCCATTTGTACATATAATAAATGTGCCCTATATTCTGGTAAAAGTGCAAATTCTGATTAATAATTTAACTCTAAAAATCCTTTGTAAATCTCACATATACATAACTTCAAATATTGAATCTATAGTATTAGTAAAATAATGTTAACATGCTTTTCTACAAGAATATTAAGTTTTCTTATGAAAATTATTAAATTTTGTAAAAAAAATTATTCAAATAATTAGAAATACAATTATTTTAAAAACATATATAAAATTTTACAGAAATCCAATAAAAAGAAAGTCCACAAAATTTTTATTCAATCATTCAAACCGCATTCAATCCCAAATACAAGTTTTTATTTGTTTTACAATTTTTCAGACTTCTCACATGGATTATAATTTACATCTGTGACGTAACTTAATATAATTATAAAATATAATATAATTAAAAGATTATAAAATATTTAATTTAACAAAATATAATATAATAATCACTAATCGAAGCTAATTAATAACACTACCAATAAAACACCAATAACACAATTTCTATATAGAACTGGTTTAATGAATTTAAAAACAGAAGTAATAGATATGAATTTGTAGTAGATGTAAGAGTAGATGTAAGTAAAACTAATAGAAATTATGGGTAACCCTTAGCTTAAGGGTGTTTTAATTTTAACATGTCTATTTGACATTGAAGATCACTGGGAAATAACTGACTTAAAAAAGGGTTTACAAAAAATTTTTATCGCTCGTCAATTTAATTAAATTGTCAAAAAATATTGATTCAGTGCCTCATACATTAACGTATTTCATATGTCACATTTTTTATTTATGATCCTTTAATTGAAATGACCAACTATAATATTCTTTCTTTTATTTTTAGGGAACACGTTCTACTGTTAACAAGGATGATTTAAGAGTTGAATGTCAAATTAAGTCAAATTAGTGTTGATGTAAAAGTGAAAATGACGACAGAATTTTATATTTAGATTTGATTTATGTTTTGATTCAATTGAAAGCGATGCGCAGTAAAGACAAATTTTTTTTTTAGTAGATTATGAATTTTATTTTATTTTTTTTTTTTAAATTAAATTTTATATTAAAAATTGTATTATGTGACAGGAAGTGTTCAGTTCTTGTTCTTGAAAAAGGTTTTTTTTTTGAACACTTAATACATACTGTATATACAAAATACAGGATATCTTGTTAGAATTCAGTTTCTTATTTGAAAAAAAAAATTTTAAAATAATCTAAAGATTTATACTGAAGTTTTGTTTGTCAACTTGTGATTATTGTAAATATAGTTTAGTTTGTTAAAAAATAATATTATTATTGGAAGGTATTATATTAAGAGCACAATTCCTTTAGCAATATTTTAAATATACCTATAATTTATGAAATTATTTTAACTTTATGGTAAATATTTTGAAACTAAGCCTTTTAAAGTCATTATATAAATGATTTTATGATCCGTTAATATTTTAATACTTAAATTTTGAATAAAATAATTTTAAAAAATTTTTTATTTGAGGTTTGAAGGTGATGGAAAATATTAAGTTTTTGATTACATTTGTGGGTGAAACACTAAATCTCCATTGTCACAACAATTTTTTGCTATTCAATCCACATGCAATTAAGAATAAAAATAAAACCCCCTTCGGTGGTCTAGTGTATAAGCATTTGGCTAAATAACAGAGGGGACCCGGGTTCGTTCCGGTCAGTTTATACAATATTTAATTAAAAAAAAAATTATTGAAAATTACTATTTTTTACAAATCTCCATGGCGACTATATATAATTTAGAATATAAAAATATGTAACATAAACAAAATAATTAATATTGCAACTGTAAATAAATAGAAAGTATTATTAAGAAGTCGCAATCGGAAGGGGGAGACTGCAAACGATTGCTATTCACAATTTTGGTAGGGAAGCAAATCTATATATATAAAAATGAAAGTTTGTTTGTTTGTTTGTTTGTTTGTTTGTTTGTTTGTTTGTAGCGAATAGACTCCTAAACTGCCCAGCCGATTTTCATGAAAATTTGTGTATAGAGGTTTTTGGGTACGGAAAGAAATCGTGGCCCAAAAATTTTGCTCTAACGGGCCGCCAAGTTGGGGCTGTGGTGCAATTATTTAAACTTCTTTGTTCTAAAATGAAAACGGTTTGACCGATTGACTTCAAATTTTGTATACGTGATGGTCTTTGAGAATTGAGTAGACACTATTAAAATTTTTGGAATTTGTTAACCCATGTCGGGCCGACGGTTGGTCAAAAAAATTTTTGGTCCAAATTTTGTCCGATTTTACGAAATTCTGCTTTGGCTTAAAAGAAAGCCCCAAAAAAAATTTTGTTGAGTTCCATTAACCCATTGCGGCCCAACAGCTTTTTATAGGTTTTTTCAATACTTTACTCTAAATTCGAAACTGTTTGACCAATTGACTTCAAATTTTGTATACGTGATGCTGCTTGAGAATTGAGTTGACACTATTAAAATTTTTGGAATTTGTTAACCCATGTCGGGCCGACGGGTGGTCAAAAAAAATTTTGGTCCAAATTTTGTCCGATTTTACGAAATTCTGCTTTGGCTTAAAAGAAAGCCCCAAAAAAAATTTTGGTAAGTTCCATTAACCCATTGCGGCCCAACAGCTTTTATAGGTTTTTTCAATACTTTACTCTAAGTTCAAAACTGTTTGACCAATTGACTTCAAATTTTGTATACGTGATGGTCTTTGAGAATTGAGTAGACACTATTAACAGTTTTGGAATTTGTTAACCCACGTCGGGCCGACGGTTAGTCAAAAAAAATTTTGGGTCCAAATTTTGTCCGATTTTACGAAATTCTGCTTTGGCTTTCAAGAAAGCCCCAAAATAAATTTTGTTAAGTTCCATTAACCCATTGCGGCCCAACAGCTTTTTATAAAGTTTTTGGTTATTTTACTCTAAATTAGAAACGATTTGACCGGTTGACCTTAAATTTTATATGTGTGAAGCAACTTGAAAATGGAGTTAAGCCTGTTAACAGTCGGTCCTACGATTAGTCAAAAAAATTTTTTTGGAAGTAAATTACGTCAATTTTTGGAAAGTAGTTTGTACTGCTTTGAATTACAGAAAGTTTCAAAAATTACTAGAATAATCCTAGAAAAATCTTTTTAAAAAGATTGCTTTCATACATTTTAAAATTTACATGTATAAACCGTGTGTAATTTTTGTGTTAACTTTTTGCAGTATTATTCAACCATTAAGAGGCGCAGCAACGCGCACCGGGTATTAGCTAGTATAAAATAAAAGTCAAATAAAATTATTTAGGATTAAAATTTGTCTTATAATTATATAAAACACTTTACTTTTACCAATACTACATTGAACCCATATTGGATTCAAATTATTTTATTTTTAATAAATAACAGAATTTTAAAATATTATAATTAATTTATAATATTCCTGCAGCATATGTAGACATTGGTCTTGTTTTCAAATAAAAAGTACCATTAGCATTATTTGGTACATTATTTCCCATCAATATTGGATCATTTAAACATCGTTTTGCTTGAAAACTTGTATAACTGTCACAAGGATATGACCAAAATCCAATATCACTTTGAATTGATTCAGCAAAATAAAGATATGCACGTCCATGACTGCATGAAACTAAAAATTTAAAAAATATTTCATTTAGTATTTGCAAATAAAATTATTTTGTTGTTTCAAAAACTTTAATTAAGTACAATCCGATTCAAAACATCCTGGTTGTGGTGGTGATCCTCCATTTGGATAAAAATCAACATGACCAATTGCAGATGAAATCCCATAAAAATATGCACATGTATGAATAACATCAACAAAATTTGCATCAGATGTATTTAGTCTTCTCATAAAGTAAAATGTTCCTTCAAAAAGAGGTTTAGCTGGATCGAGACCTATAGATCAATTGAAAGTTCATAACATTTTGTGTATTTAAAAAATATTCAGCTAAAAACTGACCTGTTATTCTACCAATTTTTAATTTCGAATAATGACCAGCATTTCCAGATACATGTGCACCTAAACTATGTCCAATCAAATGAATTGATTTAGGATCTACTCTTAAATGAATGTGCAAATAATTGATTAAATCAGCAACAACCTTGCCAACATTAGGAACGTTATTTGCTGCCGAAAAGTAATTAAAAGTTGTTGATATGTAACTCCAATCAACAGCTATTTGAAATTTATTTACAATATGATTATTAAAGGAATTTTGGGAGATGAATTGAAAGTAGATTACCAATTATATTGTAAAAGTCATCTTTTAAGTATTCCGTTTTAATTAGTTGAACTATTGGATCATTTGTGTTACCCATCCAACCATGTATTAGTATTTTAGTTGGTATATTACGATCAAATGAAAGAAAACCTTTAGTTGCCAGAATTTTTTGTTTTAGTGTGTCTTCTTGAGGAATTTCTAAGAACTCTGGATTATCTAATATTTCCCTTGAATAGTAAAAATTAATTAGTGTTCATAAATTATTAACAATTATTAGAGTTGGAGTATAAAAGGAATTGTATCAATTGTAATTCCACAAGGCTTGTATAGAAACCTGGGCTCTAGATCAAGCACTTAAAAATAGGTATTACTTCCGTGTAGTATAAAGTTAAAATACTTACCTAGTATAAAGTATAAATTTAACATTCATTTCAACAGATCTTAACGGTATATCCCTTTTGTCATTTTTAGGTGGAACTAGTAAAGCAATTTGTAAGTTATTTTTACCATCTGGAAAATAAATCCATGTCACATTGTAATCTTCTTCTGTCAATGCAATTCCATCTATTGAAATAACTGTAATTTCCATTTAATTAATTGTTGTTTATTGCAATAAGGCATAAGGAAAACAGTCCGTACTTTTAACAGAACATTGTTCAACAATATATTATACATATTGTACTTACCGGAGAATGTTGGCTTGGTAATCAACAAAATCCCAACTGCAAATAAAGGAATAAACATAATTTATTAGTCTAACAAGTAGTAATAAATTTTTACAGTTTTAAAACTATTGTATTACGATTAGATGTTGTACAGCTCTTTTATAGCATAGCAAAAATCATTGATGCACAAATATAAACCATTATGCAAATAATGTGCCTTATCCAGAATAAATTTTGCCAAATAAGGTCAAATGAAATGAACTTATAAATTAGTAAAAATTATCAATTTATTTGACAAAATTCAAAGGAAAACTTTTTAGTGTAAATAAATACTGATAATGAATTCAATATAAAAGTAAATTTATAATGCATATCAGTATAAGCTAATTAGATGCAAAGCAGTCTAAGGAAATGTTAATATAGTAAAAGTATAAAATTGTAAATTTCCTTTTGAAAATATTCCATAGTATAGTAAAACATTAACATAGAAACAATCTGATAGAGTCAAAAATGCAGTTTTAAAAAAAGATTGCCAAAAATATGCACTTAATAAAATAAAATTTATGTTTGTTAACCATTTTCAAAAATAAAAATTTTATAAATCATCTGAATTGCATATGATAATTCATAAGGCCTCGAGTTATTAGGCTAGGCAATGTAGGCCCAATTGCTGCATATGTTACAATAACATTTAGTATTTAATGTAAAACAAATTAATTGAAATTCTAACCTTAGACATGCATTTGTGGCTTAAAAAAACTTATGACAGCTAAAGTCCGACTCAAATAGCTTGTTTCAAGCCTTTTCCAATGTCCTTTTTTCCTTTTTAAATTTCAGCCTCCAGTTGTAATATACTGAAAAAAATCAGCGATAGAGCTTCATTATTTTTTGACAGGCATAGTTCAATCGAATTGGTATGGGTGATGCTGATTAAAATAGAATAGCTGATCGGAGATATAAAAAAATGTCCGTATCTAACTGGTTCCATTTTAGTTGTCAAATCACCATCCAAAGTTTGGATATTCTTTTATTCTAATAGATTTCTACTATTAGATAATAAATTAATAAATATTTTTCCTATTTCTTATTCCTTAAAATAGAAAGGTTGTTCTCCTACTACTTCGAATATGCATCAAGAGATGAACATTCCAAGTATAATAGAAAACCGCAATATAATAATATATTCTGCAAAATTAATCGGGTTGAGCACAAGGGTTTGCATATCTCTCATCCAACGATTAAGTTTATTGAGCCATGCTCTTAAAATTTATGTACAAATCTATTAAAAATATATGTACAAATTGTGAATTGTAAATACAAAAAAGTTTTTTTAATCGATTTAGCAACAAATCGAAACATCTATCAGGCCATCATTGCCAATATCATGCGACCGCTGACATCCAATTTTCAAATTTGTATCCTATTGGCAGTTAATGAAGTTAAACTTCTGAAATTTTACGAAAGATGTCCAAGATTAATGACAAAAATCTATATTTGATTACTTTGGGGCTACTGGTTTGAGAATCTTCATTTTTTCAATCGTAAGAGCCGGGTATCTTTAGTAAATTAAAACTATAACAAATTAATTACTTATATCGTAGATTCATTTATTTACGTACAGAAGTAAATCCCACTGGAAAAAAATTCCTAAGTTAATCAACTCAAAATAGTGTCTACTATGGGAGTCTTACAATGAAGTACAACATTATCAGTAAAATTCGTTGTAGTTAAATTAAATTATCATGCCTTTGTTTTTTAATTTTAAATTCAAAGAAAATTTAAACTGAAGATCCAACAATCATATTCATATTCTTCTTTATACGAGTATGTAAGTACTATATATTCACATTAAAATAATCAAATTGGATTATGTTCTATCCAAAACAATTGTTTTTTATTTTTAAATTTTAACTTGACAATTACATTTTATTTTGATCTCCCCATAGAGCATTAAATCTTTTATATATGGTATAGACTATAGAGCATAAAAGATTGCTTCCAATCAAAATAATTTGTTTAATTTTTTTCTTTTTCCTATTGTCATTTCGCTGTATCCAAACCAAATCTAAACTTACCTTCAATTTAAATCTTCTATTTAAATTGAATTGAATATAAAAATTGAACTGGTAACTTCCAATTGTATTACTATTACAGATTAATACATCAAAGTACCTACATATATACTCTTTTCACATGAATTTGGTCTTTTTAAATGATATTCTATTTTCAAATCAATTTGGTCCATTAAATTAAATTGATCGCAATTTTTCAAATAAAATTGGTCGTTTTCCAAAACAATTTAGTCCTTTTTTTAAAAACGTCTCCGTAATTTGGGACCAAGGAGTCAAAATAATATAATTTTAAAATCAAGTCCGCAATTCTATAGTAAAAGATGAAAAAAAGAAAAAACTTAAGCTAAGTATCAAAAACATTAACAGTCAAACTTTTTTAATATTTCTTGTGGTATTTGGGTTCTACTATAAAATCTACCACTATTAGTTATGGCCTTTTTGTAAATCAATGAGTGTTGATTGATCCGACAGCTGGATTCACAAAACGGCGCAGTTTAAAAAAAGACCAATTTAACTTGAAAATTTTGGGGCTTTTTGACAAGAGACCAAATTCATTTGAAAATATATAAATTTCATGTGAAAAAAGACCAAGCTCACGTGAAAAGAGTATAAAGAACTTTTTCGAATAATTTGATTTATTTTTTTTTTTATTATTTTGTTATTATTGTAATCTTTTTATCTATTCTATTTCATTCCATCTCTTTCTTTTTTTTTCCTTTTCAACTTAAAATTAAATCTTTGCTGTCTCAAATTACAAGTGATTTGTATTTATATATGTATATTTATATATTTAAAAAAGGGACCACCTAGATCATTTCAATCGGACAATCAAAGTTAAAATGAACCTGAGAACAAAATAATAATTTTAATAATAACATATACATGGATTCTACAAGGGTGGTCATATGATTTGAATCTAAAATATAAAAATACACGTGGTTTTATATTGTTACAAATACATATATATATATATGTATCTAGATCTATCTAGGATATTGTAAATAATGAGAATTTGTATTGAGATGTATAAAGGTAAAAGGATAGGTGTAGAGATACCAAAAAATTAATCTTAAAAAAAATTATATCGGTCATTATTGAAGTCTGGATATTATTAATTACAAGACAGGAGAGAACAGAATTGATCAGAAATAAAAATAAACAAATTTTCAACTTAATAAAAATTTTATAACGATTTAGTAATGGGTGGTCTTGACTTGATTTCACATTTAATGTATTAATTAGACTTAGTTTTTAAAATTTTTTGAGAAAAGGTTTCTTAATTGAGTTGTATTTATGAAAATGACTTTGTTTGTATGTTACAAATAAAGGATTTAATAGAGATAAAAATAGTTTTGTAACACCTCTGTTGTAGTTACGAATTTTACAGTAAATTAGTATTAAAATAGTTTAAAATTGTGCAATATAATTATAATTTTGTAAAGATAGTTAGAAAAAGGTTATTAGAATGAGAAAAATGGAACAGTTGTTTGATAAATTTTTTTGATAGGAAACTTACCAGTTGTTCAGGAAGGAAACATTGCAACATTTTCAGACAGCCTTCCTCATCTATATTTTACATTTCTATTCAAACAAAATCTTGAATAAAAACAAAAACACTTAATACAAAACCTTGTATCGTAAAATGGTAAGCTTAGTACTTAAAGTACAAGAAAAGTAGCACTCAGAAAAAGGTGCCCCTAATCATCGCTGCTGTTCATGTGGTACTCGATCAGTTTTTGAGAATAGTAACCCTAGGAATTACTTGGCAACTCTCATAGAAACAGCAAAGCCGATAATATGCTGATGACATCGTTCTAATGAGCTTCTCAGTGGAAGAAATACAGAACAACATCAATAATAGGTCTGAAAAGATATCAGAATTTTAATACTTAGTGAGCATACTAAGAACAAATTGTTATACAAACAGATATATGGCAAACAGAATAGCAAAACCGTGGAGTGTATTCGGAAGTTTGCCCATCGTCATATGGAAGCTAACATATATAGCCCGCGGGACAAAAATTAGAACATTCGAGAAGTGTATGAAATTGGTGTTGCTCTGTTGACGTAGCAAGAACTGATATGAAAAAGAAATCGAAATGTATTGGTCACATTCTGAGGAACCTTACATCATATTCGCAGGGCAGAAGAGTGTGGGCTGATCTAAAGTCACCAGAAGAAGAACAATGCAAAGAGAGAATAACGCAAAACAAATATAACTGGAGAGACTATGTGGAAGCCCTATGTTCCCTAAGGGAATAATAATAACACAAAAAGCTGGGTTCACCACAGATACAATCGCTTTTACAGGAACATCATAATTTAAAACTTCTTTTATAACGATCTCTTACTATTGCATAAGTAATTATTTTTATCAAAGCAATATAACGTTTAATTATTATAATTTGTTTTTTATCATAAATAACTACCCTGATAGCCTGAATTTTTACACTTTTATAGAAAAACTTGTCTTTGTATAGCTAATTTTGCAGTACTGAACTTATTTAATTTTTCTAATAATTTTTTGCAAATAGTAAAATTAATATTGGTTTATTACTGAAACGTAACTGAGAAACTGAGATTTATTGAAAATAACATTCAGCACTGAAAAAGTACTGAAAAAGTATGAAAAGAAGTAGAAAAACTTTCAATGAATTAGTGAAAAAAAGTGCTTCCATTCAGTACTTCTGCACTACTACTGGGTTATTAGGGTATATCAAAGGCTATTTATTTAAGATACAATGTACTCCTTATTCTCTTAATAATTTCCAAGAAGATTTTGGGAAGATTTCAATACATACACCCAAAAATATTTATCAGTATCAGTAAATATCAGTTTGTATATTATCAGTAAATATCAGTTTGCCGTTCATTGTTATCCAGTTTGCATTTTGAAATGAGTCCAGACTTAAATTTAATTAAGTGAACTCTAAGTTCGCCGGATCAAAAAACTTTTATATTTGTGTAATAACTTTTATTTAATAAATTTTTTCAATTTTATTGAACTAAAGCTTATCAATTTAGGATATTAACATGAAAATCTTTATTTTAATTTGAAAACATTCTGTTTAACCGTTAGGATGTACACTGTTTACAGGTGTACTCACTGTCACACATAAATGCATTTGTGCAAAAATCTCAGGCTACAATTTTTGTTAACGGAAACAGTAGATACCTACTTATGAAATTTCATATAGGCGGTAAATAAATTTGTTTATTTATTTATTTATTAATGTGCAGTCCCCTATCTGCTATCACATACATACAATGTGATAAAGCGAGTGGGTCAGGCTTTTCCTTTTCCGGTGTGTCAGTTTTATAATATATATTTTATATTGTTGCGAAGTTTACTTATGGCTCTTCTAGCTTAAATGACATAGTTTTATTTTAAAGTTTCGTACATTTTTGTTCAAATTAGTCAATAATTATGGAATGTAAATAAATGATTATCTCTACAAAAAAAGTTTTCTTTTCGAACTATTTTAAATTAATAAATTAACAAAATTTTGTAGATTTCTAAATAACAATAATAATTCTGCGAAATTCAAAAATTTTGACTTTTTATACCTGTATGACTATATAGTCAAAGGGTATAATAAATTTGCCATTACGTTTGTGACGCAGAGAAGGAGAGGGGCTAGATATAGACTCAAGTGTATGGATCGGATCAGAATCGAAAAATAAATCGATTTAGCTATGTATGTCCGTCCGTCCGTTCGTCCGTCCGTCTGTCCGTACCTATTACAGCTGCGTGTCTGAAATTTTGCCAAAAGTAGTTTAGTTTTATGGCCAAAGTTTCTGCAAAATTTGGTTGGTCTAATGGAGTGGGTTCGAGTAGCTGCCATACAACTTCTTATTTTATATGAGCATTACTCTCCACCTAATGAAGCTCGGTGTCTGAATTTTTTCCAACAATTGTTTTGTGTAATGACCGAAGTTTCTGCAAAATTTGGTTGCTCTGCTGCAGAGGGTTCGAGTAGCTGCCATACAACTCCTTATTTTATATGAGCCGTACTCTACACCTAATGAAGCTGCGCGTCTGAATTTTTGCCAAAAATTGTTTAGTGTAATGGCCAAAGTTTCTGCAAAATTTGGTTGGTCTACGACAGAGGGTTCGAGTAGCTGCCATACAACTCTTTATTTTATATGAGTATTCCATTACACTTAATAAAGCCAAAAGTAATTAACCGGATGATATAATGTATATGTTACGGTCGTAACATATCCGTATGGGTATCCCAGAGTTGACACAGTCTACTCTACTACACTCTTCCTCGTTTCATATAAATTTTTAACTTTCAATTTAAAATAATTAAAAATGTAACAATGTTATAATTCCAAAAAAGTTTTTTATTAAAATTTTTCACAATTATGAGCCAAAAACTGCATATAAATTTTTTTTAAAATTAACAACTATTTTAAATTCAATGGATTTAATTTTATTTTTAAATTATAATAGTAAATATTTGAAACAAACTGATTGTTCCGCTAGATAATAAAAAATAATGTGGTTATATTGTTGAAAATAATGACATTAACCGTTATCAATTACAAAAAGTATAAATATATATGTATATTCTGTTTTAATTGTTGTATACTACACAATTACAACGAATTTTAATGCCTTTATAATGAAATTGTAACTGTGATTTCTTTTTTAGTAGAATATTCATTACTTAATTATTTAAAAGCTCATTCAAATACATACATATATTATGGTAAGTCTACAATTTACAAGTATATGTAAATATTGAAACCACAATAAAGTCTATTAACTTTACTTAAAATATATTATTATAATTATATTATAATGAATTTACTGCAGGGATTTTGTTATTTCTAAAATAAAATAACAGTTTCGTGTGTTGCTGTATTGGTGGTAGAAAGAATATACCGCTTCATTTATTATTTTTATAAATCACCATACAATGAAAATAAGTTGTGCAATGTTAACTTGTTTAATTCGTTGTCGAGGGGGAAGAATTAAAGTTTTGTAAAAATATGATATTACACTTTTTAAATTTCTAAAACTTAATTTTCTAAGTAAGAGTTTCTTGAGTGTACGGAACGCTAAAATCCAGATGTGAAAAATTACTCCTTTTTTAACTGAAGATAATGAAGTAGTTTGGATGAAGCCAATTGAATTCAATAATGAACTATTTGTTTTTGGAGCGTTAACAAATTAAATTTTTAATTTCTTCTAAAACGAGTAAGAATGTAGGAGAGTAGACTGTGTAAAGTCTGGGATACCCGTATGGCAGTAATGTCGACATTATATCATCCGCTTATAGAACTGCATATCTCATCCAAAAGAAAATATAAGTTGAATGGCTACTCTTCGAACCTCTTCCAGAACATCAGCTATTTTTATTCAAACATTGACCATTTCTATTGACAAAATTTCAGACATCCTCCTTCATTAGGTATAGTATAATGCTAAAAAAGGAAGTTGTATAACAGGTACTCGAACCCATGGAGCAAACTGGCTGGATTTCAATAGCGATTACAGCTATTGCATGAGAATGAATTTGTGAAAATTTCAAAACCCTGGCTCCTTTATTTCTGACTTAAAGAACTAGGAAGGTCTGACATAAATAACTAGATCTACTTCCTTTTCGATTCTGAACCGATTCCCGGTTTTGAACCTTCTCTGTATAATTTCAAATTAAGTATACCATTTTGACCTATAGTATTTCTATCCTTAATGATGCGTACTATCGTATATACCCTTAATACCGCATATGGTGCTTTAAAGACAAAAAAGGCCATTAAGAGTAACCTTGTTGTTTTGGTCTTTTTGTATATAAACCTTTAATTCTAGCGATCTGTTAAGGATATGTTTATATTCAATTATACTAATATTTAAGGTAATGGAATCTTAAAAATAGTTAATGTTTACTTAATGAGGTTTGCTGCTATAGTTTTGAAGATGTTGAAGTTCAAAGTTGAAAATTTTTGAAAAAGTAAAAATATTTACCATTTTTCTCTAAAAATCAAATCCCTCAAAATTTGGCCCAGAAACCTTCTGAATATGTTTACATGGTTGAAAAGCCCTTGTTTTTTTTGTCTATAATTTATGCACACATACTTAATGTCTCAATTAACCTCATATTGCAACTGAATATTTTAAATTTAGTGATATTGTATCAATTGCAATAGTTTATTTTGAAAAAATTCTAATACTTCTTAGTTAAGGTTCGAATATAATACATTTGAACTGACAAACTGCATGCATTTGTGCAAAACTTCATTGCACTTTTGAGTAAGTACTACAGCCATCACATTAAATTAAGTGCGGCAGTTTTGAAGAAAAGTAACTATTATAAACAAAATTCTCTAAAGCCTCCGTATATTGGAAAATTTATTGGAACAAATAACGCTACAATTGTGAATTTTCGTTAATTACAAGTATGTAGGATTAGGATTCTTCCTCAATTAGCTCTTTTACTCAAAGCTTTTACTTTAACCTATTCGATTTAGCTGCTATTTGTTAAAGTGTCCCTCTCACTCAATTTAGGATGAACAATGATATTATCTTTGATTAACAATTTCCTTTCTTTAATTAACAATTATTGAGTTGCGTGAATAAACTAATTTTTATATATAAATATATTATGGGCTATATTAGTTTTTTTAAGGGATTAATATCACCAAAACCTTGTATTTGATTCCTCCAAGATTTGATTAACAAATTAAAAATTGATTAACATGCACCTTAACAGACAAATTGAAAAGGAAATGACTGATTGATTTGTTAAAAAATGAATATATAGAAAAATAGAAGAATTGACCTTTATCAGTTAAGATAAAGGATCGTAAAATAGTTTTAGGCAGATTAATTCGTGCATAAGGAAAAGAAGTTGGAGAATTTTAAATTGATGGATGAAAAAACAATTATAATGTGATGTTGTAAAATAAAATAGAGTTTTTTTTTTTTAAGTTCAACAATTTCATAGTAAGTTGTCTTTTTCAATTTAATTTATAGTAAGAAGGGATATTGTGCTTAAGTTCTATATATTTTGACTCTTCAAACAATTAGAACATGATATTTAAGAAGTTTTAATATATTGAGTGTCACAACATAGTGATCTTCTTTTGTTCCTGATTATACATAAAGGATTTTGTGAGTTGAAAGAATTTTTAGAAGTTCTTTAGAAGGCCGGTCCTACTGAGGGGTCTTTTTGAAAAACTGAAGTAAAGGTGCACATAACATAATTGTGTATTTTTTGAGATTTAAGCAAATCAAACTAAAGTTTATTTATAATAATTTTAGACAGCGGTATTTCATAAATCGATGCTCATTCCTATACATCGTTCATTTAGTAAGATAACGTGGCTTATGAAAATTCCTTTGTTATGGGTACGACAAGATTATGGAATCAGTTAACAGGTAATGTGTGGATCCTATAGTTAGTGATTCACGTATATACGATCCTAAAAGATCCATCTTTATGATATTCCTCATTTCCATTATATCAAAACTAATCCAAAATTTCCAATTCCTATGATCAAATTCCTTTCGCAATCCTGATTCCTAAAACCTCATACAAAAACCGGTTAATTTGAATTGAAAGTTCTTTTCAAAGTGGTAGGTTTTCAAAAGAGTCTAAAACTACTATTACTAGGTTGAAAGTCTAATACTACCCAGATGAACTCCGTTCAGTGACTCTGTGTGGCTTTCGATGCTTTCCACCAAAACCGCGTAAAAGAAAAATAAAAAAAAAACGACTATTCCTGGACTGAACAGTTTTTCCTTTATTTTAGTCTCCAAATACAAGTCTCCTCTATAAATGTTCAAGTCCGAAAGTGAATAATTCTGTACCTTTATATAATATGCATGGAAAATTTTGATTTATGAATCAAACTTGCTTTTAGTATTTTAATCGTTTCCCAAGAGCCATTACTTAGTCTTATGCAAACGCAGTTCAAAAGGACCTTTGGTTCTTCGTCTGAATTCTCTAAAATTTTATTGCGTTAATTAAGTAAAACTTAATTTGGAATTTGAAATTTCAATCATAATTAAACATAGAAAGATTTTTCGAAAAATCAAAATTCAGTTGAAACACATTTAATGTTAAAAAAAATGTCCTAATTGAACACTATAATAAAATTTAATGTCCTGTAACATTGCCAGAAAACTTTTAGATTTGGGAATAAGTTTAATACCTGTAGAACACTAAACAACATACAATTTAAATATAATTATTTTTTAGTATTTTTTTTTGGGAAAAAGAAATTTAAATTGCTAATCACTTGGCTTATAAAACACAACATTTATATGGTGTAATTTTTATAATATTTTATGAAACATACGTTGATAAAATTAATTTTGGAATATTGCCAATAAAATTTCAGTAAAATCGAAATCAATACTACGAAATTTAAATGTGCATATAATTAGTTCATGGATTGCCTATATGTCTTCCTCTAATTTAATTTAACTGTATATATATAATTTCAGTATAAGTATCTGCTAGTAATTGAACTAAAAATGTGTTATTTTGGCTATAGAAAGAATTGAATTTAATTTACTTAGAATTATTCTATATTATTAAATCTATGTAAGTTTAATAAATATATTATTTTAGTTTTTATTTTTAAAAGATTTAATGAAATTATTTGGTTATTATTTCGCGCCTTTTTTTACAAAACATTGTTATTTAGAATTGATAGCGATTCTTCTCTTCTTCTATGGCGCAACTCGTTGTCGAGCTTTGGCTTCCTTAATCATCCTCTTCCAGTTCACGCGATCTTAGGCAGCAGTTATTCAGTTTTGTTTTTGGACCATTGATACAGCGTCTAGCTCAATCCATCGATTTCTAGGCTTATCTACTGGTCTTTTTCTATTTATTTTCCCGTTCAATACTTTATTTGGAATGGGGGAATCTGGCATACGTTATGTGTGACCGGCCCACCTAAGGCGTTGTAGCTTGATCTATGTCATAACATCGCTGTCGGAATATACATTGTATAGCTCCGCGCTGCGTCGCATTCTAAATTGGCCCTGGTTGATGATTAATCCGATAATTTTACGCAGTATTTTTCTCTTGAAACGGGAAAGTAGGCTTGCCGTCGCTTGGGAGATGGGTCTAATAAGAGATTTGTACAGCTCAAGTTTACATTTTCTGATCACTTCTCGAGATCTCATTATCTTCAACACAGAATAGTATGATTTATTTGCTTTGCCTATCCTTCGAATTACTTCTGATGTTTCATCGTTTACACTGGTAATCTCGGACTCTAGATAGATAAAACTTTTTACCACCTTCACGTTGTCATCACCAAAAATAATATTTTGCTTCTCTTTCTATCATTCATAGTGATTATTAATTAATGATTATATTAAAAACAAGTAAATTAGTTTATTTTTATAAAACCATAGAGTAAAGATAATAGGAAGAGGGATAAATTCATTTAAACTTTTTTAAGTATGCAATATTTTTAAGAAAAATATAAAATGTCCCAAGTTTTAGCTGTATTAGTGGACAATTAATCTATTTTGAAGAGATTTTGTTTGCTTAATAAATAAAAAAAAAATTTTAATCTTTTGTATTAATTTTATATACACATCCGCTCAAATATTTTTCCACAAATATAATATTTTAAAGTTACAAGGCCCACTGGTACATAGAATACAAAGTCATTGCCCATTACATATTTTCTTAAAAATATAATTTAATTTATCGTAATTTTACATGCCGTATTAGATTTAGACAATCCCAAATTAAAATATGGGCTTCAAATTGATTCATATGATAAAAATGCATATGTTTATGTGTAGAGGTAAAATAACGTCCATTCATCGTAGAATAAAGAAATTAAATTTTGAGAACAAATTGATATTACAAAAAAATTAATTTAATGGAACAAATTTTGAAACGGAGTGGGACTTCAGAAATGCTTTGTATTTAACCCTCAAACTATGGAAAAGCCTTATATTTAAATTAGATTAACCAAAGTTAGATATATATTCAAAGACAAAGCTAAACAAAAGAACGCTAAATAATCAATTTACTGTTAAATACGAAACTAAATTAAAAAATCAAAAGGAACAGCCCTCGATCTTACAGAAAACCCCTTATACAATTAGGAAAACGGATAAATTTAAATTTGAAACTTATAATTTTGTATACATTTCTTAAAATAATTTGGACAGTATTTCAAGCTATAAGTGTTTAAACATAGTCTATTATAAGTTTTTAACAACTTACAGTCTTCAAACGGCGGAGAAAATAAAATATTTTCATAAATTAAATTTTTTTTTATTTGATATTTAAGTTTCTATTTCGTTTCAATACTTCAAATTTCTAATTTAAACCGTTTATGATTTAACGTTTAAAATATAAGGGATCAAAAGCTTTGAAAAAATTAATTGTTAATTAAATATTGGTTAATCAAAATACCGTATAATTATTGAACCTACAGTTATAAAACTCATAAAAACAACTGACATTTGGCAGCTAGAACTTGTGTTATGACAATTTAAATTTAGCAATTCACATTTAATTTTTTTTTGCAATAGCAATACACGTAGAGGTAAAACTGAATTGCATTATATAAAACGGTATAATAGTTTAATAAACACACTGACAGACAGACAGAGTAAAATTAATAAACCCATTTTTTCAAAATTTTTTTTGAAAATGTGCTAAAAAGTATCCTTTATTTTTGCATTTGCAATTTATTTAAAAAAAAAAACAATTGCTATTTGCAAGTTGCTATTAAGTATAATAATAAGTACAATTGCGTACTTAATATCATATTAAATGCAACAATTTTATTGCAACCTATTTTGATGGAACAATATAATAACAATTAAATTAGCCGTATTTAAAAGCTTAAATTGTAACAAAACACAGGGTTTTAAAATGTATTTTTTAGTGTCTATCAGTGTCGTAAAAAATACTAATGAACAACAAGGATTATTAATCCGCATGTATAATTTAAGCGTACCTTAGTATATATACATACATATAGTTTCATATGTTGTTTCGGATTTTGTATATATTTTTAAGGATTTTTATTACCAGTACAATTAGTTTATTTAATGAAATTCATTCAGAATTTTTCTTGTATTATATTTTTCATTATCCTTTTTTTTCCTTTTCTAGCAAAAGGAATATTCAGGCAGCAACAATTTTTTTTGTTTTTGATGTCTGTAGTCATAGGTAATTTTATTTATTAAAATCTGATATGTGTTTAATGTGTAGTTCAAATAGTACTAAATAAAATATAGTGAACACTTTTATATTTTGATGGTAGATTTTTAATATTTGAGTTTGGATAGTTATTAAATTTATGCCTGTTATAAAGTTTTGATCTAAGGCTTTAGGAGAATATAATTTTTCGTTTTTGATCTGTTAATGTCAGCTGTCAAATAATTTTTTTTATAAAATCCTTTACAGTTTTACAACTGACATTTAAAAATCAAATCGATAATTTATTTAGAGAAAAATTTGTAAGTTACACAAATTAAATTTAATTAATAAATTAAAAAATAGATATTTTTCATTAATACAAAATTAAATAAAGTTTCTCGAATAAACATAACGGAAGCCTATGTCATTATTGGTATAAATTTAAAAAATAATGTAAGAGAAACAGCTATGCAAGTCGCGTTTAATTGTAAAATGTAGAAATGTCAGATTAAAATGCTTTTGAACAATTCAGGAAGTGTTTTTAGAAATATTATGTCTTATGTGAACACAACTCTCTTAAAAACATAGAAATAAAATTAATTTGACAAATTTTAGTTTCTAAACAAAATTTATGATTTAACATGTGCCATATGAAATAAGCAATCAAGAAGTTTGAAATTGTATTGTGGTCTGAAGCATTTTGAAATTGTATTGGGACCTATTACATTTTATATAGGTGACTATTTTTAGAACAGGTTATGAGAAGCTTAAGTAAATTTGGATAGGCGATTCATAGAGAAGAAAAACAAACATTTCATTTATGTCTGTTTTTAGCAAGATCTAAATTTTGAATCAGTTTGATAATCTGACACTTATTATATTAGGCGGAAGAACTAATCTAGTTAGATGAAAAAGGCATTCTCTCGCACAAGTTCAGCAATATGCAGAGTAAATTAGAATATCTACAAAATTTTGCAAGGAATTTTAAGCGACCGAGGCGATGAGAATCAATTTCGCCGTATAACAAAATCCTTAGAAGTAAACGGTGAGACAATTGAGTATGTCAATAACTTCTGCTACCATGGCAGCAATATATCAACTAGTGATGAACAAATTCACAGCAATCAACTTGTATGAAGAAACTTACAAAACTCCAAAATCATCAAGTTACAGATTTTATTGAATGCGTAAAAAGCACCCTAATGTATGATAGCGAGACCTGATTACCTTCGCATACTATAAACAGCATACAACAGTCATTCAAAAATAAATGTCTTCGAATCATATATAGGATATTCTGGAACAATCGCTGATTTATGGAACTTAACTGGGGAGAATCTAATAATGCATCAAAATAAAAGTGAAGTTTAATAGGGCAGACGCTGCAAAAAACCGCACCTAATAGAGTTTGATGGAAATGTTTGGTCGACGCCCTATGTTCCAAAGAGGTGTAAGAAAAAGAAAATTTTAAAATATGGGCCTTGTAGTATGTAGAAACATCTTGGATTTTTAATGGAGACAATTTTATTTGATATTTATTGCAATAATTTTATTTTTGAATTATAAGTACTAACTACCGTACCAGCGGATTATATTATTCAATTTAATTATTTGTTTATATTAATGCATTTTTTATTAAAGCCATAAAATTATTAATAATTGGTTATGCCTATTAACTTGAACCAAATGACGAAAACCAACTGAGTCCAATCGAAAATTAGACCAAAGTTTTTTTTAACTTTTACTGGGTTTCGAACTTAAGCCCATCAAATGAAAGATCAGCACTCTAAAACCTGTCCTATTATGACCGTAATCAAAGTTAAGTTCTGCTATTATAATTATAAAATTTATCAAACATAATTATTTTTCAAAATAAAATACATAACCTTTTTAACGGTACTGTATACGTTCCCAATTCTTTCATAGTTGTATATAAAATCAAAATATCCTTAAAAAATATATAACATTATTTTTAGTACCTTCTGGTGCTATTGAACTCTATTGAGTATATACACGTATTACACACGGACCATTTATTTAATAAAAAGAGTATAGGTTTAATATAAAAGGAAGTAAAATCCTGTATACACCTTATGTATCTAATAAAATAATAATGTGTGTGGTTACAACAAGGTGAGTATCTGATAGATTTTTTTTTTCCTCATATTTCTTTTGTATTGAAAAATTCATAATATACATACAGGCTACCTGATATTCTACTATTATGTACGTATTTGTGTATATATTTTAATACTAGAATATTCTGAAAGTTATTGTGCAAGGATAATAAAGTTCCAGTGTAATGAATGAACCCGAATAATTTTATGACTTAATTATGGATATAAAACGATTAAAATTTATTAGAAGGACTAATAATTATTTTTTTTTGTTTTTTTTTATCTGCTTTCCTTTAAAAAAAATATTAATTAAAATTCCTATATTGGTTAATCCCCATGTTAGCGCCCATTGTCTAGCAAAAATAGCAAGAAAAAAAATTAATTAGAGTAAAAAGGTTTATTTAAATGGAAAGTATAATATGATCAAATCAAAGCCTATATAATTAGATAAAGGTTTTAAAAACCTGTAGATGATAATGTTAAACATATCGTTCAATCGAGGAAATTTAAATAATTTTCCAGGTTCCTACAGTTCGTTGTAAAAAAGTTTTTACACTGTAAGTTTCCTGAAATTATATTTTAAAATTTTTAAAGACTTTTATTATTATTATTATTGCAAAAAGATTTAATGTGATTATCAATTCAATAAAAGATAATGTTTTCTACAGGGAGACTTCGAAATTAAAAATTTTGTAAAAAATGCGGAAGAAAGTAAAGTGGATTCGGTCAACTGTGGGAACCACACAAGTTTTGGTAAATATGGAAAAAAATTATAAATAATTTCTTTTTACTAAGTTTTAGATTTGTAACTTAATTAGACTTTTAGTGCTGCACGTCATAATTTCGAAAAAAAAAACGATATAAATTTGATCAATTAAAAATTATTAAAACTAAAACCAACATAAGTTGAAGGGAAGATTTTTGCCGAACTGTCGCTTTCAGTTTTAATAATATTTTTTTGAACTCCGTGCGTTTGCGAAAATGGCTGTCTCGACATCGCACCCTGTCGAGATACCCATTCATCATTAACTGCTACAGCAAAAACTGATTAGAGTTCTTAAAAATTTTTAAAAAAATTAGGGAAAGGAAAACTAATTTAATATTATGTCACAAATGCCAATTGTTTAGAGAAGCTGAAGCAATTGCTAAAAACGAATGCAACTTACTTTTTGAGTTATCGTACGTTTTATTGCAGGGCACCAGCGGAATATGTTATTCAAGTGTTTAAAAGCCAAATATAAAAATATTATTAATGAATAATAAATTATACGACGCAACATAAGTTACAACACTGATAACACTGAAAAACTTAACTTAAAAACTTAAGTTACGACACTGCAGAAGTCTGCATGTCATAGACGAAATACTGGTATTTGTAAAAATGAAATAATTTTAGTGAAATTACTACTATTAAACTACTCATTTACTATTTCTTTCCTATAAATTTCACCCAAACGCTCACAAGTATATTAAAAATCCAATATTAATTTGTTTTCTTAATTTTTTTAAAATATTAAAATAGCAACGCCTAAGAAAAGCTATGTGCTTCAATTATGCATCTTTTTATACCCGTATGACTATAGGTCAAAGGGGTATCCTAAAGTTGCCATAACGTTTGTAACGCAGAGAAGGACGGGAGTAGATATAGACTGAAAGGTATGGATCGGATCATGTATGTCCGTCCGTCCCCACGATAACTCAACAAATAAAGGATCTACGGTTTTGAAATTTTTACAAATTCGGTTTAATGTATGCTTCACAGGTTCGAGTACCTGCCATACAACTTCTTTTTTTAAATGACCATTTCTCTGTACCTGAAGCTATTTAGGTGTCTGAAATTTTGCCAAAAATAGTTTAGACTTATGACCAAAGTTTGTCTAAATTTGGTTGGTTTGCTGCAGTGGGTTTGGGTAGCTGTCATACAACTTCTTCTTTTATATGAACATTACTCTATACCATATAAAGGTGGATGTTTGAAAGTTTGTCAATAGTAGTTAACTTTAATGGCCAACGTTTGAATAAAAAAAAAGGTTCGAAGATCTGCCTTTCAACTAATATTTCTTTTTGGATGATATATGAATTTCTGACCGGATGTTATAATGTCGATATTACAGTCATACTGGTATCCCGGGTTGGCACGGTCTACTCTACTACACACTTCCTCGTTTTTTAAATAGTTCTAATATTATGTAAACATTTTGAAACTTCATAGAAATACTTGTCCTATAACTAGTTATGTCTAATTTTCATCCTCCTTAGTAGTATTAGTTTTGAAGATATTCATATTGGTTCAAAAAATTAGTAAGTCAGCTACCCCTAGCCTTGACCCGTTTAAACAAAAACTACAGGAAACCTTCAAATTGTCTAAAAGCATTTTGTGGAAATTTCAAAACTACAGCTTTTTTAGTTTTTTTTAATAAACGTGCTGGTGGGCGGGTGGATATACACATATTTATTTCCAATCCATGCCCTTGAGTCTATATATAACTACCATGTCTAGAACGATGCGCTACGAACGAAGAAGCAATTTTAAATACTTATGATCTCTTAAACATGAATGGGAACACGGGTGTACAAATTTTATCTGACGTATTTAAAGAGCAAAATTTCGTGATTTATTCTCCATTAAATAATCTTTATTCACAATATAATAATCTTTATTCAGTCTACTTCAGTTTATAATGTAAATATTTATATTTTGAATGGATTTTATTTGGTTGCACATTTTTATACTCTGCAACATATGAATCATAATATTTAGTCAAAAGTTTGGAATATATTACTAATAAACTATTTAACTAAAATGTTTATTTGTCTTAAATCACTATGAATTTATTGACTATGAATTTATTTAAGTTTAAAAGAAATAACTTGATTTTTTATGAATCACCAAATTGATTTGAAATTTAATGATCGATTTTTTTTATACCTTAATTTAATTTTAAATTAAACAATATGTGAAGAAGAGCTCCCGCATAAATTTTTTAAAAACTTCCTGCCTATAAAATTTTCTTTCATAAAACCATCAAAATTCTAGAAAATAATCAAATTAAATAATAAAATTGGTTTTTATCTTTTGTATTCGATAATTATAAGGTTCCCTTGAATAGGCTGCGTTTTTTCAAAAAAATACTTATCAAATTTTTCTAATCGTTATTCAATATAATTTGGGGGGAAACAGTTTAGTTCAAGTGAAAATATATTGAAAGAAAAAATATTATTAAAGAGGGAGCCAACTTGCACCAGTAGTAATTTAAAAGTAATACCAAAACCTTTATAAAATATAAATTTTTAAATTAAATCAAAAATCAAAAATTTTAGAAAAATATTTTGAGTTTTCTTTTGTTTTGCTATTTTGTAAATTATCTAAAAAAAAATATAAATTATTTATTACTTTATGTATAGGATACCTGATATAAGGCCGAATGACTTTGAGTGGAAATATTATATAATACATTAAAATATTTTTATATTCGATAGTTTGTGAACGCTTTTGTTATATTAATCCCCCATTTATATTATAGAATTCCTATAGCGATAAAAAATAGAGATTTTGTAAAAGGAAGTTTGAAAAATTATAAAATAGTAATATAAATGATAATTGAATGTCCCTTTTCGGTAGCTCTATAGGATCAATGGGAGTAATATGCAATTACAGCTTACGTGTATCCTGGTACATTAGCCTAGTCTTTGCTACACCAAGTTAAATCTCACTTTCACGTTGGTCCCTCCTGTTACTACGAGCAGTCCTAATGGAAAATCTGTTACTTAACTCAGGTGGAATAAATAGAATCGGAAAACCAACGAAATTTTGGCAGTTCGAGTCTTATGTTATAAAAACATAGGCTTGATTTAGTTGTCGTTTTCATATTGAAAATACACATAACAGAACTCTTGTTATACCAATTTAAAAATTAGAGCTTTTTCTAACTTTGGGGTGCTGTAGCTCCTTAAGGGTGGGGCTACAGAAAAAAGTTCTTCTATGAAATATTTTTTTTTGCAAAACCTACACGTGGTTAAAATTTCTTTTCTCTATTTCAAACGATGTAAAAATTGTAGTAAACATATGGATAGACGGACGGACAGAGTGAAACTATATAGGCACATTTTTACAAAATTTTTTGAAAATTTGCTAAAAACTGCTTATATTTACCTGTTACTTAATATGTATGTATATTTAAGCGGAAGTTTTTTTGGAGCTTCGTACCCAACCTGAATAAGGTTTCGTAATTCAGGAATTTTATATTTTCTGGATTTTTTTTTCAAGATTTTAAATCATTCGTGATTTTTTTTTAGACCCTTTAAAATATTATATTAATTTTGCCTTCTGACATCACCCTTTAGGGTATGACAGCTTCTTTTATAAGCTTCCAAATTAGCCAAAATGGCTTTATTTAATTTGGCTTTATTTCATGTTACCATTTACGTTTCCCATTAAAAAAAAATTTTGAAGATTTACAAAAGAAAAAACCAATGTTGAAAATGTTGTCTTCTTTAACATTCATTCATATTCCATCAAAAATTAAATTAATATTTTAAAAACTCAAATTTTATTACCGCGTACTGATACTAGACTTCATTAATAATCTTTATTTATTAATTTAAAGATTATTAAAAATGGGAGCTATAAATAAACGAATTGATTTGAAACGAACCAATTTTTAATAATGGTTCGGGAATAAAAAAAAAATTTGTTGGATGCATCAAACGGTATACAACACATGCATTCTGAAGATAATCAATAAAAATGCTCGCTTTTTTTCTTGCCCCTTAATTTAAAATTGTTTTAAAAATTTTTAATCAATTTAATAGAAACGAAAGTTTTAGAACTCGTTTCTAATGTACGCATATTGGATTTAATGGATTTTGTTTGTTTATTTTATTTTTGACTTGTGCATCTTTTAAAGATTTTGACTTCCATTTTATTGGTAATCTAAAAAAAAAAAACCAAAATTAATTCGAAATATTGATCAGATAACATTTTTATTACCTAATTAATATAAAAATCTTTTTTTTATACACTGTTTTTTCTTGGAAGTTTTATACACGTGCCATTTCAGATTTTTTTAACATTGTATAAAATAATGATGTTGTTACTTATATGGGACTACGACGTGGTGTAGGCTGTCTTATAAATTGGTTTGAATAAAGTTATATAGGGTCAAGAAAGTTTTAGTCCTTATCTTAATTGTATTTAAATTAAAATAAAATTTTTTATAAATATCTGATGGATTAGTATTTGTTAGTTTTAAGTTCTTTGTTTAAAGCATTTACCGTTTTAAAGAAGGAAAATCAGTTCATTGAACCTATTGCAATATAATAGGTTCAGTATGTGTATTATAAACATTTTGAAAAATGTTTAGATATTTATAATGGATTGGATTCATTGAACTTGGAAATGCTAAGAGCTAAAATATATCGACTTTGAAAAAAGGGGTCCAAATGTATTTAATTATAAACTAAAGGTAAATTAAATACATTTGGACTCTTGTAAAAGTACAATTTAGAAAATACACTTCCACTACTTTTATTATAATCAAATTTCAGAAACATAAAGAAAACTATTGATTAGACACTATTGCACCTAATTTCAAGATTTTATCCTTGCTTTTAGATCACTCTTAGTTTACGATTTAAAATTCACAAGAATATAAATATTTCAGAAACAAAAGGTGGAAGGTACCCAAACAACCACTCCAATTAATCCCTAATTTTAGGAAAATAGTAGAAACAGAACAGAACACTCAAGTATCGAATTTGAAGTTTCTTTTTTAATAATTTTGAGGGGCGCCGCTAAATCGACTCAGAAGGTGTTGTTGAGCAAAAATATATGTAATAGATATCTAAATCTATTGTGCTTCCTTTCGGTTGTTTCCAAAAACCCTATGAAAGTCAATATACCCCTATATTCCTTATTTAACTATAGGGTATAAAAAATAAAATAAAAAAAAAAACAACGCCGAATCTAATAATTTGAAATATAAGAAAAGTACTTTACCTATAATAAAACTGCGTGGTTTAATTTTCAATACCCTAGTTACTTACTAGTTTTTAAGAAATACAAGCTATACCGCAAGCCGCACACCGACTTTAACTTGGAAAGTCTAGATAGTTTCATTATTATTTTAAGAAAATCGTTTTTGATTGTTGATTTTTAACAAAATTATAAATAATAACATATTTCCAAGTAATTTGGACGTCATCCTTGACTTAAACAGTACTGGGGTTAGTTAATCGAAGATATAATTTGAAGAAATCTGTTAAAGAAGAGTTTTGTACGATTATGTTTAATATCAATTTGTTAATAGACTTGGCTACGAAGCAGCAGATCTGTACACACACTAGTTACATCATACGACAACTGTTTTTAGAATTGTACTGAGAACAGGGTTTTCAATTAATATCAATATTATGAATAAGTAGTATTCAACTGAAACAATTATTAATTATGAGTTAAAAAAATTGGTATAGATTCACGGGATCTATTATACCTCCTGATATATCATGATATTTGAAATTAATAACAGTTCCTTTTTTAATTTATAATTCCTTTGTAAGTCTATTTTAATAGCAAACAATGTTAAAATTCGAGACTTTAACAATATAAAATCAAAAATTAAATTGAAAAGGAACCATATAGAATAATAGAAGTTAGGCCCTATAAAATTTGATAAAAATATTTTTGGTATCGGAATATATTTAAAAGTAGCTATGTGGAATTTTCCTAAATCAATTTCGAAATGTAAAAGAAAATTAATATTAAATTTGGCCATTAACTGTTTTCAGTACTAAGGAATACTAAAATTTTCGCAAAATTGTTTTTATAAAAGAACCGTCTTTGGTATTGAAATTGAGTCAGTTTGTTTTCAAATTGTGTAAAAAGGAGTTGGATTTTTTGTAACTTAACATCAAATGAAGCTGAGTAAATGTAAATTTCCCAACGCTCTGCAAAAAATATTGTTGGTCTCAGGCAATATGCTGGAGTTGCTGATATACAAATTATATATTTTTTTTTTAATATATAACTCAGAGTGATCATAATTCTTAAGTTAATCTAGTATAGTTATTGATATATCTCATGTTTATAAATTAGGTTAATGCGAGTATCCCAAAGTGGACACAGTCTATTCTACTCTACACAGTCTAATCCTCGATTTCAGTAATTTGATGATTGCAAAAAATTTGAATATTAATGTTACAGTTTTACTAAAAGTTTTAAATTTTTACAAAACCTCTATTTAAATTACAACTGTAAAAGTTTAATAAACTTTAAAAAAATTTAAATATTGAAAAATTATTTTCTCCAAATTTACTTTAAATTATTTTATTAAATATTAATAATGGGTGCTTGCATTGCAAGCGTTCAAAAATTTGATTTTATCACATGGCATTTTAAAAAATCATTTTATCGCTGACGTTTATAGTAAGGACTTAAAAACTACCTCAGCACCACGCTGGGTGACCTGGAACCGTGGCCCAAAACAAAAGTTCTAAAGCTGGCCATACCTTTTCAATGATACCCACATGATAGCATATCGCTGGCATTTATATTTAGGAGTTATAGCCCAAGCAGTGCAACCTTGAACCGTATCACCGAACTAAAGTTATAGAATTCGTCGAGACCCTTGCAATGGTACAAATTAAGACATTAGACTATAATTAATGAAATCTCCATACAACTTATGAAGGTTTAAGACGGCTCCTCTAAAATCGAAAAGTTCAAATGTCAGATTTTTCTGAATGGTTAGACGCTAAACTCGATTGAAGGCATTTCTACCGCAAGTTTCTAGCACATCTGCAAGTGCTTCATCTTTTTGATCCGAAGTCAGTAATGAGTGAGTGGTTTCATTCATTTGTAAGAATCAGCTTTATATACATAATTACAAGAATGCTTTACTTACTTTAGTAGGGTTTTCAAATTATAAATATGGGTTCAAAATTATGAATACATTCGATTTCAATACAGGACCACTTAACTTAAGGAATACTTTATTGAGAATAAAATGTAGAAACTTGAAAAGATTCTTGATTGGTGGTTGGTTGGTATTTAAAGAAATTTTTGAAATAACTCAGATTTCTAAAATCTTAAAATTTTACAAGCCAAACAAAAGAATAAAATTAAAAAGTTTGAAAAATGTTTACTAAAAAAAAATTTGTTTGTGTATTATTTTTTTTTAGTTGGAGATGATTTGGGTTCTTTTTGATGGGTGCTCTGTGGGTTTTATGGTTTTGATTGTGGTAAATTTCTATATAGAAGATGCTGTAAGAAAGAGATTCCATCTTAAAGTTTAGAACTTTTTTTGCTGTTGTTTGTTTGTTATTATTTTAGGACACAGCCTACATAATCTTACCTTTTCTTGACATTATGATATTTTTGGTGTGGCGATTAATTAGCTATATATATATTAAACATATAATAGTAATATAATTACACGACTTAAAAATGGGAGTGTGTAAAAGGAGTAAGAAATCTAGAAGTATTACACCCTCTTTTTAAAACCATTAACAATTATAAAATAACAAAAGTTGTAAATTCAAATGTTAATCGAAACAAAGTATCTATTTAGAGTAAGAATATATATGTATCTTTTTCGCACTTTTTCAAAATATTTTGTAAAAACGGGCTCAAATAGGTTCACTCTGTCGGCCCGTTCGTATGTTTACAAAACTGTTACATCGTTTGAATCAAAGTAACGAAATTTTAACTTCGGATAAATATCGCAAAAATATTAATTTCATAAAATTAATGTTTTCCGTGGCAGCAGTTACGGAGCTGCAGCCTCCCAAAGTACGGAGAAACCTTTATTTAAATTCTTAAAACAAAAATACTTTAGGGTATATTTTCAATCAGAAAACGGTAAAAGCTGCTTTTATAAGCTTAAACTAAAATATGTAATATGAAATATATATATTGGTTGTCATACGGGATTTTAATTTACCATTATGTGAAACTTAATTTATGCTAAATTTTTGACATTTCATATCTTCTGCACGGCTTAAGTCAACGCTTAAGTGAAATTTTGCGAGAAGTTAGATACTTAACATTTAAGAAAATTTTATTGTGACATTCACTGTTTAGGAGCTGATAAGGGGTCTAAAATCAGAATTATGCTATTATTGAATAACTGAACTTGAAATCCCGTCCAAAATTTGAAGGAAAATTAAAGCTCCAACATTATATTTTAACATGGTTTGAATATTTTTCTTAAATATAAAAGACTTCCTTAAAATTGAAGAAACTGTAATTTAATTTTTAATCATTTGTGGTTTTATAATGAAATTTTAAGAAAAGGTCCACACTTTGGTGCACGTCTCCAAATTTAATTTCTTAAATATGGAAGTTTTTAGCGGGAGGAGGCGAGATTAGATCCTTGAAATTCAACATAAGTTTGCTTAAAAAAAATTTCGGAAACTTCCCTATTTAAGTTCTAGTTGGACTCAAAAAATTAAAAATTTTGTTGTTAACTTAGGTTAAACTTTAATATTAACAACGTTTCTTGTTTGTATTGGGCTTATTTTCTAAATATATGGATTTTATTTTTACTCATATTAATAAAATGATGAAATAAATACTTACTTACTTAGTTCCGCCCATCCGGAGATAACCAGGTTGCCTTGTGAATGTTCTTGTGCGGGAAATTTGTGCTACTTTTGACCATATTTTGAGCCGCTGCAAAATCAATGATACGGTATCCATTATCAGTTGTTTTTTCCTTTCCGATTTTTGCATTAAAGTCGCCAATTACGATCTTAGCGTCGTACTAAGGACACAATGAGTAAGTCTTTTATAGGACTTCATAAAATTCATTCTTTGCTACATCGTCCGCATCATCGGTGGGAGCGTGCGCACATATTAGGGACATATTATAAAATTTTCCTTTCAAACGGATTTTGGCTAATCGTTCATTGACACCACTATCTTGCCAACGCATTTCTTGTATAGCAATGATGTCCAGCTTATACTTTTCAAGAACATTTTCCAAATTGTTAGATGCGCCTGAGATATTTTTATCCGAGGTATTTTTTTTTACATTCTCCATAACTTTATTTTTCAACAAATTTTTATGGGTAAGGTAGTCTTTCAGTCTACCGCCAACTTTCATTTTGTGGTTTGTGGTTATTGGATGGCGCCACTTCCCGCCATGTTTCAATGAAATCTTTGACCAGTCTGGAGTTTTGTTTTTCCAGATGTAAGTTCAGTAACCATCCACTCCCGCCTCGATGGCCTCCTTCTATTGCCCTCCTTCCTCCTTTTTCAGCCAGGCTTGGCACCATCCTTGGCAAAGTTTGATGAAATAAATATATTACATAATATTGTCAATTTATTTTTATATATACATACATACATACTTTTTAATCAAAACTCAGGAACATTGTGTAATTTTGGAAAAGTAAACTTGGAAAACACATGATTCTCTTATAACATGTTTTGATATTAAAGTTGGTATTAAAAGAAAAGTATTTATTTGCTATAATTCGAAAGCTTATTAAAATGGTAAAATTTAATGACATATATATAATATACAATATAATAAATTCCTTGAATAAAACTTAATATTGGATTTAAAACTTTTAATAAAATAATTTTTGTATCAACAAAAGTTTCATGTTTTTGGTTTTGGATTTTTTTTATTTTTTTGGAGCAGAAGACAATAGTAGAATTAAGTTAATGGAATTTTAAAGATGTTATTAAGACCAAAATTGGTTTCATGGTTTAGATTTTGATTTGGTTTTTATACCCGTATGACTATATAGTCAAAGGGTATAATAAATTTGCCATTACGTTTGTGACGCAGAGAAGGAGGGGGGTAGATATAGACTCAAGTGTATGGATCGGATCAGAATCGAAAAATAAATCTATTTAGCTATGTATGTCCGTCCGTCTGTCCGTCCGCACGATAACTCAAAAACTAAAGGAGCTAGGATCTTGAAATTTTCGCAAATTCGTTTTTTTGCAATAGCCGTCATCGCTATTTAAATCCAGCCATTTTGGTCCATGGGTTCGGGTAGCTGCCATACAACTTCTTTTTTTATATGAGAATTACTCTGTACCTATTACAGCTGCGTGTCTGAAATTTTGCCAAAAGTAGTTTAGTTGTAATGGCCAAAGTTACTGCAAAATTTGGTTGGTCTACTGCAGTGGGTTCGAGTAGCTGCCATACAACTTTTTATTTTATATGAGCATTACTCTCCACCTAATGAAGCTGGGTGTCTGAATTTTTGCCAACAATTGTTTAGTGTAATGGCCAAAGTTACTGCAAAATTTGGTTGATCTACGATAGAGGGTTCGAGTAGCTGCCATACAACTCTTTATTTTATATGAGTATTCCACTACACTTAATAAAGCCAAAAGTAATTAACCGGATGATATAATGTATATGTTACGGTCATACGGGTATCCCAGAGTTGACACAGTCTACTCTACTACACTCTTCCTCGTTTTTTTTTAATATTCATGAAATATCATAATATATTATATACGCAATATGAATGTATTATGTACACTAAATCAACAGAATCTAATAAAGAGTAATGTAAAAAACTAAGAGTTTTTTAAAAGAACAAATGTACTTTCTTCAATTTTAAGGCAACTCTTCATTGTTAAGTTAACACATGTTATTATATTTTGATCGTGTCAGCTTTTAAACTTCTTAAATAACTTATTTGTATTTCCGAAGAATTAATAACTGTAATTTTATAAAAATTTAGTTTCAAATAACGGTAAATTTAAAATATAATATGGCAACCCTAATTTCTTTTTTAGGAATTGCTTATTTTAATTCACTTTAAAATATTTACATGTGACATAAGTCCATTGACAAGTGGGTCATAAGTTCCTTTAAGGAGAAAGTGTTTACTGACCTTTGTAATTTAAAGTAAGATAAAATAAATATATACAAGTAAAATATTAAATGTAAAACAATATGTATTTATATATTTATCTATGCGAGATTCTACATTAAAAAGCATATTTAGGTAGGTTAAAAAATCAAAGTTTACCCTTGTTCCAGAGTTTTTATGAATTCATGTATGAGAGGATTTGGTTATAAAATCAGGATTGCCCTTTTTTCAAAATAACCTTTCAAAATGTAGTTCGTATGTAAAATTATTGTTGTTTTCTTAATTTTGGAAAAAGGGAATACTCTGATTTCGAATCCAACTCCAAAATGTGTGCTAATTATTTTTGATATTATAGTTCAAGAACTGTATATATTCGTACTCGTCACTGATGTTATATAATGAAAATTAACATTTGTTTCAATAACCCTTCAGCTGAGATCTGTATAAGGGAGTTATGATCCATCATTCTGAGTCAAAAATTTCAAGGTCATAAGTCCCTTAGCGAGTTATGGCTCACTGCTATAAGTCCTCTAAGGGACTTATTAGCCTGGGAATTATAAGCCTGCACTGCACCGTAGAAATCTTTCAAACACCCAAACGCCCTAATGGACAGAGTGTAACTATTTAGGTACATTTTTCAAGAATTTTTCAAAATATGTTAAAAATGCGTAAAAATACATTTGAAGGTACAATATATACAATTATTTTTATAAGTATTTATATTCTATTGTTATTTGTAACTGTAAATGAAAATGTCACCGTTATTTCATATGAAAAAAAAAAAAACAAAATTTCTATTAATGAAGAAAAAAAAAGAAAACTTTCAACCTTCAAGGAAATAGAAAAAAATAAATAATTCTATTAATGAATCTTTAGAATTTCATTTTTTTTTCAACAATTTCATCTGTCGGATTCCATTTTCTTTTGCGACCTAGGGAAGATTATATTGTTTGTTGTATTTAATTTAATGCCTGCCAATACTTTGCCAATAATTGGAAAAAAAAATATTTAATTTCAATTGATATTTACTAGCTTTTTTTCGCCCCCACCCACCTTCAACTTTCTTTGGAAAGATACGCTTCTTTTCTTATTTAAAACGTATAACTGTACTTTCTTCTTTTTTTAATGAACTTTTGTTTACTTTGGTATCTTTTGTTTATTTTTGCTCCTTTGTAAAATAATTTCTACAAAATTAAGTCTTTAAGAAGCTTAAAATCGGATTTTTGTTTCTTTTTTACCAAAGAAAAAACTTTTAATTTGGTTAATTCTTATAATTTCGTTTGTAAGAAAAACTCGTCCGTGACATTGGTACACGTGGCGTAAAATTTTCTATTTACATAGACATGTGTACATATGGCCATCAATATTGCAGTCTTCATTAAATTAAGAATATGGAATTGTTGGAATGTTATATACAATATTTGGATCAATTAAATTTTAATCTAAATATCAAGGGATGTGAGAAGTTGCACCAGGTTATTATATTAATATCTTCTGATGGACTGTTTTTGCGAAAAGTGCAATCCTAGAGACTTTATTCCAATTGCGTTATAGATTGGAATATCTTTGCTTAAATTTTAAGAACTTCTTGATTATACAGAAATTTGATAGGACGTCTGATCCAACAGAAAGATAGATCGGTTCTTTAACTGCTGTACTATCTTACCGGTATAATCTATTTCTAGTAACTAGTCTTAGATGATATTCAGTAACTTATACTTTAAGCTATCTACTATAAGGTAACAAAAGTACAGATGATTAAAATGAGCTGCCAAATATGCATGTAAGTAAGTAAGGAGTCCGTACGGTAAGATATAAATGCTTAATTTAGAATGTGTTTGCTTAGTGCATATAAGGTAGAAACATGTGCCGATTTAATTGGATTGAACGCGATAATAAAAATTTTCTTCATTTCTTGGGAACCAGCAATTGGATCAAAATGCTTAAAAAGAGTACTCACAGATTTTTTATTGGAGCTCAAATATTGCAAAAAAAATAAGAATAGTTCGACTCTTAAGTTGGCTTTAAAATTGGCCCTCAAAAATTAGGGTGCTATTTTCCGGGACTAAGCTAATTTTTTTTTTCAACTTATTCTACAGAATTGGGAACTAGATTTTTCAAATAATGTCACTATGACCCAGAAGTCCCAAGGTACGGGAGCGTTTAATAAAAGACCAATTTCATGTGAAAAAAGCACCAAATTTATGTAAAAAGAGTATATTATATGCTTAGTATATATCTCACGATTTTCTCTGTTGATTTTGGAAAACGTTTTTGGGTTTTTTTTTATATTTCACAATATACGAGACGAAAACTTAAAAAATTATTGGGGAAAAAACTTAAAGTTTTAAAAGAATTACGGTTATTTGAAGTTGTAATTTAAAAGGTAGTTCTTAGAAAATTAAAAAACTTCTAATTTCTAAAAAAACAAATTTTTTTTTCCTTTATTTGTTTTATTTAGGGGCTGACAATCATCAGTTTATTATTATAAAAAATTTTCCAATTTTTATTTAAAGGAAAGTTTCTGAAAGTTTTTCTATTTTTGTATCTAAAATTATAAAAATGGAATAGAAAAATATAAATTAAAAAGAAAAACAACGAAAATAAAAATAAAACAATTAAAAATCAAAATTTATAAGAACAGAAGTGATACCAGTTGAAAACTCATCATATTTTGCCTCTATTGTTTCAAAGTTTTAGACATAAGATAAATAATATAAATTATACTGACATAAATTGAATTCGTTGAAGTTTTATAAAATACATGGAGTAGAGACTTGGACCTTTAAAACCATCCATATGAACTAAGTGGAAACCTCCGAAATTTTACTCTATAAAAGAATACTGCAAATTTCGTTTCATAAAATTTTGAAGTTTGAACATGTGATGCGAGGTCAAAAGTCAGAGCTCCTACAGCTTATCGTGCAAAGGTAAATGGAAGGTAAAAGAGGCACTAGTCGGAAACAATTTTGTTGGTAACGTAACATCAGAAACTGGATCGATGTATCAAATATTAGTGATTTGGTACACAAAGTCATGGATCGAGATGAGTAAAGAAGCATTTTACCAAGAATTTAATTCAACTTCCAGGATATATGGTCGTTTACATCCAGAATTGGATCGGTATCAGATGAGAGAGACAGAATTCGAATTGTTATAAGCTCTTTTGTATATATCGGGCTTCAGTGTTATCTGATGTTATGAACCATTCCACAATATTTTGCTAGCTATGGTATGGCCATCTATCCATACTTAAGTATTACCATTGTATTGTAAAAGTGGATGTATCTTGTCTTATTTAAGTATCATTACACCTTGCATCTAAAATAGGTACTGGGGTATATTAACTTTAATATGGTGTTGAAAACACACAAAGGAAGCAAGCTAGATATAGAAAAGTATATTTTTTTTTCTCAGCGTTACCTCCTCAGATTTAGCGATGTACATCCGTCCGTAAATATGATAACTGAAAAAATATTGACGCTATCTGGATGAAATTTATATTGTATGATCATGTCTTTAAATCCTGGAAGTCAGACCAACCAAGGATATCTCCGAAACTAATAAAGATAGAACCTTAAATTTTGTTAAAAGAGTGATTCTTATTTTCTTTTTGGTTCTAAAATTTTAGATCAATTGAAAGGATGATTTGGATACCTCCCACACACTCCCAAGACTTAAAAGCTTATCTTCAATATTAACGAAGAAAGTTACTTGAAGTAAAGATAGAAACTTCAATTTTGCTACAGGGGTGTTTTTTTTCTATTTCAAATAGATGGATACTTGATTCTTTTATATTCTGCAGTATATATATATATATATATATATGCATATACATATATATAAAATAAACTTTTTACAGGACATTCTACTCTACCATAGATAAAAATTCCTTGAACACAAAAATTATCTGAAAATATTACAAAATTTTTAACCTTAAATCCTCACCAGTTCTAAATAAACCATCTTGTATGCTATATATGTTAGTTAGATATATTAGATTGTATCTGAAGATATGAAATTTAGGATTTATATATTAAGTTTCTTAAAACCGATAAAGTTTTAAAAATTTTTTACTCTGGGTTTTTTTGTTTGTTCTATTTGCTGTTTAAAATACAAAACTTTTAACACAATTTTTTTTTTTTTTTCTGTTTTTTTTTTGGTAAACGGTTTTAAAAGTTTTTTTTTTATGTGTATTTTTTGTGTAATATCTTATGTTGGTATACGATATATAAGTGGAACCCCATAACAGTGAACCACATTAAATGGTTTTATTTTATATTATTGAAAAATATCTTAAGATATTTTTTTTTTTGTAAGTTTTTAATCCCTTTAAAAGGAATTTTAACATCCACTGCGTGAAATAAAAGTTATTGATTTTTGTTATCTTGTTGTTGATTTTCTCTTTTCGAATTATTGGTTGATTAAAAAATTTTTCGGAAGTTTTGTTTATATTCAGAGTATAACGAAATGTCAAACTTAATCTTTCTTCTTGGATTTTAATTATTTACAAAAAAAAAAGGATTTTAAGGATTTTTAAACATTTCAAAAATTAATAAAATACATGTAGTGAAAAAAGAAGTGATTTTAAAAGGGTTGATGGGGTAATTGATTTAATAAAATTTACAAAAGTATTATAAAGAGATAATTTACAAAATTTTAAACAATGTATGTATGTATGTATTGTGTGATATTAAACTTTAATTTGATTTTATTTTACATAATTTGAAAATGAAAGAAAGAATGTACCTATTGGAAAACTTAATACAAATTTCTCTAAGTAAAATTAGTTCTCTAAGTAAAAAGGGTTCTTGTACAGAAATATCTATCAGAAGTAACGTACATGGTGAACACATACTGACGGTAATGTTGAGGAGTTAGTAAGGAGGGTTTCCAATCTAAATGCGGTGCATCCTAGTAAACAGTGTTGAATGAGTTTACTCTTTCCACTTTATATCCTCAGCGAATCGAGTGTAAGTCATATTGTTTAATCAGAACAATCAATATGTTAAATATATGAATAAACAATATGTTGAAGCTTTCTCGCTAGAATAGTTAGATATGATTACGATACATTTATCAATTATCAAAACACGCGGTTTGATTAGGAATCTCTTTCAATCTTTATTTCATCCCGTAGACGCTAGTCTTTTCAACATCCGAGACAATACTAATAAATTCAATGATCTAAACGATAGCAGTTATATAAACTATAGAAATAGTTTGAAATTTTAAACGAAACAAAATTGAACTAAAATAGCCTACACAAACAATATACGCGGTCTCCACGTTTTGTGACCTTTTCCCAACGTCATAAATTTCCAACATTATAAATTTAGATATGACGTGAATGACCTATTGGAAAGACTAATTATACACAGGGAAAATAAAAGTCTTTTCTAAAATGTCAATTTATTTTTAAAAATGTCAAAATTATTTTATGCCGTGGGAAATTTCTCAAACACAATTCCAATAGGCTGAAGTAGAGCTGCAGTAGAGAAAATATTAAATTAGGAAACAACTATTGAAAAATTGTTTGTCAAATTTATTTTGTCAAGGTACTGGAAAAAAACAACAACAATTTCATGGATAGAAAATATGTCAAGCTAAAAAGTAACAAAACGTGAAGTCCCTTATTAAATTTTCATATTTTCCAACTTTGTCAAAATACTTATACTATTACACTACTTGACCCATTTTTCATTTAGACCTTGTTACCTAAAACTATTAACAGCAAATAGGTATAGAACTTTGTTATCCAAATATTTTAAAAATTGGCATACCAGCTTGCCGAATTTTATTTTCAACATTTGTAATTAATTATTTTCAAAATTGTAATTAATTTAATTAATTCTGAAGATATATATGTAGGGGTATAAAATTTATGGCAGCAATCCGATAATAATGTCCTAACATTTTGAAACTTGAAAGAAGTGCTTGCTAATTATATAACTTTTCCAATCTATTTTCTAACCCCCCTGATGCTGTAGGTTACAAACAAATGAGCAATATTAATAAACTTGTGACTAATTGTTCTCACAAAGTCTTAATCGACTAATAGTCCCAGTCTCTTTAAATAAATATTTCGGCTAATGTTTCAAAGTTTCGGAAATATAAACATTTTAAATTAATTTTCAATGCTTTGCACATTTATTTCTAGTTTTAAAACTGTAAAATAAAAAAATTCACATTAAAAAAACGCCAACCAAATAAAACACAGTTATTACCTTATTTTAAACAAAATATATGAAGAAAACTGATAAAAAATACAATTTCTGCGGAAGAAATTCTTCCAATTTTTCATTACATTACAAACAAACACATTAATTCATATTAAAGTTTCAAATCTTATCACAATCAACAAAACAGCATTTTATCACTGATAACAACAAAGATAACAAAAATTTAACAAAAAGAAAAAAACAGAACAAAAAATGCCGACAATAATAAGAAAGAACCGGCAAAAATGAAAAAACAAATAAGAGAGAAATTTAACATTTTCATTATCAAAGATATAAATATATGGATACCAAGAAATGCTTTTAAATAAATTCTACGTACATGTTCTGTTAACAGTTTACTTTTACACGCATGTCCTCTCTAACTCTCTGACAGTTGAATTTCTTTTTCCTTTTTCTTAAATAATTTTAAATTGCATTGCAATTTCTCTTTTGAATTTTATGAGAAAGTACTATTTTCAAATAGAGTACACCACCTGTCTAAAAAATATAAGTAGTGCAGTGACTGTTAAATACATTATAATTTTATTTGAGTGTTAAATATTTTATATGAATGTATTGTGTTTCTCATACTTTATTACATGTGAAAAAAAGTGAATAATAAATTTTCTTTATTTTCACAAATGTTAAGTAAATTTTTTTTTCTATTCAACACAATGACGTCATTAAATTAATTTCTCTTTTTTTTCATTGAATTATTTCTCTCATTTATTCACGCAGTGTACGACTATGACGTGTATCGGTATTCGGTTAAATTCTTCAATAAAATTAAATTAAAGGTTAATAATCAACAGTTTCATATGCATATTATATAAAAATTATAATTAAATATTTAATTAAAAAAATAGAATACCTAGTAATTAATTAAATGTAATTATGTTAATTTTTTATAAAAATGTTCTACTGTAAAACTGTTATCAAACAAAACTTAACATTAATATAATTATTTTAAATTTTTATTTTAAATTATATAATTAAACCAAATATAAAATTAATATAAAATGCAATAATTAAAACATATAAAGTGTTATTAATTTTATATATAAGTATATAATTATATATATATATATATAAATAATAAATATAATTATACAAAATAAATAAACAAAAATTAATTAAAAAAAAAAACAGAAAAATTTAAAACAATAACATTATTTTGTTTACATTCTTAATTCTCAAATCTCAATATTTATTATTCTATTAGTATTCTCTAATTTTTAAATTCTCTTGATTTTTCTCTATGTTTTTCTATTTTCTCATTTTATGTTATGTTATGTCAAATAAATTAACAGAATATTTTTAAAACTGGAAAAATAAGAGATCAATTTACTCCATAATATAAACTACATTGTACTTTACTTGCACATTCATAAAATAGATTTATACTGTAAAACTGGACTATGACTATGTTATTTGTATTGTCTAATAATGTCTACCTTTAGTTGTTGGTGTGGTAAATTTCTCTAAAAAGTCTTTTAGGTTATAAAACGCATTGAAAAATACCAAATGATTACCAAAACAAAAGAAAAAAACCAAAAAAAAGAAACTGTATAAATGTTAATAACAGTTGGTTAACAGTTCCAAAAAGAAAAAAGGTAAAAAAAAGGAAATAATAACGAAAAAAAATTCCAATGCAGCAGAAGCACAGCACACATTACCCAACACAACATAACATCTCATTTGTTTTATTATTATGAACTTTTTTTTTTTTTAAAATACCAGACATTAGACATTTAACATTTGAGTTGAGGAATGAAAAGACCTCTTTTTTGAGAGTTTATCCGTTTGTTGTATTGTGTGTGTGTTGTGTTGTGTTTATTCATTATTATTATTATGATGTTGTCTTTTTCCCTTACTACAGTGTCAGTTCAGTAAATATTTTTTTTTTCTGTTATGTTGTTCTTTCAGTTAATGTCGAGACTTTGTACATTACGGATTGGTATTATAGGGAAAATTATTTTAATATCCGTCGGTTCGGGAAATTTTTGTATTTTAGAAAATATTTGTAAAATTTAAATTTTACTTTTAATATAAATGTACAAGATAATATTTAATTTAAATTAAATAAAAATTAATAAAATTATTATATTTTAATAATTTTAAATAAAATTTATTAAATAATTTTATATAATTAACAGAAATAATACAAAGAGTGTCATTTTAATCTGTTTTGTTTTTTTTTAATACTGTCTTATAAAATACATTTTTTGTATTAATTTGGTGTTTTTTTTTTTAATAAAATTTTAAAATAAATTTTTAATATTTAAACTTTGTGTTAATTAATTGTTTTTCGTTTTAATTTGATAACAATTTAATTTTTTTAATTAATATATAGTTTATAAATCACAAGTGTTTTATTTAAATAATATGTACAATTAAAAGTTTAATAAATTCAATATAAATTTAAATAAAAATTTAAAATTAAAAACAAATAGAAATTATTAAATTTAAATTAAATTTAAAAAAATAAATACTTAAATTTTTTTTTTGGAAAAACCCAAAAACCTAAAAACAATTGGGTTTTAATAATAATAATAATAATTAATAATAGTATCTATGATTCAATATTAATTATTTAAGAAATATAAAGTTTCAATTAAGTTATTTATTATTGAAAAAAAATTTAAAAACATAGAAAAGATCTTTTGTCTCTCTTCCCACTTAAATAAATGAAATTTGTGGCGGTTTTTTTTTGTTATTACAGGTGTGTGTTAAATGTTAATTTTTTTTTTTTAATAATATTTTTATTTAAATGACGTCTAAAATTATATTTATATTTAAATAAAAATCACTAAAACTTATCACTGTGGATTTATAAGAAGTTAATAATATTAATAATAATAATAATAATAATAATTATAATAATAATAACATGTAAGATATGGAGAAGAATATTATATTGAATAAATATATTGAAAATTAATAAATAAGAATATTTAAATAATAAAATGGTCATTGATCTGAAAATATGAAAATTTTTTTTAAATAATTCTTTTGTATGTAAAAATCTTTGTTTTCGTATTGAAAGTCGTTTTTAACAGTTTGTTAGACCAACTGTTGCTTGTGTTCTTTGACAACTATAATAGGTTGTTATTACCAATATAATCGATATTAATAAATAACTCTTCATGTTTCCATATAGTTTTTTTTTTTATTTTTCTTTTATTTTTTTATTTCAAAATTTTTGATTTTGTATCTCATTCTCTGTTTTCTAAAATCATATTTTTTGTATTTTTCAATTTTGAACTTTGTGACATCAGTGATAGCAATTTTAGTATGGAATATATTAATTAAAATTTATGGTTATGTTTCTTTGTTTTCTTGTGGTTTTAACAATAACTGTGTTTGTTCAGTTCAGTGTTTATATCATAAATGTCACATATAATAGTAAAAAATCAAAATAACAACAACACATAGTATAAATAAAATTTGCGAAAACATGAACAACTAATTTGCATTTTTTATAAAATGTGTTTTAAGTTTCATTTTGTTTTGACTTTTAACTTCTCTTATATAAAAATTAATATCTTGAGGATATTTACAGTTAGTTCATTATTTTAATTATTTCGAATTTGAAATTTGTAAAAAACTTAATTTCATATTTAAAAATCTCCTTTGAGCTTCTGATTAGGGAAATATTTATTAGATAATACTTTTTGGACCAGCTGAATGGACACCACCATAAAAGGTTCATGCTGGACAAGTTATAAAATTAAATTTTTGGATTCTTTGTAATATAATCGAACCAAATTTATATTATTATTCAATTCAACATTCAATAAATAGAAATTTATAGTAATTTCAGTTTAATTGCATTTTTTTAAAACTATTTTTCATATAAAATAAGTGAAAAAAAAAATATTAATAAATATTTATTTAAAAGGGTAAAATTTAATTCAGTTTATAGCTACAATCATTATCATTATCGCGATAAGTGATAAGAGTGTCAATAAAAGCATAGCGTACAAAATATTGTTTATCGATGATTAAAGCGATGCTCCAATATAAACACCTCCATTTAAATCATATAACTATTATATACTTATCATACGCTATGCTCTTATCAAAGCTGTTATCACTTATCGACACTATTATCACTTATCGACACTATTATCACTTATCGCAGCTCAAACATAAACACACCCTCAGGTTAGGTATAAAAGAAAAGTTATCACGGATTAACTAATAATTAATCTTATGAGAATTTTCATATATATAAAACCTTTTTTAAATTAAAATTTTTTTTTTAATTTTAAATAAAATGCACTTGATTATATTTTTAATTTTACATTAATAATTTTTATAAAACTTTTATTAAATAAAATTTTTTTTTTTTTTTTTTTTTTTAATTAAAATGTTAAAATTTCAATTTAAATTTATTTTATACCTACTTATTATTATTAATATATTTTTCAATTGCTCTTATAAAGTTATGATGTATTTTTATTAAGTATTTGTTTTGTTTTAATAATTAAATTGAAAAATAAAAAAAAAAAATGTTAAAACATGAATTTAATTGAATATAATTAATCTTTTTTTTCATTTTGATATTATTAATTTTACAAAAATTATTTATTTTATTTATTTAATTCAAAAATTTTTTTTTTCATATTCAGAAAATTTTGTTATTTTTAAGTTATGGATTTTTATTTTTGTATAATTAAGATAAAAAAAAAAATAAATAAATAAATAATCAATTTATTAATAAATATTAATTAAAAAAAAAAAATACTTAATGTAAAATAAATACAAGTCTCAGTTACATTGAAAACTTGTTCATTTATTTTATAGTAATTTAAAAAAAAAACTATCATCATAAATTAAAATGTATTTTAAGTTATTGTAACATACAATGTAAGTATCTTTTGAATAATGAATTGGATACTAAGTATAATTGAGAATCTAATTGAGATTTTAAAAATTATAATGTAAATTTAATTAAGATTTATTTAAAATTGAACATAAATAGACATAAGTAAGTTCATAATTAAAGTTAGACCACTTTATCAATTGTTTTAACTTTTGGTCCGGAATTAATTCGGAATAGACAAAGTCTTAGTAATAGATCTTGCCAAATGTTTTAGTAGTCTAGCATCAATTTCCAGCTGACTGGAGACATTTTGCTATTAATCCAATTCAGGATTTAGTAATCATTTGTAATTAATTCTAAGGCAATGGCGAATCTTTAATTAAATCACATTAAATATATATTTAGATTAAAAAAAAACCAAAATATAAGTTTATATATCTACAAATTCTAGAATAATTTGATAAACTTGCTTCAAACTGTTATTCAATTTAGTTAAAACCTTACAACTTATTTCATATTAAATAATAGATTTAATATTAAATAGTCTATCTTAAATCTAGTAGTTATACTTTCTTGGTAAAATATTTCAACGGATCATCAAAATTTAAAATAATATCAAACCCTTACAAAAAATTCTATATGAAAACATTTTTCTTGAATCAAAATTACTTTCACGGATTGCCTCAATTCCATAATGCTCTTTACAACCAATCAGATTCAAGAAGCTTATAGATTTTTTTACTTTAAATTTTTTAAAAAATTACTAAAAATGTTGGTCATAATTTTTTTAAAAATCAATTCTAAGAAATATTTATTCAAAATATATAATATTTACATTTAATTTTTAATTTAAGAGTTTATATTTATAGTTTTATTGATATATTAGCTTTATAATTCATATAATTAAATCTGTTTTCTAATTTATATTACTATTATTAAGTTGAAATTAAAGTTTACATATTTCAGGAATTTCCTATAACTCTCTCTTTTTATCTAACTTTAAAATTTACTTAAGTGTACTTAAATTTAGATTTTTATAAGCTTAAAGCTTTGAAAAATTGATTAGAATATTTTGTAAATAACATTTAATATTTTTATTCTCATCGCATTTTATAATTCGCAAAGTGTTGCCAATTGATTCTGAAAAAAATCTACTAAAAACTTAAATTCGACAATTCTTACAAAAAAGTAATTAATTGAATTCATTAATAAAAAATATAGTTGGACAGATTATTTCTAAAATTCCAAACTTTTGAATTAATTAAACTTACGTTTGGTTTAAAATCCAATAGATCTACTTCGTTTTTTCATCTTTCGTTCATATTTTAACCTATCTTTAGTTTAACATTATTGCAAAAAAAGTATCTATAACAATTTTATTTCTATAATCAGTTTTAGGAATTTTGTATTTTTTGACTAAAGAATCATTTTAACAAGTTTTTAAGCACATTTTCAAATGTTGTATAGATTCTTTTTAAATTAACATGACATTAAGTTTTTTAGAAAAAATTAAAAAAAAATCGCACATTTATTTTGGAATGTTTAGAATTCAAACAATTTTTTCCAATACATACTAGCATTGACCATTTTTAGTACAATTGAGTATTCAAATCTTATTAATTATTATTTTCTCTAATAAATTTTTTGATTGAATAAAATTATTATTAAAACGTGGCTGCATATAAAATTCCACTAAAATTCTACACAAATCCACTAACTTTGTGGAATTCGACCAATCAAGGAAGGAAGACGTAATGGATCAGTCCAAATAAGAAACGGAGAAATATCTTTTACTGATTCAATACGTGGAATTTTAATATCACGATAGAGAGACATATTTGGCTATGAATGAAACACATTAAGTTCGAATTAAGTACTTACTGAAAGTCATTCGGATTTAATTTTTTTATATTTTGCATTTTAAATCTTACAATATTAATTATTAATTTTTTAAAAACTATTAATTCTTAATTCTAAGAATTGATAATGCTTTATTAAACTCCATTAAGAAATTCTATGAATATTGTACTTTTACTTATTATTTAATCAAATTAATTATTAAATTAATTTAATAAGTACAAGTACAAAAAATCAAAAAATATATTATTAATTTACCTAAATTAGTTTTTTTAAAATAGTTTAGTTTTTTTTTTAAATTTAAATTAATAAACATTATTTTTAATTTTTTAACATTTTGTGTTGTTTTCATTGTCACGTTTTCAGTATGAATCTGACATTTGTAAATTTTTTGTGGGTTTGGTTAACCAACTTATACTAAATGAAAATTATATAATAAAAATAAGTTGAAAATATTATAAAAACTTGTTAATCGGGTTTTGTTGTTTATACATTTGTATTATTATATGATTATATATTATATACCTACTTTGTTTTTAAATTTTTTATTTTAAATATTAATTATCAATAGCAGAATAAAGCATAATAAAGTTCTTGATATTTTTACGTCTTTTATCAATATTATATAGGTACAGTAAATTCCAGAAATAATGGAATAAATAAAACTAGCTCGTTTTACGTTTTTAGAGTATAGTAAGTATAGTTCTTAACACTTTTAGAACTGAATTAAATTTTGGATAGCATACAAAAATTAATAATAATGGGTTATAAAAATAGGGTGGTTTCGAAGGTCATCAAAATTTAAAATAATTTCATAAAATGAGTCATCGGTTTCAAAAAAAATTAGAGAGATAAAACAAATTTTTTACTTAAGTTGAATAAAAAGTCTGTTAGTACTATCATAAGACCATGTCCAAAATTGTAATTATTAAAACTAGTTTCATTTATTTTTGAAGATGCAAAACCCAAAAAATAACTTAAAACTATTTAAAACTATTTCTCGAATCAGATCGATCCTAATTCAAGTCACTTCCAAATTTTAAAAATAACAGACTATGTGGTCAATTTTTTGTTTCAAAAAAAATTTTAGTATTAATCAAACAGATTTGCTTCTATTTTAAATTTTATTTAATGTAGTAGATATATTAATGTAGTTAACCTATTAAGAATGAACACATTTAGGAGCTCAGATATTAATTGATAAACCATAGTTCAAGGCCTAAATGAAAAACGGTTTAGCTTTATCATTAATTTTATTTTACGTTTTTAATAATTGATTTTATATTATTATTTAACATTTGTCAAATTAATCATAGGCCTCATAAATCAACTCTAATTTTTTAATTAATTTCTTATTAAAATATCCATATAAAAACCCTAGTGCACAGTTTGATTATTAAATTGTACTCTGTTCAAATTACAATTCTAATTAATTGATCCTGTTTTATCAACATATTCTTAAATATTGTTGAGAAGATGAAGGAATTTTGGTATCACTTGCTTTCACTGAACTTTCCATCACAATATTATATAAGACATTACGGACATATTATATAAGATTATATTCATTCATCGTTATTGTACTTAATTTTATTTCTAATAGAAAGTATTTAATTTAAGAAGACAAAAATCAAATAGGCAAAGCACTATAATAATATCAGGGAATATTTACCAATGTCCTTTGGTACTAATTATACATAAATAAATAAATAAATAAATAAATAAATAATAAATAATTATCACCATCATAATTAGTAATTATAAAGAATTAAAAAAAATATTTTTAAAGTTCTCAATATCATTATTCTTCTGTATTTAAATTTACTTGTAATCAATTTTATTCCCCGTTTTCTCAATTTAAAAAAAAAAAAAAAACAAAAAATAAAAATCTACAGTGATAAGAAAAATATTTGATACAAAAATCATTATTTTTTTTTTATTTAAATTCATATTTTATTCTTAATTATATTTTATTTTACTTTCACAGTTGAATCTTGAATATCAAGTTTTAGCAAAAGTTGCATTACAACAAATATTTTAATTTAAAAAAAAAAAAAAAACAAAATAAATAAAAAATTTACAAAACCGGAAATAGAAATTTAGTAAATTATTTAAGATTCAGAATTGTTCTATTATAAAAATCAAATAATTTGAGAAAGAGAATTACTCTAAGAAACACAGTGAGAGAAGTTAAATAAAGAGTGTTAATTAAAGCTTTTAAACTGTATGTAATTGTGAAATAAAACTGCAACAATAAATTGTAAATTTTTTACAATAGAATTACTTTAAATTAAAACTTAATTAATTCTAGGAATTTTTAAAATAAAATATCTGTCAAAGATAACAGAAAAATAACATTTACATTAGTATCTGTGAATTAAAAAAAAAGAAATTTGTTTGTAATTTTTTTAAATAAGTGTATAATTATTTTATTTAATTGTATATTTTTTTTAATATTTATCATTACTATTTATTTAAAAAAAAAACAAAATTTAAAATTTTTAAATAAAAATTAAACAGTGTTTTAAAATTCAAATATAATTAAACAAAGTGCGCAATTTTATTATCAGTATAAAATTATTATTAATATTAATACCTATTAATAATAAAGTTATTTTAAATATAAAATTTAATATATATATACACATAGACATATATATATACAGCATATATATAATTAAAGAATAATTACAATAATATAATTAAAATTATATTAATATTAAAAAATAAACAGTGCGCGAATTTAAAAAATAAATAAATACTCGAAAAACCCGGAGTATTTTCAACGTGATCTAATAAACATTTTACCCATATTGGATAAGTTTTATTAAATTGTTTTTTTTTTTTAATTTACTTACTTTTTTTTTTATTATTTTGAATTTACACATTTTTGGGGGAAAGATCATTTTTTTTAATAATAAAACTTCAGTTTGGTCAGTCATTCATCAAAAGCAGAAATCGATTAAATATAAAAAAAAAATTCAAGGTAAGTTACTAAATTAGTACCTATTTACTGATGTTGTGTAAAATTTAAAAATTGTTTTTATTTTTAATTCATAAACACAATTCACATAACATTTTTTTGACTCTCTTTTTTATGTATTTGTTTGATATACGTTTTAAATAGAGCGTATATATATATATAATTATGTATGTAGGTATATAATATACATACTCTGGTCTGTTTTTAGCATGCGTATTTTCAAAAAAAGGAAAAGTTACAAAATATCATATTATATAGTCTGATTTGTCTGTTCATCTTTCTGAATTTAGAGAATTTGTACTATTTATATTTATTCAGGTTTAAGTTTCAAGCTGCAGCCTCGATGTTCTGTGATTTTTTAAATGTTTATTTATATTTACTTATATAAATGCAAAAACAATGAATTAAAATGGTCCTAGCTCTGGCGGAGTATTTTACAATAACAAAGTATGTGTTTTCCAATCTTTGACTTGCAAAATGTGGGAGCGGTCTTTTTTAAAAATTCAGTTTTTAAGGATTTTCGGGTTGGGTACTTCAGAACTATCAGCCTTTTACAGAATGGAATATTTTCTAAAACGAGATTTTCAAAAAAATGGATTTTCTAATACCAGATTTTCAAAAAAGAGGATTTTCCAAAACGATATTTTCTAAAAATGAGATTTTCTAAAAACAAGATTTTCTAAAAACGAGATTTTCTAAAAACAAGTTTTTTTAATGGAGATATTCTAATAACGGGATTTACTAAACCGAGATTTGAGATCTAACCCGCAAAATGTTTATCACAATTCCGCGACTACTTTTATTTTGTGCTATTTTTTTTAAAATTCCTTCAACTTGAATTCTTAAGTGAATTCCAAGCTTTGCGGATTTTAAAAAAAATGTAAAAAATTTTTTATTTCTTTATTTTTAAATCTTTTATTTAGAACATATGAAAGAATTCTTGCACTTTTTTAATGTCGTTAAATTTCTCTTAAACATAATAAGTCTGAAAATTCTTTCAACCTATATTAGAGGTTGGGCCTCAAAATAAGGTTAAGTTATGAAAAGTGAAAATTCTTCAATCGCAAAGCGAGGTCCAATTTCTAAATTCTTGAAATCTGTGAGTTTCTTATAAGAAAAGATTAATGATATTAAGATAAAAGTTAGTATCCAATTAACAAAACTGCCATTTGGTTAAAAATGGAAGCATACATTTAAAAAACAAGTGATGAAAAAAAACCAAGGGTTTTTAAAAAAGCACATTTTCAAAATTATATTGTATTACATACTGAGTTTAACTTTGGAAATATTTACTTGGAAATAGTTACTACTGACTTATAAAATTTACTACTAACAATAAATTTTTTATTTAAAAGTTGTTATAGCCCTTCAATGGGGAAGGTTGCCAAATTTCTCAAGAATCTAACTACTTCCCCCCCCCCCCCCCCCCTATCTTCTAATTTTTTAGGTTCTAGGAATTAAATTGTGAATTACACAAAAATTTGGAATTTTACTTAGAATTTTATTATCTAAGCAAAAATGGGTAAAACTAAGAGACACTTTCTTCAATTTAAGGAACCCCGTTTAAATTTAAGAAAAACCTTTAACATATGTTAAAATATAATGTTGGACCTTTAAATTTTTTATATTAATAAAAAAAAATTTGGACAGGTATTCAAGTTACAGGTGTTTAAAAATAGCAAAATTTCAATTTTCGAGCCCTTATAGCTCCTAAATAGGGGGCTTGACAAAAAAATTTTGTTAACTGACTCCTACTAATTTCTAAATATCTAACTTCTCCCAAAATTTCAAGACTCTAGCTTGAACCGTTTAGAAGATATGTGGGACCAAAAATTTTGCAAAAATTGAGTTCTATATAATGGTAAATTTTAGTACCGTATGGCAACCCTATACATTTAACCGAGATATTTTTGTAAAGTCTATAAAAGCAGCTCTCTAATACCGTTTTTTGATTGAAAATAAACCTAACAGAACTCTTGTTATATCAATTTAAATATAGGGCTTTTTTGGATTTTTCAGGGGCTGTAGCTTCGTAACCCTTCAAAATTAAGAAAAACCTTTGACACATGTTGAAATATAATTATAGAGCTTTGAATTTTGTCTATCACTAAAAAAAAATTTGCACAGCTATTCAAGTTACAGGTGTTTAAAAATAGTAAAATTTCAATTTTCGAGCCCTTATAGCTCCTAAATAGGGGGCTTGACAAAAAAAATTTGTTGACCGACTCCTACTAATTTCTGAGTATCTAACTTCTCCCAAAATTTCAAGATTCTAGCTTGAACAGTTCAGAAGATATGTGTGGCCAAAAATTTTGCGAAAATTGAGTTTTGCGTAATGTTAAATTTTAGTACCGTATGGCAACCCTAAACATTTGCCTTGCAAAAATTTATAAAGTTTATAAAACCAGCTATCATTTGCCGTTTTCAGATTGAAAATATATGTAACAGAACTCTTGTTATAACAATTTAAATATAGGGCTTTTTCCAACTTTGGGGGGCTGTAGCCCCGTAACAGGTGGGGCTACAGAAAAAAATTCTTCTACGAAATTATTTTTTTACAAAAACTACCCATGGTTGAAATTTCTTTTCTCTATTTCAAACGGTTGTAAAACTTTTTGTAAACATACGGACGGACGGACGGACGGACGGACAGAGTGAAGCTATATAGGCACATTTTTACAAAATTTTTTGAAAATGTGCTAAAAACTAAACAAGTTTTAAAATATAAAAACAGCATTTCATAAACCCGATTTTTTTTAAACTACTTTGTTTACAATAAATTATAGTTTAAATTAGTTTCTAGTTAAATATTTTACTTACGTAAAAGAAATGTTATAATTTAGAGCTTTTGTGTTTTCATTCAATTCAAGTTTAAAAGTCACAATATGAAATATATATATATATATTTGTATGTGTATTGTATTTCATTATGCAAATTTTTAAAAATGATTCATTTGGGTTAAAGAACTGATGAAAAACAAAAAATTGTTTTGGTTTTATTATGATTAAGTAGTTATTTTAAGCCTTAAGATATTTTATTAATTTTTGGAGGTTTTTTTTATAATATTAAAATTATATAAATAATAATTATGGCATTGAGGTTTTCTGTAACAAAAAGAAAATTGATTAATTTTAGAGCATGATTGTAATTAAGTATTATATACTTATATTATTATCTATGATATATTTTGTAATTTAGTGAATCCAAATTTGCAACCTCGTATGTAGTTTCCAAAATTGAACCAAATTTTTAATATGTAATTAAGTATAATTTTTTTTTTTAAATTAATTTTAGTACATATTTCGTAATTATATATATATAATATATATATGTGTATATAATTAAAGGAAATTATAACATTATTAACGCAATGTTTCAATTAACATCTTGGGTTGAAATTAAGTTCACAATAGGTTTCCAAATATAATTTTTTAAAATTTACTTTGATGTTTATGAAGACAATTTGATATATGAAATAGTTAATTACTTACTAATATTAGTACTTGTTTTAAAAATATTTCAAATATTTCGAGTTTTAATTTTATTTAATTTATATCCGCCGTCTGATTTTTTAGAAGGACTCATTTAAATGAACGTCCAATGTAAAATGCTTACGTTGCAAAATTTTTAACTGGATGGGTATAATGATATCCGTTTTAAGTTCATCATATTTCCATATAATCTACGTTTTAATTTTAACTATTGTATTATAAGTATTGAATGACTCACTCAAATAGCCCCACAAATAATTTTTACCAAAAAACAAAATATGAAAAAGTACTCCAGATTTGAGGGATTATTTCATTAATTTGGGGCTTCATTTCATTTTTTATTTGGGGGCTTACTTCATTTGAAAAAATTACACAAAACCAAATGATTTAAAAAGTGGAATTTTGAAATCTCGGACTATTGTCCCCCAACCCCAGCTATTTTAATTATTGAAGCTAGATTTTGCATCCAAAACTAAAATCAACAGAATCGAATGGGATTTCGTATGACATACGTATGACATACCTATTTAAATACAAAAAATTAAAGTCAGAATCTCGTCCATACCTATATTTAATTTTCTGGAAGAAGAGAATACTACTATTTTGAATAAAATTCTAAAATCACATTTAATACCATCTAAAGTCGAATTTTAAGACCCCTCCTAACTAACTAAGTAAGACTCCTCCTATATCAGACTGAATTTTTTCTATTAGTGCAAACACAATGTTCAAGGATAAGTTTATTTATGTTTTTTTAGTAGATGAAATTTTAAAAGAATTGTGGAATTATTATTATTTATTTTGGGTGTTGTTTCACTTTATTGTGGAAATATTTCATGTTGGATTTGAGGTGTTGTTTTGTAATGAAATAATCCACAATTTTATGGAATACTATTCCCCTTTTTTTTGCGGATTATTGCTTGTGGGTATTTCCGGCAGCACCCAATGAGCTTTGACAGGGCCAAAATTTATTAAATTCTACTGTTCAAATACCAGTCTTTTCTCTGTACGTAAAGTTTAATTGAACATATCCAATAGTATTTTAAAGTGTTCCATTTGATTATACTGGACTCATAATATTAAATTAATATTGGCATGTTATTTTTATTTATTTATTCACAACCCAAATAATAAATTTCAACCATTTAAGTGTACCAATTATTTGAATGTATGGTATAGCAACCAAAAACCAATTTTTATTTTTATTGACATTCTTGTAATTTTGTGGTTAATATGGTTTTTAAAGTTCAAAAGTTTAAAGTTTTCAAATTTTAATAATAATCGAACATAAAAATTTAATGAAAAAATTAAAAATTTATGAGAATTTATAATAAAAAATTTTTATTATCAATTTTTTTTTTATGAAAATTTTTTGTTGAAATTGAACCAAAATTTCCCACAAGTTATGACCTAATTTTTAAATATTTGTTAACATTTTTCCACCTGAATTTTCAATATACATAATTGTTTATATATATAAATGTATATAGTATATATATATATATATATATATGTGTATATATGTTTACTAACATCTGAGAGACTACAAATTAAAAAAAAATATTTGAACTCTTGGTTATATGCATTTTATCGATTTATTTTTAGAACCCAAATCCCTTTAATCCCTTAATCCCTTGTATGTAAAGATATGATATAAAATTTTGAAAAATATCTTACATGTATAACTTTGTATAGTTGGTACAATTTTTTTAATATACAATATTTAAATTAGTTAGTAAGTACATCCAATAACTAAGTACCTACTTAATATAATTAAACTAAAAAATTGGTTTATAAAAAGTTGGTGAACTTCATATTTAATTTGGTTGGGAATTTTATAATGGAAAAAATCTTAATATAACAATACAGGGTTTTGACTTTAAAAAATGTTTCAGATGGTAAAATCTTAAATTTAAATATAAAACTTAAATAAAAATTACTTCAGACAATGAAACTGTAGTTTAAATTGTCAAACTATTAAAAATTTATAGAACCACAATTAATTATCTTATAAAAAGCCATTTCCAATAAAACTTTCAATAGTTTTAATTGGTTTAAATGTTCAACACTATTAATTAACAATTAATTTAAAATCATGTTGCTATATTTGTTAAATTTAAATATCAGAGGCGAGCGGGTTCAATGCCACAACGGGCGTCAGGTATTTTTTCCTTACCACATTTCACAGATAGCGTGTAAATATTAAATACTTAAAACAGTTATAACTATGTCCTTAGTATAGGCTTTGTTATCCGGAATATTGAAAATCTTATTTGATTTCTAAAATTTAATATTTACTTGACGATTACGTACCGTCGCTATTGTCGCTATCGCTAGTTTTAAATGTCAATTTACTGTCTGAGAGCTAAATTGAGTTCGAATATTGTCGAAAAGGAGGAAATGCGTTAGAGCTATATTATTCTTCAAAATAATGAAAGATTTGAAAAACAAAGAAAAATGAGAGGAAAATAAGGTTTAACAAATTTATATTGAAGCTTGGTCTTTGATATTGAAACTAATATTTTAACAGACTAGTTGTATCTTGAAAACGATCCTAAAACGAACTTTTATAAGACTTTCTTATGAAAAATTCTGTGAAATAAGGCTTGGCCCTAAGAAGTGATAAGTTGTTAGTAAAAAAAAAATAGAACTACGTTTAAGTATATAATTTAATATACATATAAGCATAAATGTTTATTGAGCTCCTGAAGTTTTGTATTGTGCATATACTTCTTTTAAAAAAAAACATCTGCTTTTGTTTTTTTTTTGATTATTCTGACATTAAAAATATGATTTTAGAGTTATATTGTGACAGGTAGCGCTATTTTAGATATTCTTTGATAGCACTGACGACAGTAACAGTGCGAGTTTACATTAAATACCGACAGGATCGTGGATAGCGACGACGCCACTTAAACGTCAGGTTAATAAATGAATTAAACAGTGCTAGAAATATGTAAAGCTTACAAAATTAAAGATTTATAACTTATGGCTAGTAACTGGTCTTAAATTAAAATATTTCTATTTTTTTTTTTAAAAATACCTAAAAAAAAATAACTTTTTTTTTTAAATGCCTATAATTTCCCGACCCTCTTAATTTAAAATACCCTGTTATGAACAAAAAGAATTTCAGAAAATTTTATAGAAATAGGAGAGTTTGAATATTAATAGATGTCAGTTTTACCAGACCTTGAGTTTTTAACAGTTTATTTCTGTCTATTTGAAGTCATAAAACAAAAATAACTCTAAATGTAAATGTACAAAGGAAGCGTATGAGAAGAATATTCCTAACAGCGCCAATTCTCAGTGGATTCCTATTTTATGTATACATATACCAATTACCCATACCATTATATAGTTACATGCTGTTGTTCCTCTTAAAAAACACTATAAATAACTTTTGTGATAATTTATTTAAAAGTACATAAACATTTTTATTTGGCTAGAAATGAGATCAAAAGAGTTCCAAAAATATATATATACATTTTATACCAAATTTTTTTTTTTTTTTTATACTTATTATTTTACCACAGTTATTATTATAATTTTTTTTTTTAATAAAAGTTGGTATATTTGTACCACACCTCAAACCACAGTATTATTTTAAATGAACATAAAAATAGAACTGAGAAAAAATGAAGAGGAAAAAATCGTTACCAACACATTTTTTTTTTTTTTTTCTTTATTCTTCTGGTTATTTAAATTTTTTCCTGCGCTTTCTTCCCCCATTTTTTTTTTTTTATTTTTATTTCTTGATGTTTGTTGATTTACTTATGTATAGTAAATATGTATTTTATAATAAACAATGATGATCTTTTTTCCTCATTAAACATAAAACATCATAACAATCTAAACTAACCTAAAGACCTAAAGTATAAGCAAAAGTTCTTAAACTCAAAAAAACTCAAACCATCCATACAGCAAAAATAAAAAAAATAAATATGGGTGATGGTCATTTATGCGTTAAGTTATGATGCGAAGGAAAACACCGAAAAATTGTTTTCCAATTTTCAGGTTCAATGATTTTTTATATTTTTTTTTTTTTTTTTTTATTTATTTGTTGGGTTTTTATTTATTTTAAATTTTTTGTTTACAAAATTTATAAAAACACTTAGTTCTAGTGACCAATTGATTTTGATAATTTTGTTTTTCTTTAAATTTTAGAAAAAAGTCATGAAATCTAAAATCACCTTGGAAACTTTTGAATCCAAGAGACTGTTTCCAAAACTGAAATTTTTTAACCAACTTAAAAATCGCTTCTTAAGTATATAAAATTTCTGTATTTTTACCCAAAAATATATAAAATTTCTGTATTTTTTGGCCAATTTTTAAAGACATAAGTCCCTGTGGCATTTTTGATTTTGGTTATATCGCCCAGCTAAACAGCGTTGCAAAGAGTTTCCCAAATATGTATTTGTATAATTGCACAATTTTTAGAAAACAATAGTTCAAACCGGTCCCGTGTAAAAGTATGTTCCGACTAAAAAGGAGGTTTGATTTCGATCAAAGGATAAATTTTTGATTCGAAGGAAGTTTACGAATTTCGAGACAGTTTTTATAATCAACTCCACTATATAACAAATATTTAAAATTGGAAGTTCTTTAAGATTTAAATTAAATAACTGTAAAAGCTGGAGAACTATAAAACTAAAAAAAATAGTTTAAAAAAATCAGTTAACGAACCGAGCAAAAAGAGTTAAAGATTTGTGTTGATGATCTATTCTTGTTTCAGATAAACTTTCCTGTACAGTTTGTTTTCAATCGGATGCTTTGTGAAGTTTTCTAAGGTGAAAAAGCATACGCAATCATTTTTATAAAATAGATATTTTATAACTGAACACTTTTTGCGATTTTCAATTGACAATTTTACCTTTTGAATTGTAAAACAGTTCTAAAATTGCAGAAAATTAGCGAAAACCATTTTTGTAATAAATTTTAGTATCACAGCTACGAAAAATTAAGGAGGACGGATTAATTTTAACATGAACTTTAATATTATAAAATTGATTTAGAAAAATCTAAGGACATTTGATCATTTGACGTACCTATAGTTTAGTAAAATCAAAATTTTAAAACTAAAGTTACATAAGTGATACGATATGTAATGTATTTTGTAAATTTAATAAACATTATTTCATTCTTTCATACCCTAAACTAACTATCATAGCAATTAATTGTCATATGACACCATATGATTTTGTACGAATGTATAACATTTCTTATAACTAATTATAATATTCAACAATCATTCGTTTTCATTAGTTGTCAAAAAGAAAACATTTTGTAAAGTCATAGGTATACGAGAAAGTCCGTACAAATCATGTCTTCATATGTAATTTGAAAAATAAAAAGTCACATAAAGCTATAAACCTAAGTGAGTTTTTGACGTTTTGCAAATGATTTATGACTATGACTATCATAGTTTTCCTTGAGATATTGTTTAGCATACGTTCTCATATAATATCGAATATACGTCAAAATATCATATGAAAGCAAATAAATTTTATAGTTCGGGGCATTATTTTGTACCAGAAGAACATTTAATTATATCATGAAATAATTGTCTCACAAGAGAACTAGTAGAATGGTCACCTCAAAATTTTAAATTACTTGTACTATTTGATTTTAAAAAAACTTCTATGAAAGATTTATAGAATTAAATTTTGAGTTTGTTCTAAGGGTCTATCCTAGTTCCTATCATTTATATTATTTATATATTTTCATTCAAATTGCATTCATCTGCAATTTAGAGTACTTCGTGCATGTGAGTGTGTTGTGTATAGTTAACCTTAGGGAAAAATGGTTTTAGAGGTTATTTTAAAGTAAATATCATTTTGATGATGATAATATTATTGAGTATATATGTATGTATAAAAAAAACCGACAATTTTAAAGGTAAATATAAACAAATAAAGTCTGTTTTATATTTATTATTAAATTTTTATTATAATGTTTTTTTTTTGTTTTGTTTTTTTTTTGTTTTGGTTCTTTTGACAACCACTTTTTATTTTTTTGACAATTCAATTGAATGAACGCTATACTTAGTGAGAGGGGAATGAAATATGTATACTTTTGCCTCGAATCCTTGAGATAATTAAGTACAAATAATAAAAAAAAGGTATTTATATCTTTCAAAAAATATTATATATATATATATATACATAAATATGTATATAAAATGTATTCATATGTATTTAAAAGAAAAACAAAAAAATAAAAAAAAACATGTTATATTTCCTGTAGGAATAATGATTAAATAACGATGCTCTTCTTTCATTCATCATTTTCATCATTGAATTATCGATCCATAAAAGTAGAAGAAAATAAAAAAAAAATAAAAACAAAAAAAAAAATGAAAATATAAACAGAAGATATAATGTAAACAATGAAATTATGTTAAAAAAAAATGATGTTGTCTCTTTAAATGATAATTAAATTTTTTTTGTCTTCAAATTGGTGGATGATGTATCCTATGTTGTAACAAATACATAAAAAATATCTTAATTATTAATACAGGGTGTTGTTTATTTGTTAAGGTATAAATTCTTGAGAATTAAAACTGCTGCGCTATGGCAACTGCCTAGCTGTATATCAGAAGATAATTTTAGAAGAGATAATATAAGAAGAAATAGGATCCAATGTATACACAACTGTGCTAAGCTAAGGGTCTACTGGTTTCTAAGATATAAGAGGGGCTTAAAAGAAATTTGAATATATATTTTTTAGTTTTAACCAATTGTTGATTAGTGACCCTGATAACCTTGAGTTAAACAATTACGACCGTATAGAAATGAATTTTTACACTTTTATAGAATAAAAAAATTGTTTTTGTTTAGGTAATTTTAAAACCAGATTATTCGATACTGAAAAAGTAATTTATCAGTATTGAAGTTTCGTGAAATGAAGGTACCTACAATTTATTCTCTATATCGCTTTGATTTTATACCTATTTAAGTACTTTATTCCAGTATAAGTCATCAGATTAAATTTGAGTTACACAATATAAATGCCGAAGTTATTGTATATAACTTTAGTGCTAATAAATTTAAATGTAAAAAAGTTTTAAATCAGACCTGAAAAGAAATACTTCTGTTCATAAAGGTACTGAAAAGAATTACTTTCCATTCATCAATGGAAAGGTACTGAAAAAGGATTGAAAAGAACTCCTTCCATTTACTAATGGAAAGGTATTAAAAAAGTACTGAAAAAGCACTGAAAATAACGTATTGAAAAGGTACTGAAAAAGTCCTTTAACCAATTAGAAGAACTTGCAATATATTACTTAGTGTAAAATTAATGAATTGTTTCCCACCATTCGTATTAATTGCAGTAAAAAAGAAGTACTTTCATTCACCGGTGCAGTAGTTCTTTTGAAGTACTGCTTAAAATTATGAAATTGCAAAGATATAAAATGTAGAACATTAAAAATTAATTTATAAAAAAGAAGCTCATTTACGTGATGACGTCATCATGAAAAAGTTTCCAAATTTCTAATTACTGAGTCTTCAACTTTAATTTGCAGTACTTTTTATTACATTAGATGCTACGATAAATAACATAAATAAGTTATGTTAATAGGTAATAAATTAAGGCTCGCAGCCGGCTGATACCTACAGGACACCCTGTTTATGTGTATAGCTCTATAGAATCCACATTTTTTAACACAAATTGATTATTTATTATTACATAAGATTAATATAAGAAGACTTTCAATGTATACTTATAGTCATTCTTCATTGTTATTATTTACTTATTAAATAATAATAAACTTATTAAATAATAATTTTAAATTAGTTGTAAGAGAATTTTCTTTTATCATATATGAAATGTAATAAATAACAGATGGAAACTTCTGTAGGATAAAATTCAAATATAAAGATGATAATGAAATTTTGTTCTGAGTGTATTTAATAACAAAATTATGGAATTTTTACTATAAATAATAAAAAGTAAAAGTGAAATTAAATTAGTTCAGAATTTGTTTGTAAGAATTATTATATACTCGTATAAGTATATTTTACTTGGATGGGTGATTGTAGAATTAGTTGAAAAAAACTGAATCAATTAAATATTTAATTGGAAAATAAAAATTATTATATTATTCATAATTTTCAATAAAAAAAAGCTTTAAACTATATACTTATTTCTATCATTTATATAAACTTCTTTAAATAATACCCATTTAATTATCACTTTTAGTTATATAATGTAAATTATTTTAAATTTTTTAGTTTTTGAATTTTTATTTTAATATTAATTTTTAAAATTACACAATTAATATATTATACTATATACTGGGTACAAAATCTCGTGTTTAAAAATCTCTTGTGTCAAAATCTTGCGTTTTCAACCCTGAGTTTGAATACAGCTCTAAAATCATTCCCAATTGTATTTCGTGCTTATATATTTCAACTACAAAACTTTTAAAATAGTAGAGGCCACCGCCCCAAGTTCCCGTTAAACAAATTATTAAAACCCTGAAACCAATTCCAAGATCGCTTCTTATTAAGTATATTTTCAACATATATAGAGTATACCAACTACAAAATTATAAAAAGCGAGATTTTGAAACACGAGATTTTGATTCGCACGATTTTGACACGCTCCCGTATTTTCAATAATAATAATTTTACTTGTGCATTTCAAGAATTGGGTTTGGTAGCAAATCTCATGATTGTATATACCTAACTACAAAATTCCAAATTGGAGAGATCCTTCTAATTTCCTTTAATAATTCTCCTAATGCAACATCTCGTAAAAACAGGTATATTTGATATTTAATTCTAGAAAAATGCCCTTATATTGAGAAATCCTTCATGTATACTTATAGTTACAACAAAACATCTTCGGAAAATCAATTCCCCGCAAATGTTTAATTCCCAATTAATTGAAAATTTCGATTTCAATATACTTAACTCGGAGTTTCAATATACTTAAGCTCCCTACTGTAATTCGGGGTTATGATTCGGGGTTTTTGTAATTTTTCGATTCTAAACAATGGGATGCTTTCGTTATATAGATTTTTAGATAGTATCTATATTTATTTATATATAGTATTTTAGATGGTATTAATTATATTTCCTAGAAAATTCCTGATTCTCAAAATGATTTTAAGTATAATTAATTAATATTTAAAAAGAATTAAGTTTTATCAATCCTATATAAATTAATAATAATTCTATCACGTTTTCATTTTTAATTATTAATTAATAATTATATTATAGGGAATTAATTAATTGTAGTTTTAATCTCAAGATTAATAAAATACAAAAAATACAAATAATTTAATTATGTATTAAGTACATATTAAGTAATTAGAAATTATGTAGAATTTTTTGTTTTATAGTTTTCTGTATTAAATAATAGAAAATTATGTAGAATTTTTATATGTTTCGTAATTATGTAGAGTTAAAATATCTTATATCAATTATTTATTACATAATGTTATAATTCAATGCAATCCTATTTAATAATTTTTTTTTTTATAATTTGTAAAATTTTTAATATAGAACATGGAAACATAACACTATAAGTACTATTTTTTCAAGATTTACTTAGTACAATAAGTAATTCATAAGATTTTATTTCTCTAAAATATAGGAGAATCTGTGAATATACGGATTATTCTAAAAATGATTTTGTAAATTTCAAAATAAGTTTGAAAATTGATATTTTTTAAAAATTCTTATGCGACGACTTATAGGCATCAAATTAAAGGTCTTGGATGCAAACATTTTTAATAAAAACTAATAGTTAGAGTAACGGTTTTTTAAAAAATTAAGTTTGAACCAAATAGTATTGATTTTGAAATCAACAAATATTTATCATTAAAACAAAATCTCATCAACAATCTATTTTAAATTACATTTGGTCACCATGGTTATTTGTAAAGAAAAATTATTTTTAATCAAAAATTCATGACCCGTAAGAGATGTGAATCCGCACACCCTTGGTTAGTAAGCCAAATCCTTACCTACTAAGCCGAAGCCCCACTTGAATGCATAGTATTATACAAGAATAAACGGTTCATATTGAGAGCTTCAATTTGATTGATTTGCAGAGCTAATCGTACAAGAGTTATGTAACTTTATATTGGTTCGAATGACAAATCGCATTTCATGACTTTCAAGCCCTATAACTCTAACAGGAGGCAAAATAGACCGCCACTTGTGGAACAGTTTGTTGTTCGATTGGATCACTGAGCGCTGAACAACCTGTGTATCTGACAGTTAAATACTGCCAAAAAAAATGTATAATATTCATTAAATAATTCTTTAAGTCACTTTCTTTATTTGGTGGTCCATTTTATATTTTTTTAATTCAGCTATAAAAAATTTAATAGCAAACATATCCAAATATTATAAAAATTCTATAAATTTCAAATTATAGAATTAACTTATGTATAACAAACATAATATACAGTTTTATTATATACTATTGCATTTTATTCTCCGAATGTTTATAGGTTCACATACTCTTAGCACGTGCTCTCAAAAACAAATAACACTTATATGAAAATTAATTTTTATTTAATATAAAATAAAGCTTTTAATCAAAGATTTCAAATCGTTTAAATACTCGTATTAATAATATATATTATAATAAATTTTTTAAGATTTTATCTAATTTGTTGTATACATTAATCGATACATGAGAAATAATTAAATATTTCAGTAGATTTTTATATTAAAACAAAAGAAACTAAATTAAAATTAAATTTATATGCGTGTATATATATATCACACATTTGTAATTTAGCTACGGTTCCCTGAAATAAAGCCAAATGAAATAAAGTCAAAATACATTCTTTTGACTTTATTTTAATTTTTCATTTTGAAATAAAACCTAAATTTAATATTTAGGTTTTTGACACTATTTCAAATATAGCAATGATATAAAATTAATTGGCTTTATTGCATTTGATTTTATTTCAGGAAACCTTATTAATTTATGCATACTCTAATCAAATTGAAAAATGTTCAAAAATATTCTATAAGTATAACTAAAATAAAAATATAAATTGATAATCTTTATTACAAATCAGTGACACTTTTAACAACCCCTTCTAAGTGCGAACATGTTTTGGCGCATTTTTTTAATATTAGATATACTTTGATTTTGAGGTCTCTTGATCGAGATTCTTCTTTTCTGAATTTTATTACTTTCAACAAATCACATTGTAAAAAAAATCCTGTTTCTAAATTAAAAATTTATTACTAATCATAATCAATATATAATACACTTTCTATCGACGTGGCTCTTCAAAAATAATTAATTATTATTAAAATAAACAACAAAAACTAATATTAATAAAATTTTTAAAATAATAAAAATAAAATTTATTACTTTTAAAAGAAATAAATTTTATTTTAAAGAACAAAAAAAAAAAAAAAATTATTTTCAATAAATTATACAAAAACAAAATGATAAAAAACTTCACATAACAAAAACTTTAATAATATATAGTTAAGTGGTATTTATTAAGTTGACATGATGAGTTATTTAGCACAAGTTCGACTGAATGACTTATTATAACCTAAGCTGGTTAATATAAAAATAATAATTTAAATATGAGTGAATATTTGTATAATAATAATAAAGTTGGTGTTTAGAATATTTTATAGATATAAAGCTCTCACTGGAAGGGGTTAACTCAATATTTTCGGCATAATCCTTCTTGGCAACCTTGTGATCATTGCTCATAGTTATATTATATCGATATATCTCCAAAACTATTTCGTTCTACAGACATATAACAGACGGTTATAATTTTTCCAAACCCAAATTTCAACCTTTCAATTAATATATCACTTATGAAAATAAGGTGTATAGTATCCGCGCTATCTCAAAATGAAAATTCGGGCTTACGAAAATATATAAATGTATATGATGAAAATTTTATTAAAAGTTAATTTGGTTGAACCCTACTATTTCACTACAACGTAACGAAACTTAAATAGTCATGGTTTAAAAATATACCGAATATTATTGTAATTTACAAAGTTATGTAGCGAGTATCGCTTGGAGGAAGAATTTGAAATATAAAGAAGCTTCTTTCACTTATGAAAATATGTATATTCTACTTGTTATATAAGAAGCATATTTAAAAAATTTTGCAAAATATTTGCTTATATAATTTCTTAAAATTGTAAAATTTAATTCATTTCATTGAATTACCTATTTTTCAATATAAAAGGTAAAATTCAATATACATAACACAAAAAATATATTTTTTACTTATAATACTCTAGAATATAACAATCTTTAATTGCAGTTCGCTTATAACAGTTAGTTTAACTCTAATTAACATAATTAACACTTTTAATTTTTACGCTACTTCGACAACTAATTGTTTATGTTTTGTCGACCATTTATATTTATTATTAGTTATTAGCTTGAAATTGTTGAATATAGAATTGTAAAAATGTAATTTATTTGAAAAAATAAAATTAACAAATTAAAAATAAAATAAAATTTTTTCTTTACTTTACTTTTAGTTCACTGATTGAAATATTAATTGTGTTAATTTACTTAATTGTCACTTTGTCACTTAAATGTCACTTTAACGCTTTCATTTATTACATTGTGGCTGAAAAATTTGATAGCTACGTTTTTTGACATTTTGCAACTTTGATGATGCGTCATGTTTACGCTCAAGATATAAAAAATCACTACAAACCCTCCTCAAAATTCAAATTCTTCAAAATCATACTCAAAATCAAACTATCACTTTAATTTACAATTTTAAAAAAGAATATCCAATATGACAACTATAAATATTATTAAAAAAAATAATAATAATAGATTTAATTCACATAAGAATAAAATTTTTCTATAATAAGTAATAATCGCTTTTCTAATGTATGTAAATGCATTTTGTAATCAGGTTTTCAATATATACATTAATTATTTTATTATTACCATCAATTATTTAATATAAAATTCTTATTATCAAAGCTTTACAATTACTACTGTAACTAACTAGTTTTTATTTTTGATTAAATATGTATTTGTACCCACATCAATAAATTGCTTTATATCTATGTTATACATAGTAACTTGTTTATATTTTCCAAAGAATAAAATTACAAAAAAAAAAATTGTTATCAAAACATTTAGTATGGCTCAGTAAATTTTTCAATGTGTTCATTTGAAACACGATTAAAAATAAACATTATACACGTATATTGTATAGGTACATAATATGTCAATTTGTACGAATCATTAACACAGAAAATTTAACATTGAATGACATTTTATAAGTATAATACTTAGTTACTCTTATTTTAATTTTTTTTTATAAGTTTATACAATACATGAATGCAAATATGTTCAAATGTGTATTAACTTTTGACTATAAATACTTGTGTATATTATTATTATTTACCATATCATTATTGGAAAATATGAATTGCGTCAATTTCTCTGAATTTAAAACTTGATTTGTTTTCTTGTTTTATATAATTTTTTTTTTGATACACAAAAATAATTGAAGGAAAAGGTATTACAATCATAATAAAAGAATAATTTCTGAATTATATCAGATCATTGTACTTGTTTAGACATATTTTAATTGTACGATTATATTATATTTTAAATATCATTTGATTGCAAACGAATTTTGCAGTGAGGATATTCAGTATACGAAATATTGTTGACATTTCAAATTTTTTAAAACTTTTGATATTTTCGAATTAGTTTGGATCATTCGGCTTATTTAGACATATATTTATGATACGATTATATTATATTTTACATATCCTTTGTATATTTTACATATCCTTTATATTTTACATATCCTTTGTTTGGAACCGAATTTTGCAAAGAGTATTTTATATTAAAAGTTGTTGACATTTCAAATTTCTGAAAAATTTTCGAATTAGTTCGGATTTTGCAGTGAGAATATATTATACAAAATATATTTGACAATTGGTTTTGTAAGCTTTTCCGTAAAGTTTGAAATTTCTGTAATAGTTGAGATTCTTAATTATTAATCATTAGAGTTTTGACTTATAGGTATTAACTATACAATTATATTACTTTACATATCTCTTGAATCGAAACAAATTTCCGAAAAGCTCATTAACTCCGAAAATCTCATTAATTCATTACACAAAGTTCTTATTTGACATTTTTCAATTTAAATTTGACAGTTTTCAAATAATATCCTATTGTAATAAAATTTTTTTGAAAATATGAACTAATAAGTATCTTATAATGTAACTATATATCAATGCTTATTGAATATGATTTTACATTTCAAAGTATAAGGAATTAATAACTAAAATAAAAACCGATTCAGTTTGACGTTTAGTGAAATTCTTAATTAATTTTTGTTTAATTCCTAAAAATCCTTTGTTCTAATATTTTTTCGATTAATCAAAGTTTATTGGTATTTTGTGTATCACTTAGGTTTTTTTTAAAACTAATAACATATATCTTAAACAAGTTTTGCAGTATGAACATGCATATTTACTTCTTGTTAAACACCCACAATGAGAATAATGGTAATTTAATATTTTACTATACAGAAAAGTTAAGCGGAGAACTTTATTCTCATCTGTATTCTATACTATTCATAACTTTTTTATTTTATTTATTTTTTTATTTTGCAAAAAAGATGAACATGTTATTTTTAACATATGATTTACAGAAAAATGAAATACTCGTACTTTGACATCAATAAGCTCTCTGAGTGACAAAAAAATAATATTTGAATTGTACAAAAGAGATTTCAATATTAAATACTATTAAATAGTTCAATTCAAAGCTGTTCTCACAAACTACTAATTGGGAGTTGGTGGAATGAGAGATTTGAGAATATTTTTAAAACTTTGATCATTGTGTTGAATTTGTTGTTTGTGTAAGAGAAAAAAAAATGTCAAAATTATAAGGTAAAAAATTTTTTATTACTTATTTACACAGGTGATTAAAAGAAGAATATACTTAGTTATAATTTGTTTACAAAAATGTTTGTTTCTGTTTTGTTTTTTTTTTTTAGATCCAAATAGGATGATGATTAACTGTTTAAATACATCGTTTTTTACATTATTGTTATTTTTTTTTAAATTTTACGTTATTAGACGCTTAATTAATGATTAATCCAAAAAAAAAAATATAGGGTAAATGTTAACAAAATCAAGGTTATTAGAAAAGTTCAAATATAAATATGAGTATGTATATATACTTTATTAAATATGAAATCTGTTATAATATTAAGAGTATTGCGTAAAATGATTTTGATTTTTAAAAAAACAATCGTTTGTTTTTAAAAATGGAGTTAATTACAATATTAAATGATTTCAGTGAATATAAAATTGGTGGGCGTTATTTAGCATATGTAAATTGCAGATCTTTTGTGGTTTTTGCATGTATAGATGATGTACACTTGTTTTAGAATTGATTGCAAAATTTCACGAAGAACATTGTTTTTTAGTAGTAATCCCATTCAATTTGTTGCAAGGCTAAGCTTTTAATTGGTTTGATTTTTTAAAGATGACTAAAAAGTCGCAAGTTGAATGTTTTGGTCTTCTGATCCTATATTTGCTTGAAGAGTGGAGGTAATCCTGCTCTGGTCGCTTAATGTGAATGTCACTTAGTTAAAGTCAATTGACTCGGAGGCATGCCAAAAGTTGTCAAGTCAAAAATCGCCAAGTCAAAAGTCCGCAAGTCAAAAGTCCCCAAGAGAGTTAAGACTCCTTCAACCAGTCATAAGTCTCCAGGGAGTTATGATCTTTTTCGGGACTTTTAGCTTATTAGTTAAAGTCATAATTTCCCGGAGACTTTTGTCTCGTTAACCAAATTATAACTCCCCTGAGGACTTTTAATTTAGGGACTTTTGACATGACACCATATTGATTCAATCGCTTTATAAAAACGCACAATGTTAATTGGATTTTTCAAAAAGATCATATAATGTCAATGAATTGTGCATTAAGAGTATAAAATTCGAAAAGTATGTAAATATATAAGTTTGAGATTCTGAACTTGATTATAATATCCGATTCTTAATTATAATATTAGTATTTGCATGCTTTTTTAGAATGTACATGTGTAAGTATTCAGGGGCTAACCCTGGTTTCGTAATCGATTATAAAATCACTCCAAATAGAAACAGACTCTTACTGTAAAAAGCGGCAGTCTCCATTTGGTAAACAAGAATTATAAAAATGGTCGCAGTGTATATATGACACGGCGATAAACAGTAATAATTTTCTACAGATACCATTATTATTAAGAATCGAATTTGGTTTTAATATATGAGTATACATTCTCTATATATCGATTTTTGATAAGTACCATCATTGGGGTGAGACAAAATACATTCGGTGTCATTTCTTAATTTTCTCAGATGTGTAACGCCCGTAGTATCATTTTTCTTTAAATGTTAACTTACCTTGAGTTCTTAGTTTGTACAGCCCTATTGCACCTTTCAATTAGTGTTTAATTTTTTTTTGTTTGAGGTCTAAATATGAAGTACATAATCGCATCAAAATTTTAAAATATACACCAAATCGTTAAGGATCTATTACATTCCAGATATGTGACCAGTGGCGTGTAGTAGTATTGAGACACTGATTATTCAAAAACTATTAGATTCCTTGAAACATCTTTCAGAGTTATTATGGCGTTAAAAATGTTTGTACGAGTATTCTTGTAAAAAATTATAGATGATTTAAATAAATAGCACTTCAAAAAATCTCATATAATAGAAAGGTAATACATAGAGATAATCAATCATTGATTGATCATCATTAATAACTATATAAGTACATTCTAAATTTTATTTGAAACCAAGGCATTTTATATACTTATACATACTTATCATATCTCTCATAATTAATTACATTTTTTTTCAATTCATTGATAAATTGGAATGTAAAAAAAAATTTGATTATATAATTAGATAAATCCCTTCGTTTTTTTTTTTTTAATTAAATAAATGGAAATTAGAACATTATAATAATTATAAATTATTCATTATAATTATAGACTAATTAAATTAAAAAAGTAAAATATAATTTTATTTGAATTAATTGGAATTGTCAAATTATTAAATGTGGTAAAAACCAATTAAATTTTAATTAAATGTTTTAAAAAAAAACTCGTGAAATAATTAATTAAATAGAACGTTTAAATGTTTTAAATAATAAGAAAATTTAATTCAGGTTGTTAAGTATAGTTCTCTCATCCCAATTTAATATAGAATTGGATATTTATTTGGAAAATATTATTGTAAATATAGTTATTGTATTAAAATCTCAGTTCTTAAAATAATATGTGTAAAGTGAATTATTTTGGGAAAAACTAGAAATACGTGGAAATACTTTCTCCAAATCACAGCTTAAAAATTTATTAAAAAATCGTATTTCTAATTTTTTCCCCAACTGTAAAATTCTTTAAATTTTTTTAAAAAAGCTGTTATAGATAATAAAAACGTAATTTACTAAGTAGCTGAAACGAATTACCTATACCCTAATTACCTGAACCTTTATTAAGAGGTTAAGTAAAACCATTGATTAATCTATATATATAAAAGCGAAAGTTTGTTTATTTGTTTGTTTGTTTGTTTGTATGTAACGAGTTGGCTCCTAAACTGCCCAGCCGATTTTCATGAAAATTTGTATATAGAGGTTTTTGGGTACGGAAAGAAATCGTGGCCCAAAAATTTTGCTCTGACGGACCGCCAAATTGGGGCTGTGGTGCAAGTATTTAAACTTCTTTGTTCTAAAATGAAAACGGTTTGACCGATTGACTTCAAATTTTGTATACGTCATGCTCTTTGAGAATTGAGTTGACACTATTAACAGTTTTGGAATTTGTTAACCCATGTCGGGCCGACGGGTGGTCAAAAAAAATTTTGGGTCCAAATTTTGTCCGATTTTCCGAAATTCTGCTTTGGCTTAAGAGAAAGCCCTAAAAAAAATTTTGTTGAGTTCCATTAACCCATTGCGGCCCGACAGCTTTTTATAGGTTTTTTCAATACTTTACTCTAAATTCGAAACGGTTTGACCGATTGACTTCAAATTTTGTATACGTGATGCTCCTTGAGAATTGAGTTGACGCAATTAACAGTTTTGGAATTTGTTAACCCATGTCGGGCCGACGGGTGGTCAAAAAAAATTTTGGGTCCAAATTTTGTCCGATTTTATGAAATTCTGCTTTAACTAGAGAGAAAGCCCCAAAAAAAATTTTGTTGAGTTCCATTAACCCATTGCGGCCCAACAGCTTTTTATAGGTTTTTTCAATACTTAACTCTAAATTAGAAACGGTTTAACCGATTTTCTTCAAATTTTGTATACGTGCTCCCCTGTGAGAACTGACTTGACACTATTAACAGTTTTGGAATTTGTTAACCCATGTCGAGCCGACGGGTGGTCAAAAAAAATTTTGGGTCCAAATATTGTCCGATTTTACGAAATTCTGCTTTGGCTTAAAAGAAAGCCCTAAAAAAGTTTTGTTGAGTTGCATTAACCCATTGCGGCCCAACAGCTTTTTATAGGTTTTTTCAATACTTTACTCTAAATGAGGAACGATTTGACCGGTTGATCTCAATTTTTTTATGTGTGAAGCAACTTGAAAATGGAGTTGAGTCTGTTAATAGTCGGTCCTACGTTTGGTCAAAAAAAATTTTTTGGAAGTAAATTACGTCAAATTTTGGAAAGTAGTTTGTACTGCTTTGAATTACAGAAAGTTTCAAAAATTACTAGAATAATCCTAGAAAATCGTTTTAAAAGATTGTTTTCATTCATTTTAAAATTTACATGTGATAGCCGTGTGTAATTTTTGTGTTAACTTTTTGCAGTAACATCAACTTCAATTAAATTTCCATTGAGAGGCGCAGCAACGCGCACCGGGTATTAGCTAGTAATATATAATATTGTATAATATAGTCGATCAAATTTCTTAAGTCTTGAGCACAAAAATTGTATTTAAAAATTAAACATATGGAAAACAATATAAATGCACACAATGAAAGTAACAACAAAGTTTTAACGCCAGCCTTTGGCGCAAAAGTTAATCAACTATTAACTTCTGGGCTACTTTGACAGCTAATTGTTTATGTTCTGTCAGTCATTTATAATTAGTATTACTTTTTAGTTTAAAATTGTAGAATATAGAATTATAAAAATCAAAAAATTAAATGTATTTATTATATAAATAATAAAATTAAAAACTGAATGAAAAATTAATTATGTTTATTTACTTAATTTGTTTATATTAAATGTCACTTTAACGCTTTCAACACTTTGCATTGTGTTTGAAAATTTTGATTGAATTTTTTGACATTTTGCAAATTCGATGCTGCGTCATGACTGCGATCATTATGGCGAATGCATTATAATAAAATTTTCAACCTTTTTTCATTAGAGTGAGTTAAGAATTTTTTCAATCAATTTGAATGCATTGTAGTGGAGTTTTAATTACACTCAATGGATTGTTATATTCATACATATTTAAATGTTAATACTCAATTGTAAAACTTATAAAATAAATTTTTAAAATCACGAGAGATCTGATCTGACAGATTAAAAATATTGAGGAATGTATTGGTTAATTTTTTATACTTAGGTACATAAGTACATTTGATAAAAGAATTATATACTTAACAAATGTAAAAATTTGATTCCTTGATATTTTCTTTTGTATTTTAAATATAATTTATTAATCTTAATTAGCTGCAATATAAAAAAAAATATAAAAGTTAAATTAAAAAAAAAAAAAAGAAAGGAAACCATTGTCTTTGTAATAAAACCCATTATAAAAATTTGTCATTTGAGATTTTTCTCAGTTTTCTTTTATTTAAAGCTTTTATTGTTATTTTTTATTTTATTTTCTTTTTTTTTTTTTATAATTGACATAAAAATAGAAAAACTTTTTTTTTTTGGATAGAGATAGAGAATTTTTTACTTTGTGAATTTATAAAAAAAAAAAAAATTGAAATCTGTCAGGACATAATTATCATAAAGTTATTTGGGAGAAAGGAATGAAATAAAAAAAAATAATGCATTTGAAATTAATATTTTTATATTGTATTTTTTTTTTTATACTTTTATTTCCTCATTTTTACAATCTTTTTTTAATATTTTCTTTCTCTTTTCTTTTATAATACTTTTATGTTTTATTGTACATTTTATTTGTATATTTTTGATTAATATTGTATTACAGATTTTACTTTTTCTCATTTTTTTTTTTTTAATTTTACTGTCATTTCCTATTGGATAAATTTAACTTCCATTTTTTTTTTTATTTTAAAAGATTCCTTGTTTCTCTGTATTTTTTTAAACAAGAAAAGAAACACAATAATATCTTTTGCTCTCTGTCTTTGTGTATTTTTATTTCATGATTTAAAAAAAAAGTTGTTTAAAAAAAAAAAAGTTCTGTATGAGTATCTTAATATGAGTGTGACAGTGACGTATTGTGACAATTAGCCGGAATGTGCGAACATGTTGCCGGATAAATTTTTTAAAAATACTAACATATGTAAAACTTGTTACAACTAATGCCGTGTTCACAAACCTCAATATCAACTAGATTATCAAGTACTTTTTTATGAAGTACAAAATGTCAAATGCCACATATATCAACTAATTTACGTAAATGCATCTATGGTTATACTGTAAATAAGTATCTGAAGAAGATTTAAAAAAAAACTGCGCTTTTTTTAGTTTAGATACAATTAGGAGATTGTAATTCGCCTTTTGATTAGAGCACGCTCAGTTAGGACTGCAAAATGTGATTTGAACTATGCCAAAGATAATTGACAACAATAAATTGAAATCTAAATTTTGAAATTTGATATATAAAATGGCTTATAAATTCATTTAAACTTAAATAAATGTGAACTTTGGCTGAAATTTAAGCGTGCTCGAACTCTTCGGTGTTAAAAAAAAATTTTTTCTGAGAAAATATAAAGAGCATGAACTTGATAACATTATATATAAAGTTTAACTCTAATATTAACTCTATATCCTAAATATGAGACTATGTAATTGATAAAATGGATAGCTGTCAAAGTAGGGTAGAAGTTAATAGTTGATTACTCGTAACTCCGCCATGGCTGCGTTGAAACTTGGTTGTTACTTTCATTATGTGCATTTGCATTGTTTTCCATATGTTTACCTTTTGAAGTAAAATTTCAGCGTTGTTGGCTGCGCTCATTGCACTTAGGAAGTAAGTATATGAAATCAATTTGTAACTACAAAATATGCACACATTATTTAATTTCATTCATTATTTCCATATTCGCTTTAAACTTAAAACTGTTTAATTGTTTTGTAATTTTTGAGAGCATTGAGAGATTTTTTGTTATAGGAATGCAATGTTTTTTTAATTCCATTACTTTCCCTCTTATAAGGAGTATAGAATATTCTTCAAGTGATTCAGACTAGTCTTCAATTTCTTTAATCGTTATATTCAGTATGTCGTTGATTATGCGGCTTTATAGCTATTGTATAAGATTATGATTACAAAAATGAAAATTTTGTGCGCCATCTATTGTTTTACACAAGAGTTATTTATGTATTTATATTAAATCTTATCTTATATTATAATATAATAATTCAATTTTAAGATATTTCTTTTTATTAAATATCATATGATCAAGGTTTGAACCCAAGATTTTCCACTTGAAAAGTCGGCGTGTTATCCACTACGCTATTGTTCAGATTTAGTGTTCACTGACATGTACTTATTTTTTTATATTGTCGCCACTGACATACAGTTATAATGTAAAAGAAATCCTTTTTCCTTTATAGCTTTGATTCCCGTTTTATTTTAAGAAAACATTAAGAAAAAGGAGTTGGTACTAAAAAAAAAATGAAATGCTTTTATTTTGTGATTTTATAGCTGACAAAGTTTCAATTTTTTTTCAAACTTTTTAATGAGTTCTTCAAGTAGAGTTCTTAAAATTAAATTTTTATATCCTTAATATTTTATTGACAGTCCAGTTGCTTATTAATTATATGGAATTTATTTGATACTTAAAAAAAAATTTATTTATTGGGAGTAATTTACAATATTTATACAAGAAAATTGCAATACATTATATAATATACTTATACTTATATAAGCCAGGAATTAAAAAACAAAATTATTTTTACATTAGTTCCATTTCGATTTCTAATTTATATGGAAATTAATTTGAATAATAACTGATATTAGAATATAACACTTTGTATGTAATACTGATGTATGTATATTATTTGATTGATCTTTACTCTTTTACAAATTATCAAATTAAATTGGCCCTTTTTCAAATTAATTTTGGTCCTTTTTTTACAAATTCCCTCTACCTTTGGACCGAGAATTCGAAATGACATTTAATATGAAAAACCTAGTTCTCAATTCTGCAGTAGAAAAGTCACGTACAATAACATTTAAATATGTCAATTTTTTAGGAGTTGAACATTTTAAGTTTTCTTCCAATATAATTAGGTTTTACTGTCAATATAAACACCATATATTTTTCACACATATTGATCCGAATGCTAGATCCCGTGAAACGGAGCTAATTAAAAAATTACCAAATTTAATTTAAAAATGTTGGGTCTATTATTGTATTTGATAATGAATCAAATTCATTTAAAAATAGAAAAATTTCATGTTCAACCTAACGTGAAATGACTATAAATTTCCTCAAAGTCACTCTGTAGACCACCAAATTGTCTTCAATTAATTTATTTATTTATTTATATATAGTTAGTACCAGAACAATTAATTATTTTGTTCATATTACATATTTTTATATTTAAATTATATTTGGTTACCATGGGGATTTGTAAAGAATAATAATTTTTTTAATAAATATTTCAAATAAAAAATTCATGGAAATCGAACCTACACTCCTTCGATTTGTGAGCCAGCCTAAGGCTTACCCACTCACAAAACAGTTAACTTCCGTGACTCTCTTGCATTACCGTACTTTAAAATCGAACTAATTAATCCAATATTAAAATTAAAGCCCCATTTTATTTCTAGCCAATTAATTGCACTATGACAAACATAATAACTAATAACACCTTCAATTGCGGCTAAAACTTTATCACCCAATGTATATATATACATGGACAATTCATTTTAAATTGTTATTTTTTTTTATCAACTTTAAATTTTTCTTTTTATAAAAATGTTGTTGAAAGTTTGTTTTGTACCTATTTTTCTTTTTTTTTTGCTTACCTTCGGTTTTTTTTTACCACGTATAGACAGGTACAAAAAAAAAACAGTAAAAAAAAAGCAGCATCTGATTAAAATGAAAATAAAAAAAAAAATTAAAAAAAAGAAAATTAGAAATAAGTATCATTAGTAACTGGCGTATTAACCAACAGGTGTCTTTCCGTAGTAATATTTGATTCTGTTGATTCTGATTCGGTATCTGGGTTTTCATTTTAATTTTTTTTTTTTGTGATTTTTTTTTTTGATATTGTTCCTAAAGAATTTTCTACTTTATTTTTTCTCCCATTGTCAGTTACGAATAAAAAACAAAAACAACAAAAAAAATAAAAGCTTTTGTACAGGAAAGTAAAAAAGGGATGCAAGGTTTTCTTTTTTTTACTTCATTATTATTCTTTTCATTATAGATGTATAGTAGAATCAGGACGGATCGGGTTCTCAAAATCATTTTATAAAATCACAAAAAACCAGGAATGGAAATATTAAGAGTTTTTAAAAACGCACATTTTCAAAACCATTAAATGTTACATATATAGTGTAACTGATTTTTAAACATAAGAAGTATTTAATTATTAAGTCCTAATAACCCTTGAATTAGAAAGTTCGGAAATTCTTAAGCTAACTTTTACTGCTTCTCAAGGATCTAATCCACATTTCCTCGGACCACACTTTTCAAGTTCAAGAAATCAAGTTGTGACTTGCACCAACATTTGGAATTTGGATCTCTACTTAGAATATTATAATATTACCAAAACTGGTTAAAAATTAAAGACTATTTCTCCAATTTTACTGAAGGCCGTCCTTAAAATTAAGAAAACCTTTTAATACATGTTAAAATATAATGTTGGATCTTTAATTTTTTTATATTACTTGAAAAATTTTGGACAGATGTTTAAGTTACAGGTGCTTAAAAATAGGAGAATTTCAATATTTGGCCACTTACTACTTACATATCCTTACGGCTTACAAGATCCTAAACAGTGACCATCACAATAAAATTTTCTCAAATCATTAACTAATTTCTAAGTATCTAACTTCTCTCATAACTTCTAGTTTCTAGTCGTTCACAAGATATGAGCGGTCAAAAATTGAATTTCGCATATCGAAAAGTTAAAGTACCGTATGGCAACCCTATTTTTTTATTTTATATATATTAATAAAACTTATACAAGCAGTTGTCTTTTACATTTCCCGAATTGAAAATATAACCTACTATACCCTACGGCAGAACTCGTAAATATATAAATTTTTTAAACTTTAGGGTGTTGCAGCTCTGTAGCGAGTGAGGCTACAAAAAAAAAGTTATTGCATGAATTTAAATTTTTCTCAAGACCTACACCCAACTTTGTAAACATATACGGACGGACGGATGGCCAAAGTGAAACTATATATATTTTTACAAAACTTTTGGAAAATGTGCTAAGTAAGAGAAAAACAATCTGAGACTCTTATTATTCTATTCTATTATAATAATGTGTGTATATTTTTTTTTTACATTGTTTTCATTGTAAAAATCAGAAATAATGGAAAGAATTTTCTTTAATAAAAATTTTTCCATTCTTTTTTTTTTTTTAATTTTTTTTTTTATACAATTTTAAAGAAATAAATTATTTAACTATGCTTGATTTGTTATTCTATTTAACTATAATTGAATAAATAGATTGGCAAAAAAAGACAGGCTACTCCCTGTCCCTGATAGATTAATAATAATTTTGCATTAAGTTGTAATCTTTGAATTGTACTTTTTGTTAGAATAATATAAAGTTATTTCATTAAGTATAAGTTTGAATGCCCTGGAAAATATATATGTAGAGGATGTCTCAAAATTAAGGCTATGTTCGATTGTATAGTCCTTAATTAGAAGATGATTTGTTTTATATGCCCACTAAGGTTTTTGGAGGGTTTCCAAGATATAGAAACTTAAATGGAATTTTTATAATTTGGTTTCAGTTTTATTAAATTTGGAATCTAACTCCGTTTCTCAACCTCGAAAGAAAACTTTTCTAACTATTACAAGTATATTTATCGTATTAACGGCCTAAGGATCTCTGATTTTCGAGATTTCCTTAGTGTCTGTGATTGGTTCTATTGTTATATTTCAAAAGTTTTTAATATGTAATATTTTGGAAATCTGCCAATTCTATTCCATACATTTCGGAGTGAAGCTTCGTAAGTATTATAGTTCGATCTGTATTTGATCTTGAGTCAATATTGAAATAGGATATTGGTTTATAGTTATTTTTCATGTATGTATTTTGGGCTGTATTAACACCTTTCCAATTTTGACCAAGGGTTTACTCCAATTGTTAGTACTAATCCTTTGTGAGGATAAGCCTGAACCATTTTCGTTGATTCAGGCTTATTTTCAATTTATATAATAAACTAACTTATAGTATGAGTACCGGTTTTAACTAGTAAAGAAAAATGATATATCAGACTAATATAATATATAAGTACTTTGCCAGCATTTTCATTTCTGAGTAAAGAAAATGAATTACATAATAATTACTTTAAAAATAGTAAACTATGAAACAACCCTTCGATAAGTAATTACAAGGCTTAGTTTAATAATGAAATGAATTACATAATACGTAAGTACTTTACAAATTATATACTATTAAACTGAGTCTCCGATAAGTAATTACAATGCTTGGTTTAATAAAGAAAATGAATTACATAATAAGTACTTTACAAATGGTAAACTATAAAACAACGCTCCGATAAGTAATCACAAAACTTAGTTTACCATTTGTAAAGTACTTATTAGGTAATTAATTTTTTTATTCAGAAATGAATACAGATACAAAGGAATCTATTAAAAATTATTAAAAATTTTTAATACTTTTGAACTTCATTTCAATTTCGAGAATTTATACCTGTCAATGCTTTCATTTAATTGATACCAAGAATCCAATTGGGAAATCCATATACAGGCTGGAAATATACTAAAATGTAGTACTTGAACTTGTACTTAAAAGCAATTGAATACATACGAGTAATGTACTTATAAAAAAATTGATCTGATTAAAATACATAGAGTAATCAGAATGAAATAGAATTTAAAATTAAGTGTATATAAGTACTTTTGGTAATTCGATTTGCGTTGTTTTTTTTGAAACATGGTTTAAAATTTTTATTATCTCTTGAATAAACGATTTTTTTTTTAATTTAATTTAAAGAAAATTTTATCTAAAGTTTTATATTATACTTTTTTTTAATTTTAATAAATTATTACAAGGAAAATAAAAAATGTACTCGGTTCTTTTCCTCTCGGATATTAGTATTCTATAAACGTGCCCCAGTCTTTTAAAAACTTTTTTAAAAAAGTTTTGTAAATTTTAAATAGGTTTAAGAGGCGAAAATAATATTTTCAGTTTAAATATACAAGTACATTTAATTGATATTTAAAAGAAAAAGTTAAAAAAATTACTTTCTATTTGGTAATTGTTTAGCATCTGTAAGGGGGTTTTCCTTTTTTTTTTTTTAATTTGTTAAAATAATATTTTATTTTTTTTTTTAAATTAATATACACTTTTTTTGCATATTCATTCAATTATTTTTAAACGTTTTCATTACAATGTAATTACAAAGTATCTCTACAATTACAGTATCTTTACAACAAAAAAGTAATTAATTTAATATTGTATTCAATAAAAAATAAAAATGAAATAAATTAACAAAAAATTAATTAATTTTTAATTAATTTTTCACAATATATTAATTATATTTTTTTTTTTACATATTTATAAATATTGTAATTATCTTTGTACATTATTTTAAGTTACATTTTATTTAAAATGTATCTGACTGTGTTTTTTTTATTGAATTTTATTGAATAAAAGTCTGTCATTGGCAGATACTTTTAAAATGTTTTGTTTTAAATTATGTTTAAAAATTTTAAGTACTTATTATATATAGTTTTAATTGAATTATATTTGTAACTATATATAAGTACTTGAGAATATTAAAATTATTTGAATAGGTACATTGTCAGAAATAATTACCTCCAGGAAATAAAGTATAAATTAAAAAAAAAAATTGATAAAATCCATCTTTATTATTTGGAATTAAGTTTTTAGTAAATTACAAATGCTTAAAATTTTGTCCAATTTTGCGAAATACTGCTTTAGCTAAAAAGAAAGTCTCAAAAGATTTGTTTAGTTCAACACAGCGGCCCTGGCAACTTTACTTTAAATTAGCAACGTTTTAATCGATTGACTTCAAATTTTGTATGCGTGAAGCTTCTTGAAATTGAGTTGATTCTACAAACAAGGCTTAATTTTTGGTAACACATGTTGTTCCTACGATTGGTAAAAAAAAAAATTCTGGAAGTAAATTACGTCCAATTTTGTGAAGTAGGTAATATTTCTTTGATTTAGGTGAAAGTTTAAAGATTGTTTTATCAAGTTATTTTAACCAATTGCGAAACAAAATCTTTAAAAAATTTTTTCTAAAACAGTTTGAACGATTATTTTTAATACTCTATATGTTGTGCTCCTTAACGATGGAGTTGAGGATGGAGGGTTTCTGACGAAAAATCTCAAGTGAATTAAGATTTCTGCGCATTATTAAAAATTATAAAAAGTTTCAACGGCAATTAAATAAATTTGTTGAAAAATTGTTAAATTTGGCTGTTAGCTAGTATCTAATAAAAAAAGTATAATTTATAATTTTTATCATAATATGAAATGCATACCTGCCAACCTTGAAATGAAATCACTCACTAAATCACTCGCTTACCATTTTGTAAGTGGTATGGGATTGTTTATAAATAAATAAATAAATAATATATAGATTTATGTTTTACTTTAATAATACATATTCCGGATATTTCCTAATTAGATGCACTGCCCTGCACCACTACATAGATACTTGTGGATGAAGACAACTTTTTTTATGTATACTAAACTGAGGGTTTTCCTTTTCCAAGATTCGGACAAGTTATTTCATTTTTAATTTAATTCGAAACAAATTGGTATATAATCGGTATCTGATTTTAGACTATCTATAAAAGCGATTTGTTTTGCCATTATTAAACTATACGAGTTTCTAAAATTCTAAAAAATTAAACAAAAATTTAAACAATTGTATTTAATAAAGTTCGTATTTGCCTTATTATGACGAAATATGAAACCTTTTTAAACTTTTTAAATTTTGGAACTTTAGAAGTCCATATATTGTCTTAAACCTATAAAATTTGGAAAAATTAATTAAGTACTGGTACTAGAATATGGCTCATAAATTTAACATGAGCCCCTAAAGTCTTGAAACATAAAATACCATAGTTGACAATCCCCATGTAGTAACAAATAAATACTAATTAGTATTCATTCAGTGGTTATAGAAACTAAAAATATCCTATTATATATAAAATATAAGTATTTTAAAGTTTTATTTATTATTTAAAGTCTTAAAAATTTAAAAAAAAACTTAACAGAAGTCTATCCATTTCAAAATATGATACCTATATGTCTCCTGAATATTCGACGATTGTTTAAAATCGATATTACTATACGGTAGTTAGACGTGGATTGTAAAAGAAAATGAATCGAAAAGCAGGTCTTAGTTTTAAGATGCCTATAATACCTGTGATATGAAAAATCTTCTAGCTTATGAAGAATTAGAAACACTAGAATTAGACAAGATCCAAAAATCGTACAGAAAAAAAAGGGAAAAAGGAAGTGGATAGGTTAAAGCGTCAGAAGACTTGGTGAAAATATTACGCGTAAGGGCTTTAAACGAACCCCGTAGGGAGAAGTAGGTAGAGCTCGGAAAACTTGAGTCACATCTGTTTGAAAAGAAATGAAAGACAGCTTTCAAGTTAGCTTGAAATTAGTTTTCCAGGAAGTACTAATATTTTAACTCTTGTTCATTATATCAAATCTAAGAACCAATCTTTAAAAATATATTTATTTAATTATTTATGTACAGTCTGCTATACCACATACAGTGTAATAAGTGAGTGAATTTGCCTTTCAAGTTAAATTTATTTTATATTATGATATAAACTATGAACTGACCAGGACTTGAACTCAAGACTTTCGAATGAAAAGCCTCCACTTTAACCACTGAGCTATCAGTCAGATTAAAAATAACTATTAAAATAAATTCTTAGGAATAATTAACTATAAATACAATTTTAACCAAAATTAATATATTGCATCTATTCAAACACTTCAGATATCTTAATAATGTATCTAGAATATTTAAATATTAAATTCTAAAAATAAAATTTAATCTTAGGATTCTTTCATTAATTATATTTTGTGTTCATAAATTCTAAATTTAAGTAATTCGAGTTAAAAATAGATACTATATTAAACCAAATACTATTAGGTATATAAAATTTTTAACTGAAATTTAAAAAAAAATACAAAAATTTAAATTTATTAAAGTCTAATTTCAAAGAATTGTATGTACATTGTTACACTTCACATTAATTGTTTATTTAATTTATTAGCATGACTACCTTTTTAAAATTTAATGTATACTGTAACCACAGGATATCCAAATTTTAGAGTATTTATATTACATTAAACCAAATATATAGGTAGATATATAAACAAACATATATATGTATATATATAAATTAAATCTAAACATCAAGGAAAGAAAGAAAAAAAAAATCCACTTGACTTTTTAAAAGCCCATATAATCAAATATTAAATGAAGGAAAAGAAGTTAAACATGAGATTTCCTTTTAAAGTGCTAAAAACAATTTCATTAACGTACAATTTAACATTTACTAACCACTGCTACCACCGTCACCACCACGACCACCACCACATCAAATAACATAAATTTAATATTCTTAAAAATCGACTGAAAAGATTTATTTGAAAAAAAAACAACAACAAAAGTAACTTTAAATCTAAATATTTACATTAAAGTCTGGCCCAAGGAATTGGTACTAATCTTCTTTTTTTTACCTTCAAATAACAATTTTACTTATGATTAGTAGCGTTCAGAAGTTTTTTTTTTGAATTTGGTTCTTTTTAGCACATTTTCAAAAAAAAATTTTGGAAAAATGTGCTTATATAGGTTCACCCTGTCGGACGTACGTCCTTTCGTCCATACGTGTTTTTACAAAACTTTTACAAAATGCTTCCAAACTCTCCACCGATTGAAATGGAAAATAAATTTTAACTATAGTAAGATATCGCAAAAGCCTTCGCCTGCTCCTTTATGCACCTACAGTCCCTAAATTGAAAAATGCCCTATATATTTAAACTTTTATAACCAGATTTCCAAAAAGGCATATTTTCAATTTGAGAACAGTAAAAGACAGCTGTTCTTATAAGTTTTATAAATATTTTAAAAAAAAACTGTACAGGGTTGCCAAACGGTACTTTCAGTTACCTTATATGATTTTCAATGACCCTTCTTAACGACTCAAATTATAAACTCGAAATTAGTATGAGTTATTTAAGAAAATTTTTTTGTGGCGCCCCCTGTTTAGGAACTGTAAGGGGTCTGAAATTGAAGTTTTACTGTTTTTTTTTAAACTCCATCCAAACTGTCCTATTTTTTTGGATGTGATGTCATTTACAAAATTTAAAGCACCAACATTATATTTTTACATGTGTTAAAGATATTTCTTAATATTAAAGGGCTTTCTCAAGTTTTAAGGAAATATCTCTTAACTTTTAACAATTTTTGCTTAATTCTAAGAAAAGATCCAAATTTTGGTGCAAATTCCAATTTAATTCGTTGAAGCTGAAGAGTTTGCGCTTATTTTTAAAAATCAGTAACTAGAGCGCTGTATACATTTTATTCTTATATTTCGACACATGTTAAAAGATTTTTTGATGGGACTTGGCTCATATTCTAAATATGGAGTTCAGTATTACAAATAATTATGTAATGAATTGATTGAATAAATAAATTATAATTTTATCAATAGATGTTTTTAAACTAAAACAGAGGATGAAACATATTATTGTATTTGGAAATGTGCTTTTTTACAACCCTTGGTTTTTTTCAACACTTGTTTTTTTTTGGCTATTTATTTTTTTTTTCATCCAAATGCTCTTTTCACTTCTAAACATATAATAATATAAGATAAAACAAACCTATAGATACATCTTTAGATAAGATAGTCTTATATTCGTTTACTTATTTATAAATTTTTACAAAAAAACAAATTCAACTTCTTCTGTTCTATATATTCTACTAACAACAACAACAATTTTTTTCCTTTTTGTTATTTTTTAAATAAAAAAAAAAGTATCTAAAAGATCGTTTTACCCCAAACCGTCATTTATCATTTTCTAAGTGCAAATTTATCCACTTGAAATTTGTTTTACCATCAACATTTATACCAGTAGCTTCTTCACCGTTTTTCTTTTTTTTACAAGTACATTTTGTATATATATATACAATTCTTATCATGTATATATATTTATATATATATTGTATGTATGAATATATGTTAATCTGTTTATATTTTTAATAAAATAAACTAAAATTGAGTTTAAAACATTTTACGCGAATTTTGAAATTTACGTGAATCCTGTTTGTTTTTATTTTTTATTTTTTAATTTTGTTTTTTTGGAAATTGTGCAGAAGAGATTTTGATTTTATTAAGATTTCAAAATTTTTTAACTATGGACTTCTTCTGATATAATAAAAAAATATTTGTAGAAATTTGAATCTAATGAAAGATTACATTAATAATTTATCAAAATATAATTAATTTGAGGAAACTGTTATCCGTTCGAATCTTGTTAAATGTGTTTTAATGAAGAGATCAATCTGGGTTTTTTTTTAGTAAATAAAATACATTCTTTTGAATCTTTGAAATTTTTCATTCGTTTAACTCCTGTTAGATTTCGCACCTATAATCATTTCTTTCTATAAGCTTCATTTTTAAAATGCTTATCCTTAACTATAAGTTATGAGTTTTTGATTTGCAACACTATTAGTTTAATATTACTTGATTTATAAATATGACAAAGTGGTTAGAGTGTTAACCTTTCATTTGAGCGGCCATGGTTCGAAAGCCATTGAAACTAAAAAAACAGCTTTTATATCTGATTTTTAGACTAGACTCAACTTCCATTCGACATTGGGTTTAAATTAAAGGCATAACCAATAACTAACAATTATATATTTAAAAAAAAAAATCCATTAATAAAACAGTATAAACAATTACAAAATCTAAATAAATAATCAAATTGAATAATATAACTCACAGATATATAAATACCTTAAAATGCATATATAAAATATACAATATAGTGTAACAAAACATAGTATACTATCTTATGTTTAAATTGTACGAAGAATTCATAATGATATTATTTTCAATTGCATAGACCGGCTTCTTAGCCTAACAGTTGGACAGTTACTAGTCCTTGTACATCCACTACGACTTAAATAACGCTTAATTAAATTCTTAGAATAATTCTTACCAGATTTTCATTATTCAAAGGATCATCCCTATTAATCACAAATTTTCATAATTTATACTTATTTTCTAAGATAAGTACTTTTACCTTTGTAAAGTTCCAGTACTATAAAACTGGAAGGTTTCGATACGATCAAATTGCGATAAATGCAAAAAGCAAATAAATGTGTTTATTGCTTTCTATAATTTTCAATTTTAATAAGGAAATTCCCCCAAAACACAAGTTTAATTTATTAATTTGATATTTTATATTAGAAATATACCGAAAATCAGATTTGTATAATTTCAGATACAAGAAGAGTTCAATTACCAGTAACTTTACTGTTAAATTTTTCCAGTAAACTTTTCCAGTTAAGTTACTGTGTACTTAGTTTTCAACAGTATTCTGATACAAATACTGGTACTGAATAAATGGTAACGATATGGTACTGGTATGGTACTAGTGGTACTAGTAAAGTACTTGTGACATCCTGTACAAACATTTGACATCCAGTATTAGAATATTGGTAAGATCTCTATACCAGTAATCTTACACGAGAAATTTACTGGACAAATTTATCTTACTTAAGTATTGAACAACTCTGCCGCTAAAAGAGAGCTATTTAAGATTTAAGTACTTCAAAAATGTAACCGTTTGATAAAAATTTACTTCATAATGCAATATATCGCCTCAAAGGACGAGTGATTAAAATTCCTCAAAAATCTTTTAAAAATATTCCTAGATCAAATTTCTAGATCTTATTAAACATCAACTAGATATAATAAAATTCGTAGTATTATAATAAACAGTTTATTGAGTATAGCTTTGTAAATATAAAATTTAACGTATTTACAGTGGCATAAAAATTGGTCGCTGTGTAACTCTTGAAAAATTACATTTTCCTTATTACATTGATTTTCATTTTGAATTATTTTGTTTTTATTATTCTTTATATCTTATATATATATAAACTTGTTGTCTATTTTCATTTTTTATTTATTTATTACTTTTATCTTTTTTTTTTTAAAAATTTTCATGCATGAGAAAATTTAACATTTATTTTTTTATTTTCAAGAGTTAGACGATCGCTCTTCATCCCTACAATTTTTAACGTTATTTAATGTTTACTGAAGTTTTTTTCTACTATTTTTTCCATTTTTTTTTTTCTATTGAGAAAAATTTGAAAAAAAGAGACAAAAAATATAAAAAAAAAAAAAAATCAGTTAAAATTTTTGTAATCTTTAAGTTTAACAAATGTGCACAATAGTCAGTCGTACATCAGATGTCTTTGCAAAATACAAAATTTCTTTCGTACATAGAAAAAAATGGTGATGTTCCGTGTTTTCAATTCCCGTGTTTCAAAAAATATAAAAAGACCAAAAGTTCCATAAGATTTGCTGTCGTTTTGAAGGGAGTCAAAAGTTGCCCTAGAAAGTTTGGGGAGAAATCTTTATTTATCATAATAAGTGTTGAAGTAAGGGAAACTCCCTGGTTGTTATTACTAAAGATTAAAGTTTGTTAGAGCGGGGAAATAATATTGATGTTCTTTCTTCCCAATAGATCCCAATAGTCCTATTTAAATAATTAAAGGTTAGTTGTCCCAGTCAGACTTCTGTAATTAACACTAAGACAAAAGTCCTATATGGGTCTTCCGACTCATTAAATTTAATCAAAAATTTCAGTAGGAGTTCTGACTATGGGACTTTTGACACATCACTTATAATAATGGCAAATAGTTAGTTTGGGGTATTTAGAAAAAAAAAAATTAAAAATTATTCTCATTTATTGAAACATGAACGGAATGGAAAATTTTTAATTTTTTTTCTTAGACTATGAAATATTTCCCACAAAATAAATTATTTAGTAACTAAAAATGTATCTGATAGATACAAAACCCAAAAAAAAAACTTAATACAAGTTAGAAAAAGAAGAAAAATTGGTAAAGCAAAACCAAAGATAGAAAAAAGAAGTGTAGTAGCAAAAGAAGATTTCATAAGTAAATTACCACTATTAGTATTGTCAGTTAAAATTCCCACAATATTTTCTAAAAAACTGTTTTTTTTCGAAAATTTTAATTGCAATTACAATTAAACATAAACTCAACTATAATATAATTTAAGTAAAAAATTTAAAAAAAAAGTGGGGAAGAGAAGAAATAAGAAAAATTTTTGTGATTACAATGAAAGTAAATAAAAAATAATGAAATATAAAAGATGATAGAATTAAACATTAAAATCAGAAACATTAAACATAACCAGAGTAATCACAGTAAACACACAGTAAAAGCAATCATTAAAACTCATAATTGTAATTGCAAAAAAAAAATTGTATAGTATTTTATTGTATTTATGTAATTGTGTAAATAGATATGGTAGTTGAGGCGATAGTAATCGTTGTATAAAGATTATTTTGCAAAAATTGCGATATCGTAATTTGGATCCATTTTTATAATAGGTACTATTCCCGTTACTTTGAAAGTAATCATATTTTTTGATCAAAAAATTATATTTTAATCTATGCCAAATTTTACATCTTTGGCAAAGTTTTTGCAACTATCTGTAGTATATAGAACTGTTATCTGGTAATGGTATATTCAAGTACTTCGAGATAGAATAATTGGCTGTAGTCTGATCCTGGAAAGGTACTCAAGTACTTTAAAAAGCTAAAATTCAGAAAATCTACTAAAATTTAAAATTATTATTAATACAGTGTATTAAATCGTATTCTAAATATTTGAGAAATGTTTTCAAGGCCTCTAATATATGCAGACTGTGAACGAAAGATTTTTATGCGCAGTAATTTTATCCCAAACGAAATGTCATATAATTTTGTACTTGCTTGTTACATGAGAATTATAATAATCACTTATACCAAAAACCAATATGTTAGAAATGATTTTCTGAAGAATCCCTTGTTTATTACCTAGGTTTTTGAGTTGTAAGCCATGTCGAATATCTAGTTTAAAATATTTTTGAAAAAATTTGAGCCTTTGGTATTTAAAAAACTATAATGTTAATAAAAAATATTTATAAATATTTCAAAAGTATAGCTTTAAAGTAGAAGCTTTCGTACAATATTTAATGTAAGTATCTTGCATACAATATCTACCAACATAGTAGAGTATTTTAAAACTCGGAAAAAACGAATTCAGGACCCTTAAACGTAACTAGTATGACTGTACACTTTAAATAGCTTTCTTCAGAAAATTCGTCATCAAAAAATTTTAAATATTGAACTAATTTTAAATACTCGAGTTATATAGTGTGCCTGAAATTTAAATGTTCAATGGTTTTAGAGAAGTTTAGAATCGAACAAAAAATTATTCTGAAGTAAAGTGTTGGTCATTTTATATGGGAGGGATTCTGAGATAACTGTCTGCGAAGTGATTCCTTGACTTTCTAGAAAAAAATAATAAAATCTTTGCGCTTTTGTACAGCATTTATTTTAGTCAGTGTCAGTAGCTAGCTAAAGTTATGGATTTTCATAACAATAATCGACCTCTGGTCTTTGTGACCTTATATTTCCATAAATCCCTATTTCCCAATATAAAAATACACCCTATAAACACATAAAAAAACTTAATTTATAAAAGTTTGTAAATGTTAAAAAATTTTAAAACTGTTTTTAATAAGTTTTACAAATTGTATCTGTGAATTATAATGTTAAATGAAAATTATTTTCAAAAATTTTAGATTTAATAATTAATTTTAATAGGTTATTATTACACTACCACTTTTATATTAAGTTCCCTGTGTCTAGTTCCCTATTTCAGTTTGTCACTTAGTGATATCTTGATATAAGAAATCTGACCCCAAATTAGTAAGAATTGTATAGTGTAGAGGTTAGCGATAAAACGTGTTTTAATGTATAAGTAAATTGCTGGATTAAGATTAACTGAAAGAAGAACTGCTTCTCATTTCAGCATTTTACATTTATATTAAAAGCTTTTGAAATAGAAAGATATAGTTACCATCAATTTTTGATTAAAATTTCCAATATTTTAAGCTTAAAAGTTTTCAAGCAAAGAACAGTAACAGTTTCTTTTACCAGTAATTTACTTTTATATAAAAATAGTAACAAATTCCCAAGATCTACCTTCAATTTTTTATTTTCTACATTTTAGGGGGCTTGTAAACTTTAATAAAAGTATATATTGAAAAAAAATATTTTTTATTTTATTTTGTAATTGTACGTACTTTTTTTGACCATAACTGTAATTCTATTATAAATTTTTGTAGTTAAATTTACTTAAACGGAAAGATAAGTTTAAAACTAATTTTTTTTTTGTTTTTTTTTTTTTTTTTTTATAAAAAATGTTAAATTTAAATTAAAGTGTACGAGTCATTTAATATTAAAGAAACAAACTTATAATTGAAAAAATTTAATTAAATTTAAATTAAAGTTTTATGTTAAACATATATTTACATATATATATTTTTACATTTAATTTAAATAATATCTTTAATAATAAACAAAAGTTTTGATGGTAACTTACGAATAAATTAAAATTTTAAGGTGTAAAAAAATTTTTTAAATAAATAATTTAATATTTAAAATTCAAAAAATATTTTTATTAGAAAAATTCAAAAAAATAAAAAATTAGTATGGAGATTTTTATTTAATTATTCAAATGGGAAGTTAATACCTATACATTTATATTATAATCTTTTGTTTTAAAAAGTTTTTTCTTTATTTTTTTTTTTTTTGGGATTTCATTTGGAAAACATGAATTTACAAGTCATTGCCTGTTATATGTAGGAAGATTGCCAAAAAATTTTCCATCTAAATATTAATTTTTCTATATTTATGTTATAAACAATTTTTTTTTAGGTTTATTGAACCTTAGGGGAAATAGGTATATGTTATATACATATGTACATGTACAGTTGTATAGACGTCTGAAATGAATTTTGGATATTTTTTTGGATACATAAGTTGAATTTAATCATTTAAAGTCTGAAAAATTAAAAATTTGGGTTAGAGTCAGAAAAGGGATCTGTTATAAATCTGTGTACCATAGATGAAGTTAAATATTTCAACTTTCAATGCAGTGGCATGCAAGATCGCAATATATATTTAAATGATCTGAGATAAAATCCCAACACGGTACTCGTGTACTTAAAACTAAATATCCTAAGCCAATATTGTAAAATGTACCTAATATATAGAACTTAAAAATAGAAGATTTAAGTTTTCTCCCTTTTTCCTCTCTATAAATGTAATAATCGTACCCTTGACTACGATTTGAGTGAACTCATCTTCACCAATAAATATCTGGAAAACAAACCGCCTTTCACATTACAGAAAGTAAGAAAGGCAACGTTGCATTAATGAGTGGTGTGAATAAAAATTTAGTTCGATTATTTACTCAGCTTTTTTGAGAGAATACTCAGTTTGAACTTTGCGCTGATTGCAAAAAAAATTTCGATAAGTTAATCGATACACACCACTCAGAATTTTTGACATTTGAGAGAACTCACCATTTGTTGTAAATAAATAAAAAGATGGCTGAGAGAATAAATACTCAATAATAGTTGAGAGTGCTCATTAGCAAAAAAATTTTTTTTTCTCGAGTTTTAAGATTGCGCAACCGCTAGATTTTATACTGATTTTTGAGCAATTACTTAGTTATCAAAATTAAATTTGACATATTATAATGACTTATAATTTGATATTAATTTGACATATTGAAATAATGATTTAAAATTGTATCTTTAAAACACCGCAATTTATAATATGTTAAATAACGATTCTTCGCAATATTTATAAAAAAACTGATTTTATTTATTGCATTTTAAAATTTCATATCACATACAATGTGGTACGAATGAGAATGAAGCCTGCCTGAGAGTGATGCGGGAGGGAGTTATTTTCAATGTTTAATTTTTTTGGCAGTAAACAGAGAAAATATGACATTTCCAAACTCTAATTATGAAAATAAGGCTGAGTGAAAAAGAGTGTTTACTTTTACCGTTTTACTCTACTGAAAAAAGTTGTCTATAAGTGTCCTCTCAATTTCTTCTAACACTACCCAACAGCTTTGAGAAATTTTTTGTACTAAGAGTTCTTTCAATTATTAGATCAGTACTTACAGTTATTTTTAAAAATAAGTAACTATAAGTACTGATAATAAAAGTTCTCTCTAATTGGTTTCTCAATTTGTTCTCACTCTATACTCAATAGCTTTGAGAAAATTTAGAACTAAGATTTTTTTTCGATTGTAGGATTTGCTCAGTACTTATAGTATCAGTACTTGTAAAAGTATTTGTCTCTTCAGAAGTTGATTCATAACACTGTGTATTTTTGATTACTTTCATCATAAGTGCATAGTGTCTTCAATTTTGTGATGTGGTGTTTTATATAGTGATGAACGAATCATGCATTTGATCTATTATTACAAAATAGAGACTATTACTATATTCAGATACATTTTTTAACGATTACAACCGTTATTTTAATCTTTAGCTGCTTTCATTATAACTTTCTTCAACTAAGTACAAATTAAAGTTAATTACAATTTCAAGTAAAATAAAAGGAAAAATCGAAGGTTAATATAACTCTGCAATTAAAACGAGTTCAATAAAATATAAATTACTTTAAACTATATCATGTTTTAATCAAATTATTCGATAGGTTCATGTTAAGTAAAAGTAAATCGATGCATTGATTCCTTAAATTAATTACTTTAATATTCAAACAAAAGTCAGCTGTATATAATCAAAATTTTAATGAAACGTCAAATAATTATACTATTATTATAAAACTATGATAAAATTACTCTAATTAAGTTCATAAAACTTTAAAAGTCAGTAATTTTGTTTTTTTCATTTTTTAAAAGTTTTATTGTCATTAAACTTTATTGTAACTTAATTAACTAAACTAATTACCATGGGAATTTAAATAATTTTAATAAAAAAAAACATAAAAAAAGAAAGTTATAAATACTTATTTAAAAAAATTTGAAAGTTCCTTTAGTTCAAAAAATTAAAAGGTGTATGTATATATATGTACATATATATATAAATGTAACTAATTAAGATTGAAATAGTTAATTAAACATATTAGGTATGAGTTTTGGGTATATATTAGCATTGGCAATTATATATTATGTATTGAGAACAATATCTTGTTTATTTTTAATACCTATTTTATATTCTATAATTAAATTTTATACTTAATTTTTGATTTGATTTTGGTTTTATATGAGAAAACGGTTTAAAATTTGATTATTTTTTTACAGCTCTTAATTGGAGAAAGTTGTAATAAAAACCACATTAAGATTTAACATTAATTTATAATATATTTATTGTAATAGTGCTATGCTAGAACGTTATACCGTAATTTTACTTAACATTAAGAAATAAAAGTGCTTTTTGTAAAAATAAGATAAAAACGAAGTCATCTGGTAACAATATTTGACCAAATTTACTTAAATAGATTCAATGTGAGGGTTCCGCGCTACATACACAATTATTGAACAAAATCATTTGTTCCAAGTATAGAACTGAGCAAAATAGTACTTAAGTACAGTTGTAAGTACTATTAACTGATACTCATTACTTCCCGAAGTGCCAGTATTGCCATAGATTTGAATACTTACAAAATTTTAGTATTAGTAAAAGAATCAATAAAAAATACTTGTAATTCAAAGAAAGTAATTAAATTTTGATTTTAATTACTTTTGCTTTTTGTTTTTAATACTTAAGTACTTTCGAGTAATTAAATTAAATACCAAAAAATACTTAAATATAAGGAATTCAGTTATTTTCAAAGTATTAAAGTATTTTGCAAACATTTGCATTCATAAAGTAAGGTACACTGTGTTAGGAATTTATATAAGAAACATTAAAGGTTCAATATTATGTGGATTTTACCTTAATTTTGTATGATTTTCAATTCCAGTAGTACTGGTACTTGAAATTTACAGGAGTGGTTCCAATAACAAAAAAAATAACACTGTTCTAAAAATATATAGACAGATTGCTTCGATTTGTCCTTTTCTAAAAGAGATTTATAACAGTCTATATTTTTATGTAATTGAATTCAGGATCGGGACAGAGGTTCAACAGGTAACTGTTTAAAGTCTTGTAATTACTTTGTGCTAACTGACACTATCAAAAAATATAATTATATTTCATAAAACGCCAATCAAGTACAAATTTTAGATTTCAGATCTAAGAAGCTTTAGGGCTGTCAAGCTATTTTTAAAATTATCTTATATTATGTAGTATACAAAATTCTACAAAGAAATGATTTCATTGATAAGTACTAAGAGAATAACAGGAGATAAAAGTACTTAAACGAAGTACTTGTTTAAGAAGTAACCCACCCATTATCAATATAATACAAACCCTCAAGTTCAAATTGAATTAGAATTTTTGACAAATACCAATGACACGCATTTAGCCCAAATGGCTCCAAGTCTCTACTATTTCTTTTCTCAGATCTGAAATCAGATGCACGGATTAAGTTCGACTTATCTGATAAATATTTACGAATATAATAGCACTGACTTTTAATGACATGAAATTTCTGATCTTTCTTTTAGATCTAAAATTAGATAATTAGTGCGTATTACATATAAGTCCTAATTACTCCAAACCTAGAGACTAGTCATTATTGTTATAAATTACTTTTATATAATACAATATTTAAAATTGAAAACAATCCCAAGAAAAACAAAATAAAAATGAGTAAAAACCCATAATCAGATAAAAATAACAAAAAGTTTTAAGTGATAACCTAATTAAATTTACTTTTGAAGCTAAATGTTAAAATATTTGGTCAATTATAAAACTTTGACCCATTATTTAAATGATGTCGTTTCGTAGATATAAATATAACAATTGGGAAATTCGAAGCTTTTGTATAAAACTGACTGCGGAATTCTGCTTAGAATAACTTTTTAAAAACAAATTTTGCAATAATAAAAATTTAAAATTTTTTTTTAACAATTATATTAAAATCAAGCGGGAAACAATGATACTGGGAAAAATGTATTTATTTTTTAGGTGTTTTTGTATATTTTGCATCAGAATTAGAAAATAGGATGAACTTTAATGTGCAAATATGAAATTGTATTCTGAGTTCATTGGTTCTAATTTTTTAAGCAAACACATGGCCATAAGTTTTTTGAGTATGAAAAAAAAACCATTTACTTGGAAATCATTACTTTCTTATTAAAAAATTAAAAGCATTTTATAATGATACTTTGAAAGTTCAATTACTAGTAAAATCAAATAATTATTTACTTGAAAATTCTTATAAAGTAATTATATTTGGTTTTGAATTACTTTTGTAATAATTTTTGTTACTTAAATTCCGAAATAATTAGGAAAGTAATTGAAACCCTAATTTAATTACTTTTTTTGGAATTATAAAGTAAAAACTAAGTTCTTTTAATGGCAACTGAGTTTTCAAAGAACCTCAACAAAATTTTTTAATTAGTAATTAACCAGTAATTTTTTTTTAAAAAAGATTACCAAGTAATGGTACTGATAATTGTACTCGTACTTGAATTTGATAGGTGTCGTACAAATGTATCGGAAACTGATTAAAATAGATATTCCTTCAAAATAATATTGTTTATTTGTTTCTTCAGTTCGAAAATTATTCGCGAAACGTCCTGCATAATAATACAATTACTATTTATCAATTACAATTTGATCAATATGGTATAATTACCAAAATATGTTAATAAAACCAAAACTTGTGCTCAAATCAATTTTATAAATCTAATACTTACTGATCTAATTTTGGAGAATATTTAATAAGTTAATAATATCGATCAACTTAAGAATATTATAAATTAGAAAAACCTAAAGTAAGTACTTTTTATTATTCTTGAAATTTTAATTATACGGTTTCCAATATTGAATTCACCTATAGCTATTTCCTTCATTAATATTCCTAAAATGAATACATAACAAAAAATTATTATTAGTCATTTCCATTATATTTTTAATATTTTTAATCTTACATTTTAAATATTTTGAATATTGTACTTAATAATTATAAATAAAATTTAAAATAAAATGATTTGTTATAAATGCAAAATATTATTCTTATCAATTTTATTTGGGATTTCCAAGCTTTTATATATTAAGGTTATTAAAAAAATAAAAAAAAAAATAATTACTGATTACTTAATAATTATTAATTAAGAATATTACGAAGTATTGTGAAATATATAAATAAAAAAATTCTTAAGTTAATGCAAACCAACAGTTTTCATAGTCATTCCAAAGTTGCCCCAAATAATTTCAAGCTTTGCCAAAGCACTTACCCTAATACTTACTTCACTAGTCTGCATTTAATTTCAACCTCGTAAAGCCTGATTAGTTTCAAAGCAATAGATTAAACTTGATATTTAATGAAGAGTCCTATAGTTGAACTGAGTTAGCAATAGTCAGGAAGGAACAGAATGTAATCCGGAACTGTGAAGTAAATACTTAAATTATTCCATTATTTGTGTGTAAATCTGACCAGTGACGTAATGGTTAAAACCCTAGTAAGGTTATATCTAATAAAAAAGAATATTGTAAAAATTGTATAATTAATATAAAATAATATTATATATGGTATATAATAAAAATAACTCTTGTCTATGATAATAGATGACGCACAAAATTTAGCATTTTTGTACTCATAATCTTATAAAATTACAACAACCGAGTAATGTAAACCGTTGATTGAATATTAAAATTAATTAAATTGAAGCCTAGTCTGACATGGTGAATGCCCGGTACTTCTTGAAGACGTCGAAAAAGAATATACACCTTAGTTCATTTCACACAAATGGAGAAATAATTGAACGGACCTTCAGATGAAATGAATTTTATTTTTTAATTATTTTTAAAATGTACTAAAAGTAATCAGTTACTCTAATTAAATAATATTTACAAAAAAACCCAATATTGCGATTTTAAATAATATTTTTAGAAATTGAAAAAAATTTAAAGTTATCTTAATTCTTTAGAAGTTTAAGGTGATAGTTAAAATATTGAACTTTTAAAACTTAATAAAATGATATGATTTGCAAGATTCATAAAAATTCTTCATAAATACAAACAGGATGCTAATTTAGTTTTCCGCTTGCGTATAGTTATATATAAAATTAATATTTATTTGTGAGTTAATTCAATTACCTGGTCTTATATGTCGCACATTGTCAAAGGAAGTATTAGAAACATTTAGAAATTGATTATTTCTTTAGTGTTACAAAAGATGTTATTAACAATCTAAGCCAAGGAAATCGAATGTGATTCTCACGTGATATTCTCTATTAAATAAATCGAAATCCTCTCTGGAAATCGTAGGTAATTTTTTTTCATAGATATCTGGTAGGAGCTAACACCTGTTTTAAAGAAATTAAAGAACCGGTGCTTCCATTTAAAATTTTTCAACGAAAAACAAAGAGGGCAACAGATGCCTATCCATATACACAGTTGAACTATCTAGGTGGCGTATCACAGCTTATGGCAATTAGCTTGTCATGCGCTTTTCACGCATATGGCACCACATCCCGTCAAATGTGTTCCCCAAAGTTGATAATACAATATATGTGTACTATTTAAAAAAGTTTAAGAAGAACATTGATATTTTTCTTCTAAATATCGCATCCGCTTTTCGTCAATCCCCTATTATCCCAAATTTCGATGTTTCCCAAACCCAGTTCCTAATACTTCCACATCCTTATCCTCAGAATCAAGCTGTACATTTGTTTAATAGATCCTATCCTAAGGTTTTGATGTGGTAAAGTCGCACAGCTGGACACAGGTACTATACAAAGCTCCAGCTAAATTTATTTAAAAATTTTAAAAGCAAGTTAACAGTGTTGCCATTTTACTGGAGTCAATGTAAAGCTTACATTATCCATCAGGAAAGGATTTTTTATAATTGAATATTTAATAATTTATTATTTAATTAGTTTTTTAAAATTTATTTTCCACAATTGAATCTTGAGGCATCAATTTCCTGACATTTGCATATTAAAGTGTTGTAATAAAATTTTTAACTCAAAAAGAAAAATATGATAATTAATTAATTTTTCACTATCTTCATTTATTAATACTTATACATATCATTAAAAAATTGCAGTTAATTGCAATGGTCTTCAGTTCACTTCAATTTACGTAAAAGATAATCGATATACATATTAATTATAAAATTTAGTATAAAAGTTTTTTAAATATACTTAATTAATTATTGGAAAATGAAAATTAATTAATTATAAACAGATACTTTTTAATTATATAGTATTAAATTGAAATAAACGATGTTTTTTTAATTTTAATAACAAGTGTTGTTGAAAAATTGTAAAGGAAAATCCCATTAAGATCTTATTTAAAATTGAGTAATTCAAATTAATTTTGTAACAATTTTTTCAACATTATGACTACTATATAAACTAGTAGTCACGGCTTATGTAAATATTGAGGGTATTTCCTACTATGTAATTTAATGTGGTTAAGCTGAAAGTTCATTTGCGCGTTCTAGGGATTTGTAATCATTCACGTCATTTTTAGAATTAAAAAAACACTATTAACTTTTTAAAATCAATGTTGCCCTGGTATTGTAGCATTAATATAAATGAAATTCTGGAATTAGCTAATATTGTTCGGTATATTCTAGTGAAAAGTAAAAATTCAAATAATTTTCGAAACTAATACCTAACACTTTGTCAAAGCACATCTGATCTGATCATTTGATATTAGGATCTTTATTATTAATCTAGTCTCCAATCATTTAGAATTATTTATAGCATTTTCCGATTAAATGAAACTGTTTTTCAATTGAATGAAACTATTTTTCAATTGAATGAAACTATTTCTCAATAGAATGAAACCTTTTTCCAATAGATTGAAACCTTTTTCAAAATAAATGAAACTTTTTTAAAAATAAATGAAACATTTTTCAAAGTAAATGAAACCTTTTTCAAAATAAATGAAACTTTTTTCAAACTAAATGAAACTAAAAAAATTTCAAATACATTTTATTGTTAAAAATTAATTCAAATATTATACATTATATTACATATTTACAAAAACAAACTAACTAAATGACTATATCTTTCACTATTCATCCTGTCTAATTCAATTGAAGCCATTTTTAACGTTATTTTTAATTCCCTTAAACTATTAAAAATCGTTGTCTGCGATATCACCACATTTTGTACTTCGAGCAATTTTGTTTTTATATTTTTAAGGGTTATGCTCGGATTTTGTTCTACAATTGCTTCAATCTTTTCAAGAATATGAGGTGTTACTCTTTTTGTACGGTTTCCACCACGTTTTTTTTCAATTAGAACTTCATTATTTTTTTGCTAACGGGAGATTATGGTTTTGGCGGTGTTCACATTTATTGATGTCAAGTTAGAAGCCTCAGAAATGGTTTTACCTTCTTCATACAATTTTAGGAAAAGAAGTTTCTTATCTCTTGTTATTTTTGAATATTTTCCTACAGCTCTCCGTCCTCGTTGTATATTGGATCTTCGCCTAACAGGATTTTTATCGTTTACATTTCCCTCTCGTTGTATATTGGATCTTCGCCTAACTGAACTTTCATCGTTAACAATTCCCTCTAAATATTCTTGGCTCAGTTGCCAGTATTCCGAGCTTCCGGAAGAAAAGTCTTGTTCACTCATTTTAATAACTATCTAATGTTTAATTAATCAAAATGATTCAATCTCAATTACCTAACGTGTTATGTAATAATAAAATTAATTTAACTTTGAAATCGAATCTTCTCATATTTTTATCGAATGATAAGAATAATTGCATTAAATTTGCAAGCTAGTGGACCTAAAAAACCTATATGTAACTTTCAAAAATTAATAAATAACAAATAAAATCAATTAATTCCCCCCTTTCTTAAAAAAAAAAAAAAAATTAAAATTACAAAATTAATTATTATTTTTTATGTATTCTTTTAAATTATGATTTATTGGATAATAATTTTTTTTGGCTAAAAACAAATAATTGTAATAATGTTACCCATAAAAATTTTAATTTATTATTAGTGCTACCAATAATGAATGACATGAAATGCAACATTGTAAACATACAAGAATGCTTTAAATAATAATTAAAATTAGAGTGGCCATTATATTTTGTTTAAACATTTGAATGTTAATAAACATTTTATTTGAAATTTTTTTTGTTTAATTTTTGTAAATAATAATCTAAATTTTTGAATTAATTTTTAATTTTTAACAATAAAATGTATTTGAAATTTTTTTAGTTTCATTTAGTTTGAAAAAAGTTTCATTATACCCGTGCATACATATATGACATCGGGTATATTAGATTTGCTCCTCCGTTTGTAACGCATCGATCTAGACGAGCTAGATATAGTGTCAAGGGTACGTATCGGCTCAGAATCGAAAAATTAGTCGATCTAGCTATGTGTGTCTGTCCGTCCGTCCGTCCGTCCGTCCGTCCGTCCGTGTGTCAGCACGATAACTCAAAAACTAAAAGGGCTAGAGTCTTGAAATTCACACAAAGTGATTTTTAGACAATTTCTAGGTTCCCTATTGTTTTTGGTTAAAATCGGACCAAGTCTTCGGGGAGCTGCCATACAACTTCTTTGCACCAATATGAATTTCTTCAAAACTAATTATACTACAAGGCTGAAAATTACACACGGTTAGTTATATAATGAATCGAGCACTTCTACGAAGTTTCAAAATGTTAGGGCTCCATTTTCGGGGAGCTGCCATACAACTTTTTTGCACCAATATGAATTTCTTGAAAACTATTTATACTACGGGGATGAAAATTACACACGGTTAGTTTTATAATGACTCCGGCACTTATATGAAGTTTAAAAATGTTAGGGCCCCATTTTCGGACAATGAATGAAAATTTTGTTTATTTTTTTTGTGATTATTTTTTTTTTGTTAATTTTTTTTTTTAAGTTAAAGTTATGGGACAATGAATGAAAATTTTGTTTTTTGTTTTGTGATTTTTTTTTTTTTTTGTTAATTTTTTTTTTTTTTTACATCAAAATTATGGGGTAATGAGTTAAATGTATAAGGGAAGTAAATTACGGTTTATTTTATACACCATAGTGGGTATGCACGGGTATCTAAAAGTTGACAAGGGCAACTATAATCTTCCTCGTTTATTTTGAAAAAGGTTTCATTTACTTTGAAAAATGTTTCATTTATTTTTAAAAAAGTTTCATTTATTTTGAAAAAGGTTTCAATCTATTGGAAAAAGGTTTCATTCTATTGAGAAATAGTTTCATTCAATTGAAAAATAGTTTCATTCAATTGAAAAACAGTTTCATTTAATCGGAAAATGCTATATAAATAAGTCTGATAACAACAAAGAGTTTTGCAATTTGCGGTGAATATGTCAAAAAAACCATCTATTACAGAATTTTTCAAATTTAACTAATATTTCTAATATATAGTTTCCATAACTAAATGAGGAAATTATTTGATTTCTTTTTAAGCCACCTAGGCACTTCGCTATCCAAGAATAAATAATAATTTAGAAACTAGAGGTAATATATAAAGATGCAGAATTAGCAGTTCTAGAGAGTAATACCGAAGTAAGAAAGGATTCGCACTCTCATCACTGTTATTCACTGTTATTCACCCTTGTGATAGATGATTTCTTGTTAGAAGCAGGTTCTTCTGGAAATCTAATAAGATGGGATTCCTCATGGAAACTTGATGGCATAGACTATGCGGATGATATATGTGTCCTGACACATAGATTTTGCGACATTCAAACACAAAACAGAAACAACTGCAGCAAGCAGCGGGAAAATTCGAGTTAGAGATCAACACAGATTAATCCAAGACCATGAGAATAAATAACATCAACACAGTGACCATCAAAATAGAAAGCGGAACAGTCGAATACGTTGGGAGCTTCTCCTACCTTGGTAATATACTGACAACAAATGGAGGTACAGAAAAAAATGTTAAAACCCATGTATACATAAAGTCAGAATCGACTTTGTTGAATAAAGCCTAAAATAGAAAAGTGGCTGACTTCAAAGAACATCAAGAGGTCCAAGTATTTGCGAACAGGTGCCAGAGAAGAATACTGGACCCATAGGTTTAGAAGTGCATACACACTTTCTTGCAAGTTTGCAAAATAAAAATTTAACAACATTAATGAAGGACCTGATTGTCTCATTTTGCGAGAGCTATAACGGTACTTTAACAATTTTACGCCCTGAAAAATTTAAAGAACTTTTTAAACCGTTATGATTCCAAAAAAAAAGTACTATAAACAACTTTTAATAAAATGGACATGTTATTAATACAGGTTTTTTCATCTAAAAGTAGTGTGTTTCATACAAAATACAGGTTGTCTCATTTGAATACAAATTGCTTCAAACCAAAATTTTTTAACGTAATTCTTTGTTAAATTTTTTTTTCCATAAACCTTCCATATAACGGTATGGTTTTTTTTTCTTCAATCTTGGGTGCGTTCTAGAGCATCGACTATGTAGTATGAACTATTAAATTTCTTGTAAATAATAAACCCAAACTTAATTAGTATTTATTTTTTTTTACTACTAAAATATTTGCGATTAGATATTAAATTTTAAACACTTTTTCTTTATTTGTCCTATAATTTGTTGGTGTGCTTGTTTTCCTCTACTCCGATTCACTTTCACATTTTTACCATTCAGTTCATTGTCTATTTTTTTATTCACTATTTTGTAACTTCAATTTTCTATTCAAATTTTGCAATACATTTTGGTATTAGAAAAAAAAAAAAAAAGGTTTCCAATTGTTTCTACTTCATTAATTATTTGGATAAAGAAAACAGACTTTTCGTTTTTTATTGTTGGCGGGATTTGATATGGTTTGGCAATTAATTCTATTAAAAGATAGAAAAAAAAACTTATCATTGTTTCAATTTTTATGTTTTAAATAAGAAAAAAATAAAAATTAATTTTCTTTTTCAATTTTATTTTTTCGAGAAAATGTTTGTAAAACATTTGAAAAAAAGACCCAAAATACATTTTTTAATGCCCTAAAAATAAAAAATAAAAAAAAAATTTATATCGAATTGAAAATAATTTAAAATTTCACCTGCTTTATCCAAAACTAATTTTTGGTGAAAAAAAACAGAAGAAAAACTTAATACATATACTTTTTACATTTTATGTAGGTGCCTTTATATTGTTTTTGGAATTGACATGAAATTAAAAGTGAATAAAAAAGTGTTGGCTTTAAATTAAATTAGTTAAAAATAGTTTTGATATGTGGAATTAAACCTGAGTTTGTGATGATGTATCCACTACTGCAATACACATGTTTTCCGTTCTTTGCAACTAAACGAGTCTTCTATTTTAGTTCAATTTTGTTTAGAACTTCACAATCACTTTTTTACCTTTAAGCTCCCCATTATAAAATATTTCTACGTATTAAAAAACTTTATACGGTCGCTTTGTGATTAACAGCGATTTATAACTCAAATAACTCAAGGGCGATCCCTTTCGACCCTTTGAAGTTGGTCAAAAGTCTCACCAACTCTCACTTCATATTCTTAAATTTTAAAAGTCTCAGGGTTTTTATTCTTAAAGTGTAAAAAAAGTTTAAAAGTAGCTGGCGACTTTGAAATGACTGCAAACTCACAGGAGATTTTAAAATAACTCCAAACTCACAGAAGTTTTTAAAATGAGTCAAAAGTTCTAGGAGACTTTAGAATGAGTTAAAACTCCCAGGAGACTTCTAAAATAAAATGTTCATAAAAATATGTTTAGAAAAGACTTTACAGTTTATTAAGCGAAATCATGGTTTCCAATCAGGTTCAAAATATATATATAAATATATATATATATATGTCCATATATAAAATAAATATTATGAATAGAGAAAAACCAAATTTTGTCACTAACTCTAAACATTCCCTAATTCAGAATTTCGCATGTTATATTTAGTAATAATTTGAATATTTTAAATATCATTTCGTTGTAATAGAGCGATCGTCTTTGGTCGCTTATTCGCAAGCAACGCTAGACTTTCATTAAGTTATAAACTATGGAAGTTTAAGAACCTTATATTAAGCGTTGGGGTTTAGATTTTTGAATTTAATTTTAAGATTATTGTAAATCATCGTAGTCAAGTACTATTAGAGATGCTGGAAAAAAAATTACTCAATAAAATTAAATACTAGAACTGCTATCGAAAAAAAATATAAGTACCGGTAAAAATACTGCTAAAAGTACTTACCGTGTATTTCAGTTTCCAAATAGAACCACTCTTTATTACTGATAATATTTGAAAAATATTCAAAAAAGTAATTGGTTCTTAATTCAAAGTGTAAGTACTAAATAAGTTCTAAATAAATTTTCCCAAATACTGTAATTTACTATGTAATACTTTTTAAATACTGACTAGTACTGGTGATTACTCATTGATACTGGTTAGTACTGCGGTTGATACTGGAAAATTCTGCGGGATACTGGTAAGAATTGGTTGACAATGGTCAGTACTGATTAATAGTAGTAAGTACTAGTTGATACATGAAAAAAATATTCATTGGTATGAGTTTTAATACTGTATTTCTTCCAGCACCGGTACTCTAGTATTTGAGTTTTATTGAGAACTTCAGTGCTGCAACTTGTTTTTTTTTAAGTACTAGAATACCCTAAGATCAACGCTTTTTTTTGGAGGGATTGTATTTGTTTCTAATATTTTACACTTTGTATATAAATAAAATAAATCTATATTCAAATCAATATAAAATCAATTTTCATCAATCCACGAGACATTTACAAACAAGCACAAGTATACAAACATCCCAACATTTAACTTCTATCAGTACTTTGTTTGAAAGTAGAAAAAATGATTAAAAACAAAAACAAAAAAACTCCCATCAAATTTTCTCTCCCATGTGGATAAATCATGAAGAATACAAGTGTTATGATAATTTATTTTTCTATTATTGCATGTCTCGAACACATCAGATTGTATTTAGCTAACACCAAGTGTGCGATAATTTTTTTTTCTTTTTTTAATTGTACCTGTTCAGGTATGAACAACAGCAACAGCAACAGCAACTGCTTTTGTTGTTTAAGAAAAATTGTTTTTTATTTTCAAAATTTTTCAATTTAAATGCCATTAAAAATTATTCACGAAACTTTTGTAACTTGTCAATAAACAAAAGAAAAAAAACAATCATACATAGATTATGTTATATTTTAACTTTTCAAAATTTAAAATTAATCACACATATGATGATAGAAAGAAACAGTTAAAAAATAAAATAATAAAAAAAAGAGATAGAAATATACAAGAAGAGAAAGTTTTGAGAGAAATATATTTGAAATGAAAAACCACATGCAATCAATAATAACCACAAAAATAATTATAATAATAAAAAAAAAAAATTTTGATAGATCAGTAATCGGTAATGGTAATTTTGAAAAATTTTAAAAATACAGGAGGATCACGAACACCTAAATGACAAAATGGCAAATTGCAAAATTTCGAATTATATTCAATATACAAATATTATTCTTCAGTTTACTGTTGTGCAAAACTCAATTTTAATAAAGTTTTTGAAACCATATAATTTTTTTGGACCAGATTACGATTTTTGGCATTTGGGGTCTTCCAAAAGGTTTCAGTTCAGTTAGGAATTTGAAATTATGAAAGATATGAGTTTAAACTAAACTTTTTAGTATCGCCCTCAATTTAGGAGCTGTAAGGGGTTAAAAACTGATACATATACTTATATAAGCTAATTAAAACAGCTATCGTTTAGTACTTCAAAATTGAAAATATTTCTTATAGAACTTTTTTTATAACAATTTAAATATCGGGCTTTTCCGGAGTTTGGAAGGCTCTACCAGAAAAACCAGTCTCTTGCATGAAATTAATTTTTTTAGGGTATCTACATGTGGTTAAAACTTCACTTCTTTATTTCAAATTTTGTAAATGTTGCATTAAATTTTTTTTAAAATTTTCTAAAAATTAGGTTTTAAAAATTGGTACAGGAGCGGTCTTTAGTTCTTACAGTCTTTTTCTGACATATGCATGAAAAAAAATTGGGAGGAGTTAATAATAAAAGTTGGATACAAAATCAGGGTTTTAATATTTTGATAAGTAGGGGTTTGGTAGCGGCATCCCCCAAAAATGGAAATACTTTGTTGTTGACATATCTATAACGTTTATCTATGAAAAAACGTTAGAAGAGAGTTTAGCATAGCAAACAACACATCGCTGTCTTCCATTAAATTTCCAATTTTGGGATCTTAAGTTTTTGTATTTTAATGTTGAATCATGGTTTTATGAATAATGGGACTAAGAATTTCGGGATTTTGAATTTAGGGATCTTGAATCATGGGATTTTGGAATTTTGGGATTTTGATTTTTGAATTATTGGAATTTTGAGATTTTGAATCAAGAGATTTTAAATTTACGGATTTTAAGTTGTGGAAATTTGAATTGTGAGGTGTTGTATTTTCGATTTTTGTCATTTTGTATTTGGAATTTCTTGGCCAACCCCAAAAAATATGGGTAATGTATAAAAAGCTTATAACAAACAACAGAATCAATTGTTAGAAAAATTAGCAAAAGAAAATTTAATTGAATTGAAAGGCACAAAAAACATTAAAATAAAAAAATAGGTACGGAAAAAATTGAAAACAAATTAGATGAACAAAAGATTCGTGCCAATATATTTATTTTTATTATTATATCTTTTATTAGTTTTATAAATTTTTTAAGTCCTATTGTTCAATTAATTAAATATTTTAATTTTACTACTTTTGCTATAAAAAAAAAATTAGACAAACAAGCAAACAAACAAACAAACATTTGAAAAAATTAAAGAATTGAAATTAATTAGAAAATCTTATAAAAATACCCAGTTGTATTGTAAGTTGTAAACATGTTAAAATACTTTTTTTTCTCTATCTGTCAATTTCTTTTATTATTTAACATATTTATCTGTTAAAAAAAAACTCTTACTACATATGTAAAGTACCTATGGTATAATTTAACATTTTATGCTGTCATAAAGTTGTTTTTCAAAATTGTAATTTGTCATTTAGAGACTAGAGTTGATAAAATAATCAAAAAATATTAATATTTAAAAGTAAAAAAAAAAAAAAAAAAAAACACCATAAAGATAAAAAAAATTAAAAAATTTATTATATGTTATTTTTTTTTAATTAAAACTAAGTGAATGTTAACATATCAGTTAATTGTTTTATATTTATTATTAAATTGGACATTTAATTACCCGGTGTTGCAAGAAACGCTTTACCATGCTATACACATAATTATAAGGTTTACGTACCTTAGTATGTAACCAGTTAGGTACGTAGAACTTATAATTAATAATAAGTATGATATTGTAAACAGTTACTTGTTATGTCAGTTATATGTTAGGGAACTGTTTTAGAAGAAAAACTGGTGAATTGTAACATAAAACTAATGATAAAAAACATTTTAATTGAATAAAATTGTAGTTTAAATGGTTTAGTGACTAGAGGTTTAGGTTATTAAAGGTCGAAAACGGTATCAAAAAAGTGCCCATATTAAATTTTAAAGAAAAGTATTGTTTTTTTTAAATGTCCTCGTTTTTATGCTGTTATTAAATGTTAGAATCTGAAAATTTGTAGTAATTAGCTTAGATTAAAAACATATATATATATATGCTTATATATGTATACTATATTTATGTAATAGTTTAACAGTTTAGGTTCAGAAACTCTTTTATATAGTTAAAAAATTTCGTGTCAAAGAGTTGGATAATAATATTTTTAAATATCTACATGAAATTATTTTATTTTACAATATTGGTTAATTTAATCGGGCAATAACATTTTTTGGTTAACTTTGTGCGCAAGTTATTAAGACTTAGTATGCTTGTATTGGTAATGAGACTCAAAAATAATTTTAAGTCAAAAACTATAAATGGTAAACCCAAAAAACTTTTAAAATGTGGTTAAAAATTTGGTTTTACATTAGACAGTTTGTAAACAATATCAAGTTTGCTGTAATATTTTAATTTAAATTATTATTTATAAAATGCTTTAAAAAAATTTATAGTTATGTACTCGTATTAACGTTTTTTTTTTATTTTTTCATTTCAGGTAATTCATGTTCTATTTTTGGATGACTTCTAATGGATTAGCTTGCTTATGGTTTTTTCCAACTGAACATAGTATTTATTTGTTCAGAATTTATTTTTAATATATTTAAATCATATTTTGTACATTTTCATTTTTAATATAATATGGACAGAGAAAATAACTGGCGCAGCTTATACTTTTGTTTCATTAAAGATCAAATTGGTTAACTTCTAGGCTAACAAGCCTATCTTTAGTTGCACGTTCCAACAATCAGAACATATTATACTTTAGAATTGATCTTAATGAATTCCACATTCAATTTAAACATGAGAATAGAAGCGGACCTTATATCATGTAAAAACAACCTAGATTTTCATTAGGTTTTCAATGGCTGGGTGGTACGGTGGTTAGACTGCTGACCTTTAATGCGAAAAGCCTGGGTTAGAATCCTAGTGAAAGCGAAAAAACTTTTCTGCTTGTCGACTCGACTCACCTATCATTCGCCATTGGGTTCAAATGAATGGCTTAATCAATAATTATAAAAAATACTATAAACAAATACAAAATATAAATAAATAATTTAATTGAATAATATAACTCACAGATATAGAATACCACATAACTCAAATACAAAATATTACAAAATAAAGAAAAATAGAATTGTGTTTATTGAAAATCTAAGACACTTCTAAATGTTATAAGGCGTAGTACTATCTTTACGTATGTGGAATTCACTAAGATCAATAAGTAAGTGTCAGCACCAGAAAAGTTTTTTATTGTTTTAATCGGTCATATATGTTTCCTAAAATCGATGGTATTAATATGCTTTTTAAGAAATGGGTTTTTCTCTATTATTTATAGCAACAATTATTTTGGCTTTCTAATTTTTAAAATTTTAGAATGCATTTATTTCCGAATAAACTAAATGTGGGTTAAGCCACTCTGCTTCTGAGCCACTCTGTAATAAATAAAATATAATATGACCCCCTGTTCCAACATGTATATATGGTATAGACAGAATTATTAGCCGAACAGTGAACAGCTACCGCTTATATTGTAATAATTTTATATATAAATTAAAAGGTATTTGTTTATCTGCGAGTTATATTGTTCAATTAAATTATTTTTTTATAACTTTTTATTATATTATAGCCTCTATTAAAGAATTTTAATAATTTATTAAAAAATTTCAAATATGGAGCTTATTAAAAAAAAATAAGTTTTTATTTAAGTTATTTTACTTTGTTACAATAATTTCCTTAGTAACTATAGTAACAACTATAGTAACATTCCAATCAATATTCAACATCATTATTTTTTTTTTCATCTTAATTTGATGTAAATATTCTTCTTATTATTTAAGTATTTATTAAGACTTAAAATTGACCTATTTTAAAAATGATTGTAAAGATTCATAATAAGGCTATTAAAATATGAAAATATTCCACGGTAAAAAACGTATTAAAAAAATAAGTAACAAAAATAAAAAAACTTTAATCTTAGAAGTAAAACTATTTAATAAGTATGCCACTTATAGGAAAAAAAATTCTTATAATACGCAATAATTGCAAATTAATTTTATAAATCACGGTCTATTCAAAAATTAGAATTTTTTTTATATAAATTTTTTAATACAAAGATGATTTTTTTGAGGGCTTTTTTCCGTTACAAATTTTTTGTAAAACATTAATTGAAGCTTAAATTGTTATTAAATATAACTTGTATTGTGTTAATTTAACACGTTAGTATACGCCTTTCTTTGGTTAAAATGATCCGTTTCCATAACGATTTTTTTTTTATTAATTGTGTTCATTTTTTTTTGACCGCAACGTAATAATAAACGCCCCGGAAGAAATTTCATTAAAATTAAATTTTGTGAAAATAATTACTCATAATTTTTGAATTTCAATTTTTCAATAAAATTATAGAAATTGTCTATAAACTAAGATTTATATCAAATATGTAGGTAATGATGGTAAGCTTACTTAAGTTAAGAAGAATTTAAATTTTTCATAACTCCGTATAAATTTCTTTCTTTAATTTTTAAAAATAGTTTTTGATTTATTAAATGTAAATATTTTCGAATTCGTTCCGACAAATATTGGCAGAATAATCTGTTTTTAGCACATTTTCTTTTCATGGAAAACTTCGTTCATCTGTCTTCCAGTTTATCATTCATGACTTCATCTCATTTAAAATAAAGCGTAAAAAAATATTTCATAAAATGTAACAGTAATAATCAAATAAGTCACTCAAACGACTACACTTTTGTTAGTTGACACTGTTATAATGATCCAGAGCCTTTATAGGTATACAAGGTATTTTACATTAAATTTTTATAATTTTTTTGCTATAGGCGTCCTGACACTTAGCGTTTAGCCTAAAAAACTACTTTAACGCTAAACTTCAGCGTCGTCAGTTAAACGTTTTACCTAAAAAACTACTTCAACGCTAAACGTCAGTGCGCTTTTAGAAAAGAATTCTGAATTTTTTTAATTGTAATTTCTATTTATAGTTAACTTAGTGGATTTAGTTTATACGTCATCTAACTTTTTTTTTTGTGATGGAGGTAGTAAATATTTATATTAGTGCTTATAAAATAGAAGTTCAAATTATTATTATAATAGACAGAGTATAATTTTTGAGGCCCTGTCACGGACTCTTTTAAATGAATTTGTGAAAAATTATTAATGCATGGTGAGAGCTTCAATTAGTTTTTCGATTTAATTTTTTATTTAGGTTTTTTTAGGTTATGTTTATTTTTCAAAAAAAATGCCCATTTTTATCAATTTTCGTTTTGAGTTTTTGTATAGCAGTTTAAGAGTTTTTACAGAGTGGTACATGTTTGTTTTTACTTCTTATTTGTTTAACAATTCTAAGGGATTCAAAATTACCTAGTCTTCAATTTTCTTTTACTTATTAACCGATTTGAGATGTCCTCCTTTAAAAACCTTTGATTTTACATGCCCCCTTATATTTTTCATTTTATTTGGAAATTTTTATCAATTAATAATGAAATTATATTAGTTTTCTATAAATACTATGTAATTATAGTTCTTGTTCTATTTAATCAAATACTAAAAAAAAAGTTTGAAAAAATTTAGAACATCACTCAAAAAAATTTCACACAGCTTAGAAATTTTTTCATCAAATTATTCTTCAGTTAAAATTATTTCTCAAACTTAATCAATCAAAAAATTATTATTATTTTTTTTTTTATATCTTCTTTGTTTGATTGTTTTTGTCTTTTATTACTTTTGGATTTTTTTTATACGATTGTTGTTTTTTTTATGACAAGTTAAACATTAAAATAAAAATATTTTCTTAAGCATAAAAATGGATAGATAAAAAAAGAAGAAGTTATTAAATAAAAGTTGATTGATTAAAACAACGCTTTACTAACACGCTACGTTGTAAGAAATTTTAAGTGAAAATTTCGAAAGTTAATACGAAAACTGAAAAAAAAATTGAAGAATAATTATACTGTTTTACCATAGATTAAAACTATAGACGTGCTTAAAACTTCGATTAGTAGCTACTTAAAGTTTTAGTTTTAATCTATGCGTGAACTGCCTGGTGCACACGTTAGCGCCCTGACCTTTCATTCGAGGAAACTAGGCTCGGATTACCAGTAAATTGCATAGTCTTGTCAAAACGCTGTAATTCGAAATTCATTTACAACATGGCTATAATTTATTTACTATCTTCAAGGTCTTCAAATACTCACTTCTTATTCGTTTCCAAAATTTTCCATATAAAAATTTACTCAATATCAGATCTGTAAAGTAATGATTACAATTGTACTTGAAAACTGTGTTAAGTACCATTACTTGGTAATCATTTCCTCCTAATTAACCTTTAAAATTTTTTGTAATGATTCTTTGAAAATTCAATTACCAGTAAAAGAGGTTAAGTATTTACTTGGTAATTCCTAGAAAGTAATTATATTTGAATTTGAATTACTTTTGTAATTATTTTTAGTAGTTTCATTACTTTTGCTTGATTTTGCAATAGTACTTGTAGTTTTTATGATAATTCATCATTTTTTGTACCATTTCATTCCATTATTCTTTTATTTATTTTAAAGTAATTGAACTACCGAAAATAATTACAAAAGGAATTAAATGTTAAAAAGAATTTCAAAAGTAATCGAAATGTAAATTTAATTACTTTTTAGGCACTATACAGTAAATGCTTAATTCTTTTTGGTGGGCAATTGAATTTTCAAAGTATCAGTACAAAATTTTTTTTAATTGCTTTTTAGCAAGTAATAATTACCAAGTAATGGTAGTGATAATTGTACTGGTGTACTGTACTGGAATTTTACAGGTCCGATATTATATTTTGTTATTTGTTCTAATGAGATGATCCAATTTAAGGAAGGTTTGAAGACAAGTAGACAGCGGACTTTTTAAAAATGAATACGTTTAAAAGTAATTAAAAACAAAACTACTCGTATAAATCACACCAGTTGTCTGCTTTTTAAGGCTGCAATGTTATTAGTACGTGTTCTATAATAGTATTATTATTACCATTGTAATATCTGGCCTTATTATCAAAGTTTATTTTGTGATATCAAAGTTTAATTAAAATTTCCATACTTTAACAGTCTATAGTTAACTCTAGTTAACTACAGTTTCCTCATAACCGTATCTAATTTTAAAAAACTAAAATTTAAACCGAAATTCTGCATAATTTGATAAATAAATAACAAATAGGACAATTCTTTAATATGTACACCTTTAAGTACCTTTTACTATCATGCAAGGTGTAGCATTATATCATTAAAATTGCGTTAATAAAATATTGTATATTTCCTTTTAAATTCTAGGACAAAAAAAAATAATTTAATATTTTATGTATTTTTTTTTTTATTAATTCGCGTTTCCCAGTTTTAATATTCATTTAAAATTCAATCACCCAACATATTCATTGCTTTTTTTATCATTATACATTACACATACACACATTTTATTGGATTTTATAACTATTTTTTTTTTTTTCATAATTTAACTTTTTCATTTCAAATTTTTTATTTATTTAATTTCAGTGGTTCCATTCGATAACCATCATCATAAACATTTACAAAATAATATTTCGTAAATATCTGATAGAATGTAAAAAAATAATTTAAACAGTATACAGTTGATCTGATAAATAATGGGGTCATTAGGAACATCGTTTTCAACGGTGACGACATTGAAGACGTTGACGACGTTCCTTGATTGTTTGAAGTGTCAAAATTGAAATGCAAAACTTTATGTCAAATTTATTTTTCTTTCGTTACAGTCACGTTCAGAGCGCGGTTCTTAGACTATAAAAAAATAAAATTAACACATGTTTGACATTTCGAAGCACCACACGAACTGAAAGTCGTTAGGTCGAGTCTAAAGAATAAAACAGCACCTTTTTATAATTATTTTTAAATAATCAAACGCGCATAGCTGCATTGCGTACGTGATCTAGTCTTAAAAATAATGACAGTTGAATTGTTATGGTAATTAAATTGTCATAATTATGTGCTTTATACGGTCTGAGCTCTTTATTGTCATACAGAGTTCTTTATATACCACTTGATAAGTTTCCGTCAATTAATACAGTTATAAAATCTGTGCTTTACTTTGCCGTTATCCTACAAGCAGATTCTTTTAAGATGTTTAGCGATTAGATTTAGAAAATTCTACAAGTTCCGCCCCTTTTTAGTTCTCACTGTTCTATCAGAATAGTTGAAAATAACAGTTAAACTTTAAACATTAACTAATGTTACCATAGCAACCAATTTGATACTAGCGAATTTTTAAAAATTATGTGTTCTAAACGAAATTATTAATTTTGTTCATATAATATATTTTCCCAAATTCATTATTAATGTATGTAACGAAAATAAATGTATATGTACTATATATATATTAAATAAGTAAATACAAATTCGCGTTGTCGTTCTTTTTTTTTTTCAATTTGGGTTTAAACCATCACCACAATAACATATAATAACACAATGTTCGGTCAGACTTACCTGACAGCTCGGTGAAGTGAAAAGAAAAATGATTTTTCATTTTACTGGTGTACTGGTGTACAGATAAAGTTATTTATATAACTGAACATGAAAAAGCAGTTATCTTGTTGTTTGTTTTTTTTTTTTTGTATTTGTTTTAAAATTTTGTTCTTAATTTTTTTTTTTTTTTTTTTTCACTTTTTCATTTTGTAGAAATAAAAATTCACCTAGCTATTCTGTTTTTACAATTTTATATTTTATTCATATATATATGAATATATAAATACATTGTAGTATAACGGTATGCAGAAATATTTTCATTTTTGAAACTACATTGTTGTGGTCAAGTATATGACCAGATGCAAATAAATTTTTACACTTTTCTAGATGAAAAATATATTCTTTATATTGGTAATTTTAAATACTGATTATTCAGTACTGAAAAAAAACTGAATCAATATTAAATGATCTGTAATATTAATGAAATAACAATAAAACAAAGGTATTTTCTTTATGTCTCTCTTTTAATACTTACTTAAGTAAGTAAGACTCTATACTTTATATACCAGCAATCATCATTATCAGATATAATTTCTATAATACTATAAATGCGGAAGTTATTTTATTAAACTTAAATGGTAATAAATTTTAATTTTAAACAGTTTTGAATCATCCCTTAAAAAAAATAAATCCATTTATTACTGAAAAGGTACTGAAAAAGTCCCATAAATAAATATTCAAGAGTACTGAAAAGAATTACTTTCATTCAGTACTAAAAAAGTTCTGAAACAAAGTAAAAAAATGTACTGGTGCCAAAGTGATGAAGTTTTTCCCAGCATTCCTATTAATTTATTGTTAGTAGAAGAGAAGTACTTCCATTCAGTAGTGTAGAAGTACTTTTGAAGTACTTCCGTGCTATCAGGATTTGACAAATCCAATTTAATGTTTTTACTAGCATCATTTCCTTGTTCAATAGATGTTTGTATTGGTATAACGATTAGTTAGCAACACTAGCACCACTTAATAGCACCAATTACTTATGAAATAGATACCAGTATTATGGTATAACGTTTAGTCGAACTCTTAGCAACATTTTGTATCGCTAAAATAAAAATGTGGCAATAATTGAAAATTATCATGGATTGGCATCAGTAATATTAACTCTGTTAATGATTGATATTGTTCCTTAAGTATGAATTCATATGAATATTTTTGACAATTTTAGGACATTACTAAAGCTACAGGAACCAGTTCCTTCCTTAGTAATGTCAACCAGTTCCTTCCTTTTTGTTGATAAAGTTACATATTCGAATTAAAAGCGCAAACCTATTTGTAAGTTTCCTACTTTATTCTTAACAGAAAAATAAGTCAATAAATTTTACTGTAGTTTTTCAAACTTCCATTTAGACATTTGCAAATTAAAAAATATTTCAAAAATATATTCAGATCTTTATTTTTAAAAGTCACCACCTAATTTAGATAATTAACAAAATTTAAAATTTAAAAAACCCAATTGCATTCATTATTTTGCACCCCAATGTACATATTTTATAAAATAATAATAAATTGTAATCTATTTTTTTTTTTTTAAATATATATTATGTATTAACATTTTATAGAGTTATGTTAGTCTGTAGTAAAGATGAATCCCCAAATTGTGCATTTATGAAATTTTCCAAATAGTGTAAGAATTTCTTTTTTTTTAACATACGAGTATAGAGTGGATTGAACAAACATATTTTCTGTTGAATCATTCTGGGTGATATTGGCTACTACTATATTATTATGTACATATATTCAACTTAGTAATTCCACCCTTTTTGATCCTTTTCTTGACACAATACATTTATTACAATATTTTTTAAAAAATAAATGTCTGTTTTCGTTTTTTTTTTTTTATTAAAAATTTTAAAATGTAAAAGGTTCTATAGTCCTGCTAACATGTTATGTTCTCTGTTATTTATGTATGATAATAAAAATTAAAAATTTAAAATATATATATATATACAGAATTTTGGGATGCAATGTTAAAGGATGAGTTATGCAATGGCAATCAGCATGTGCACATAAATATTTTTTTAATATGAATACAAACTTATGTATTAATACATATATACATACATTGGGTACCTACATATTAATGACCCCTATGAGAGCAACTGTTGTCATCATGTTTTTAAATTCACTTTATCTCTACTCTAACTGGTTATTTTATAGGTAGTTACAAATAGTACTAAAGATTACTTCTATACTCAGTAGTCAGTTGTCCAAAATATTAAAAAAAAAAAAAAAAAAAAAGAACAAAACTGACTGAATTTTTGGAAATTGGAAATGAAAATGAAATATAAAAAAATGAAAAATAAAATGAAATATAAAAAAAAAATAAATAAATTTGTAAAAAATATAAAAAAAAATTTTCAATAATTTTTCAATGTCAGATGTAATGCTGATTGGTAATTGATCAAAGTAAATGTGTATGCTTTTTAATTCAATTTGACAGATGTTCTTTCTGTTCAACAAAAATTGGATTTTAAAGTATGATAAGTTTTTTTTTGTTTTTTTTTTATGTAATTTTTGACATTTATCATAGAAAGTAAATTGATTTTATTTTTTTTAAAATAAATTAATTTATTAAAAAATTATACAGACTTGAATTAAAAATTAAAAAAATGTTTTTTGTTACATGAAGATTATTCTTTATAGTTTTTATGGAGATGATTGTCATTTAGTCTAACGTTTTGCACAGGGTGTGTTAATTTTTAGTAATATAGAGTTTTCGAAAACTTGACAATTAATCATTAGTCGAATGGTTGTATGATTGATTTGTGAAGATGTTTAAGAAATTAAGTGAAAGTTTTATATTTAATTATTCTTTAGTTTCTTTTATTTGTTGTTTTGATATGGGGGATAACATGTGCCATCCTAATACGTAAGCCTCGCGGCTCTTTGTGCACCTACTTTCAATACTTTCTATCAATTTATAAGTAATATTATTTATTTTGTTTATATTATATACTTGTATATTTGGTCACCATTGGGATTTGTAACGCACTGCTGAGCTAGGGAGTTTAGGTTCATGTCCAAAATATCGATTACCTAATATCGATTCCAAACTGTTAACTGCTAAAATGTCCACTACGGCTAAATGTCGATTCGAAAAATATAGACAAAAAAAACAAGTTCTACTTCAATTCGAATTTTTATAATATATTTATTTAACAAGGAAGCATTTTTAATTATGGAGGCAAGCGAAATATAGAAGCGTCGACATTGCTTAAAATTATGAATTTAAAATAATTATTAACTCTAATTATCAGGCCGGTTTCGAAAATTGACATTTGGAAAAAAGACTCTTGAAAAGATTTTGTAGCACAACATTATTGATCTTTAATGACAAAACCAATTTACTGGGGATTTACAGAACTAAGTATTTGTTAACTAATTAATGACATTTTCAGCTTATGGTTTCCGGAATTAAGATCCAACATTTTTGAATGAAAACAAAGCTAACATCGGCTTTATTAAATTTATAAAATTTAAAGTACTTCGGTATTAAAGTGTTTATAAATTGTAACCAATGACAAGACATTTACAATTTATAGACACTTACAATTTGAATATACAAACGTCATTGTGAAGTTTTCAATAACTGTATTTTTTTTTTTTTTTTGAATTTGTTATTTAAAATCACTCATTTTTCGATTTTTTTGCACAATGCTTAGTTTTGTATTAAATTTAGCAGATCTGAACAAATATATCAGGAATTATTAATTAATATACATATAATATATGTAATACTGTCGGAAATTAAATAATTTCAAAAATATCAATAAATTCAGAACTCTATAAGTACATTAGAAGGAGAAAGTCTGTCGTACAACAGGTCTAAATGTAACAAACTAATTTTTTTTCTGTTAAAATTTTATATGAACTTAAATACATTCATGATATAGATTTGAATTGAAATAATAAAATTGTATTAACAAATATTGTATGATACACACTAGGTACAAAAATTTATATATTTTGAAGATCACTATCCTAACCATCCGATCACTTGGTTACTTTACATTTCATAGACCTCCGCCCCAACCATCCGATCATTTGGTTACTTAATAATTTGTAGACCACCACCCTAACCATCCGACTACTTCGTCACTTCCTTGTTAAGTGTTAATTTTGTAAAAAGAGCACGTAAATTAGCAGCTAAATCTAGTCTTATTATAATAAGATAAACTGCTTTTTAACTAATCAATATCTTCCTGTTCAATTATAAAAGTTTGGAATACGAATTTAAAGAAATTTCAATTTTAAAATACAAACTATTATTCAATAAAATTATGTGAAATTGGACTAGAAATTACCTTTAGAAGAAATCCCTATTCTATGTTATTAACTGAAAACAAAAATATTTCGGAATTTCTGTTATTTACTTTGTTCTATAAATATCCGTCAAAGACTTTGATCAATAACTTCCACCATATTGAATGAAAATTTAAAATTCATTATAACTTAATTAATATGTAATTTTGATTGTTATTTAAAATGACAATTTAAATTTCAAAGGAATTTTTCAAATATTTCAAAAATTTTATTCAATGGAAGCTTAAAAAAGTTAATTTGAATTTTTTTAAAATGTATCTTTTCATTTGTTATTATAATAAAATGATTAGTTAAGATTCGTTTGAACAAATACCCCCACTTCCTTCTTTGGTACCCCTTGTTTTTTTTAGAACATTTTTGACCGTTTTATAACCATGAAATGAATATAAAAGAAATCGTGAAATTAACACAGATCCATTTTATAATTCATCATAATTATTCTTCAATAGTTATCTATTGTTCATTTCTAAATTTTTCATTAAAAAAATTCTTTATTTTATTGTTTTTTAACGTATTCAAAAAACAAAACAGGTACACCTTTAGGTTAATTTTTCTCAGGATGAAATGAGTAAATGATTTTCCCAGATTCATTATATGCATTTCGAAATGCATTTTTAAATTATCATCAATGCCATTAAAAACAAAAAAAACAAATTCAATGATCACTTGATCAACATTTCGTTTATAGGCACAGCACAAACCTTCAGATCTTCTTGAAATTTCATCAAAATCATGCTGACAATTCTTTTTATTTGTTTTAAATGAACACAGGGATACGCTGGCAGGCATTTATAAAAACCTGACTTAACACTTGATTTCTTAATTTAAAAAAACAATGCTATTAACTGAAACCGAAATCCGAAAAATAAAATCTAATAAAAATCTAATATAATAATTTGTACCAATCAACGCCTACATTAATCTTCAATTGTATGTATATCTTCAAGATACAATAGAAACACATTCATCTTTTAATATATTGTTTTTGTTTTTTATTTTTTTACCTTTTCATTTTACCTTCAAACCTTCATTCCTTTTTTTTGTTTATCATTCCAAAAAAAAAAAGAAAAAAAAACAAACCAATACATTATACCCTTACCTCAACATTGTTCAAACAAAGTGCTTAAAAATGCAGGAAATTTAAAATAGTATTAGATAATATGCATCAAAATCAAATAAATGTAAAGATACTTAAGAATCTTAAGATACACAAAACAAAATTTTTGTAAATAACAAATATGAAAAAAACCTTTTAAAGTATTCTGCCATTAGATCTATTTACAAAATTGTGCTTTCTTAAAGTAATATGCGTGCGGTTTTTAATACTGTTGCATAACTATTTACTACCAATGTTGGTGGGTTTGTTAAGAATCATTATACTGAAGTGTTTTACTTGTGTTCTTGAAAGGAAGAGAGGAATCATCATTTTGCATTCCAAAGTGGGTGGGAAAAGTTAACTGAAAATGTTTGGAATAATCAGTGTAGACATCAGAGGAAGAAGTCGTGGACTTGAAGGAATAATGAGTACAGACTGCAGAAGCAGAAATCTGGGATTTGAAGGAATAATGAGTGCAGACTGTATTGGCCGGAATCTGGGATTTAAAGGTTTTCTAAGTTAAATGTTTGGTTTGATTTAAAAAGTTCTAATTTGAAAAATCACGTATTGTGAAAACCTTGGAACTACCTTAATAGTTCTTAAATGGACTCGGAACGGATTTGATATTTAAACTGGCCTGAGGTAGAATATGGTATATGGTAGAACCGAAGAATATTTAATTTTTCTGCAACTTTCGCAAGTTGGAAAATTCAGATCGAATGCAGCTTCGCAAAAAAGTGTTATAATTCAATTACTTCATCTAATACGCAGGTTTAACTGTAAAAGCTGTTGGATCATATAAAAATTCAACGAAGTTAATCTTAAGCGATCATGTAAAGTTGATGTAAAAATTGTATGTAAAGTTGAATTTCTAAAGCAGTTTTATCCGAGTTTTATTCAACATATAAAATATTATTTAGGGGGGTGTCACATAATCTCAGTATGGTTAATTCAATTTAGTTAATCTTACCTTTATATTGGAAAGTTTGTTGACAAATGCCAGTTTTAAATTAATATTTTAAAATTGTATATATGTTGAGTTTCTAAAGCGGTTTTATCCGAGTTTTATCCAACATATTAAATATTGTTTAGGGGGACGTCACATAATCTCAGTTTGGTAATTTATTTTTTTTTATAATAGAAAATCTTGTTTTCGAAAATCTCGGTTTTTTTTAAAATAGCCTTTAGAAAACCTTTTGTTATAAAAATTTTAATTTTTTTTAAAGTATGGTTTTTAAGGACTTTAGAGTTGGATACAAAATTGGAATTAATCGCCTTTCCCATAATATAAGAAAGCGATTTTCTAAAAACGCTATTTGCTAAACATGATTTCATAAAACTATATATTGTGAAAATTGGATTTACATAGGCTAGGTAAATCTAATAATAGAATTTTTTTTTATATTTTTTAGGATTTGTCTAGGATTTGTACACTATAATATCATGCTTAGCATACTTTGGCGCACCTTAACTCATTTTCATGTATGTTTTAGTTTTAGTGGGTGCCAAAAGTTGTTTAAAAAACAATAATTTAAGTAATTATTTTTAATAAACTGCTATCGGTCACACCCTGTACAAAAGCTCCAGTTTTAATTATTAAAAAATTTTGTATAAAAGTTTTCTTAAATAATTAAAATTCATAAAAAACTATAATTTTGTTTTAAATTATAAGAAAATATTAAAAACGTTAGCAAATTTTTGACATTCACTGTACATTAAAAAATTTTTAAAATATAGGAATCTTTTTAAACAAAATGATGAATTAAAAAAGATGAAGAGATATTTTTAACAATTATTTATCAAAAAATAAAATAACAACAACATTTAATAATAACGTATTAAATAACTATATTACATAAAAAAATACATATATATACATATATATAGATAAATTACATAAATATATATTTAAACATAAAATATACGTTAATAATAACGTAAAAAAAAAAAAAAAATATTTTTTTTTTAGAATAAATATCTTTAAAACACATTAGGAACCATGAGTAATATCCAGCTGATATAATACAAATGTGATTCTATAACTCAGTGTGTATTCAACTATTCATCTTTCTTCAATTTTTTTTTTGTTTTTGTTTTTCTTTTAACTTATCTTTTGTTGTTGTCTCATTTATTTTTATTTAGTTAGAAAGAATCTTCCCAATAATCTTTGGTTTACTTTCTTAAAAAAATGAAAAAAAAATTTGGAAATTAGTGTTACCAATGCATTAGAAATAATTAAATTTTACCAACAGACGTATTTTGTGAAAAACACTTTTCTGTGAAACTGCATTTGTTCAGAATGATATATCTATTTAATTTAAATATGAAACCCCTTCCGACGACATTTTGAAGCTGTTAACGAATTAAAAATTTTATTCTGTAAAAATTTGAGATCAAAAAGGGTGTAACTGTATTTTTATTTCTTGGTACTATAAATAATACTTTAGAATTTAATTTTAAAGTTTTCAAAAAAATATAAATAAAAATACTTAAAAGTTCTTGAATCTAAAGCTTGGGCCTAAATAGCTTTAGCTCGTATATTTTTCCAGTTGAGGTCAGTTCTTCTAATATCGTTCGTCTTCAGATGTTATTGGGGCGGCCTCGTCTTCGAATTCCTTGTGGGTTTCAGTCTAGTGCTTCCTTTGTTTTGCTTTCTTGTGGCTTTCTATGTCTGTGCCTTATCCATCTCTATTTTTTTCGTTTGATCTTTTGCCCATTGAGTTCTACTTTGGCAAGCTTTCATAGGTTATTGTTAGTTATTGTATTAGGCTAGTCTACTCTGCATATGATTCTAAGACACTTGTTAATGAAAACCTGTAGTTTCTGTGTGAAGGTGTTCGTAACTAACTCGGTTTCACTTCCATATGTTGGGGTATTATTTACGCAGGTTCCGAATATTATCAATTTTGTTGCCTAACCAGTTTAGCCGATTTTAAAGTGAATTACATTTTAGAATTAAAATTAACGAATTTGATTTAATTTCGAAATTTAGGCTTATTGGATTTGAAAACCGGTGCATCTATTGTGAAAAAAGTATTTTTTAACAATTTTATAAATATGGTAACACTTTTGTAGTTCTAATAAGTAAATAAGGAACGCAAAATAAAAACAACAACACTAATTCTAGTGCTCAAGATTAAAACAAGACAAAAAAAAAAATAAAAAAATTACTGAAAATAAATATTCTCTTAAAAAACATAGGGAATAAAAAATTGAAAGGTAGGATTCAAAACAAAGATAACAAAAAAAAAAAAATATAAATAAACAACAGCAAATAACTCAATTCTCAATATGTAGGTCGGAAAAGGACCAAAAAGTTAATTGAGATACATTGTAACGAATTGAAGTCTCGTTTTTTATCCTGCTTGGTTTTGTTTTTGTTTTTTTATTGTTTATTATTTTTTATTTTCAACAGCTCATCTCCTACACACATTCCAGCACGATTTTAAAAAACATATAAGTAATATGTTATAGTTTTAATACTGCTGGGTTTTCTATTAAAAAAAATCAAAAGGCAAGAATGACATGGTATACGCTATATGTATTTGAAGGTATATGAAATTGAGATGTTTTACCCATCATTATATTGTATACATATATATATATATATATATATTAAGTACATACTATATATCAAATATAATCTATAGAATCTGTTTTTATTACATTTTATCTGTGGAAAAAAAGAATGTTTGATAAAAAAATAAAAACATTAGTGATTGAAGAAGAGAAAATAAAGGAAAGATTGTGTATTTTATTATTAAAAAATTATCGAAAGTAATTAGGTGTACTTTATCAGTATGACTCTTTTCCGATATTTTATATAAATTGATTTTAAAAGACATTTTCTGCGAAAGAAAATTAATATCCTTATTACAAGTCTTTGGGAAGGTTCTCCATTAGGTCGATGAAGGCCGGTGAAGATTTAAGTGCTTAGAGGAATAAACAACTTCTATATGGCAGACTATTATTTACACGCACTGATTGAATAAGTCTTGCTAACCCCAAGTTGTTCTTCTCACAATTTAATCATTTAAAGTGCAGTGGTTGTATTGCAGTGAAAATGTTTGAAAAATTATATAACTTTGCTTTGTTTCTTTTCTAACTTTATTAATTCGAATATAAGCTCGTTAGTTCAAAGTAGGCGCTTTGCAGCTATCCCAACCAGTAATATAATCCACTTTAAATTTCAGCAACATTAAGAAAATATAACGGAAGAATTTTGTACCAAATTTCAAGTTTCTATCTTTATCAGTTTCGAAGATATGCTTATAAGACCTCGTAAGGCGTGTGATAAGTACCCAAACCACCACTTCAATTTATTTTAAAATTTAATATCATAATGGAAACAAGACTGAGCTAACTATATTATACTAAATTTCAGGTTTTTAGCGTTATTAATTTAAAAAAATATGCTTCCTTAGATCTTGGGAAGTATGGGGGAGGCTCCTAAACCACTACTAAAATTAATTCCCACTTTTAGGAACATAATGGAAAATGAAAAGAACATTTTTGTACCAAATTCGAAGTTTCATTTAAGTCTTGGGAGGTGTATGGGAAATACCTAAACCACCCCTTCTATTTATCACAAAATTAAGGGATACAAAGAAAATGTGAAGACTTAGTTGTTGAATTAGTTGTTTTTTAAAAGTTACTTGACTAAAAGTAATTATGACTTTATTAGAATTTGTATGACTATTTGACATTAGTCCATTAATTAGTAACAACTAGACGTGGCCTAAGTAATAGTTTACTAATTTCCATGGTTCTTATATATTGGAACTTTAAACCAGAACCTGAACTCTTTGATCCAAGTACTCGTTCTCGTATTCTTCCTCATATTTACTGTAAATTATACAAAAATTTTCTTTCTTTCAATTAATTGTTCCCTTTTAAGAAATTTTTACCAAATCATGATTATGATTAGGTCCTACTTAGGTATAGTTGCTGAGCAATATGTCTTCAATTGGTCGGAACCTATGTTGTCTAAAATAAGAAGTTTAAAATTAAGTTCGTTCCTAATATGCACATCCTTCTTACTTAATTCGACGACTATCACCACTTTTCTTATATTTCAATAATTCACACTTAAAATTCGCTTCAAAGCTATTTTAGAATCCTATAGATGTTGCAAAATTTGTATTTAAATAAAAACTACCAAATATATAAAATATATTTCAATAAATATTAACTTTCAATTTAATCATTTATTTACAACCCCTGAATTTTATACCATATTACCATTATTAAACTTTAACTTTACTACTATGGTAGAACTAAAATTACCTATATGAAAATGAAAACTAACTGTGGATATAAATAGAATGTACTTAAATAAACCATCAGGATTCAGGATATTTTTAAGATGTATCTAGGTATATCTAGGAATATTTTTTGTATATTGAAGACCACCCGTTGTTATCCTTCCAAAAAAAATATTCATTCAATTATTATGCATATATCTTCAGATATTTCATATAAAGTAAGTGAAGATATTCTGTTTTTTTGCTTGGAGTGTTTTATCTATAAAATATCTATAGATATTATCTTGGAGTAAATAATATCTTATTTATAACGTATATATAGATGATTTTCTGTTTTTAACTCGAATTGAAAATAATGATGTAAGATTAAAAGGTATAAGGTATACGGCTAAAGGTAAAGATAATTTCTGTTAGTAATAAAAAAAGTAAAAGAAGTAGAGTAGACTATGACAACTCTAGGATATCAAATGATGGAAAAAAATTAAGTCGATTTTAATTGACAACGGTTCAAATACACAATTATATAGCAAGGGCTATTTAAACCATTTGCACAAGAGTACTAGAGAATCTAAATTCGATGAAGGCACTGGTGATATAACCTAACTATTTTAGGCCAAGTTTTAGAGACACGACTTAAAAAGGTCCTGAGTTATGCATAACAAAACAAAGAAGTTGTATGGAATCTAATTAAACTTCATACATAAGATAAACCAAATTTTGCACAAAAGTTGGCCATAAAACTTAATTACTATCAGCAAAATTTCATAGGCTTATTAGAGTTGGTAGAGTTAAAACTCGAACGCTCGAAGAAAACTAATTTAATATGAATAACAAAAAAAGCTCTTGTATATAAATGAATTTCTGAAAACTAGAGTAATCCTCCGAGGCAATCGGACAGTCGGGAAAAAGGAGGGTAGACACACAAAGCTAATTCGGCATACTCTTCAAATCTGATCCGTTCCTAACCCTCGATTCTATATCCATCCCCTATCACATTATCACAAACGAAATGGCAAATTTAGTATACCCTTTTAACTATGTCCGTGCGAGTATAAAACACAAAATGTATATGTATTTTAAGGGTTAGGTAAGATGTTTTGGTCCTTTTTTTGTCTAACTTATAGGTCATGAAGCCTATATAAAACTTATAGGTTATTACATTTTTTACTCTTGTAATTTTTTTTTATGAGATGAAATAATGTTTTTTTTTATTTTCGCCTGTTTTTGGGTTTTTTGACTTGACAAAAAAAAAATTTGTTACAACCCATCAAAATATTGTTAGGTGTGTGATTTTTGTGTTGTGTATTTTTGTAATCGTTTCGTTTTGCAAGTTACAGACCCAGGTTAATGTCTTTACAATATGTATACTGGTAAATCAAGGTGTAACCAATTTAATATTTTGTTGGATGCAATAAAATATTGTAAAAAGGAAAGATTCCTTTATTATTTTTTTTTATTGTAGCCTTTTGTTATTGCGGTATTTTGATTAGTTCTAAGATAATGATAAGATATAAGTGTAGGATGGGTATTTAAAAGTATTGTGCACATGATAGATCATAAAGTTGTAAGAGAGTTTTGTATATTGTAACTGGAAAAACTATAAATATTTATGATTATAGATTAATATAAATAAGTTTTATTGAAGAGCTTCTTACAAAGACATTCAATGACGGTGGTTAGTTTGTACTTTACAAGATTGTTAAATGGCAAATTTTTTTATGAAATTTTTAAGTGATATTTGGCTTAGTATAATGAAACGTTTTTCTTTGACAAGTTATATGAAAATCATTTTTAATTTTGTTGAACTAAAAGATATATATATTTATTGTAGTTCCTATATATAACACATATTATAATAATTTTTAATTGTGTATTGGAGTGCGCTAATTAACTTTGCTTATACTAATAGAATTTCTTGCAGACATTTCTTTATCTATTCAATGCATTGATACGATGAGTCTTGATTTAGTCGTGTAAATTAGTATCCTTGAAGATCTTATCGTTGAAGTAATTGAGTGGTATCATATTAAAAGCTCTATTAGTTCTCGCACTCTTGAGTCAAAGGGAGGTTCCACAAGCCAGTAATTTTGACAAAGATAAATTTCTTATAGGCGACTTTCTATAATGAGGAATGGCTTCATTCATAGTAATTGACGGCTTACCAAAAAATATTTTATTGTGTAAGTAATTCGGATGCCCAGTTGTGCTGAGCTTGCGAAAGAAGCTGACTTAGTATTTATTATTCAAGTAATTATTGGGAGTGCACCCTAAAAAATTTTCAGAGTTATCAGATATCATATCGAACCTACTTAGGTCTTGTAAAAATTAGGAAGAGGGCTTTAATAAGTCTGAAATTCAAGAAGCATTTTTCCAAAACTTACGAAGCACTGGTAAGACTTTATTAGCTACTTTCTTGATATGCTCAGCCTATTAAAGATCATAACTTAATACACATAGCCTCGGTTGTTAATATTTTCAAGAAAGAGGATAATATTTTCGCCAACCATGAATTGCTGTATTGTTTCGAAACGTTTATAGAATATATAAATATTGTCGTGACTTAACAGGGTTAAGCTTAAGATGATTCGATTTAGCTTTAGCGGATTCCAGTTGATCATTTAAAGTACCGATTCATTTTAAAAGAATAGATAAAAGGGAACTTAGGAAAACCTGAGCATAAGATATTGATTGGGGCTATCCTTTTGGCTTGTGCTAATATAATTTTGGGCTAATAAGAGTGGATGCTGAAAAAGACTAAATTTCCAACCAAATTATTCATAAGTTGCAAAAGCTAATTTTCCGAAATTACTAATTTTTATCATTCCCACATACGATTCATTTTGTGGTGCAAAAATGATGTTTTTCAAATTAACGGTTCTGCTTTATTAAATAACACAATAAATAATAATGCATTACCATGATAATGTGCCAAAAACGATTGTTTGTCGATAAAACAAAAAATGTTGTTTTATATTGAATTACAAATTGAAATACAATTTCTTTTTTTTTTTGGAAAACTTTTCGGAAAATAAAAAGATATATATGTCATCAATTTAGTGATTAATTTTTCCGATTTTCCAGACAATTCATTTTTGTTTTGGGGGTTTTTGAACTAAAGTTAAAAAGTTCAAAGAACTTGATTATTTGGCTTTGATAAAATATTGTTTTTAATGGAAAAGTTTTAATTGTTTACCAGAACTGAATGAATCTGAGTTCAAAATTTTTATTTCCTCTAAACTTTGAATTATAAGTTGAATCAGCGATTTCCGGCGTTTGACAACTCCAATTCGAGATTTGAGTTTTATAACTGCCTATTAATTTACATTTTCCTCCAAAGCGTGCGCTATTATTAGTACGGAAAATTTAATATCATCTGTAATAAGCTGTAGTACAACTTTTCTTTCTGAATCTCTGGTGAAAGTTCCAGTTTTAATTTCCTACTGAAAATTGATCCATTTTTAACCCACAAGTAAGGCGGACTCAAAGTTGAACACTTCAGTGGATAAGCGGTAGTAGAATTTTGCTTTGCTTTTCCTCGCAGGATTTACCGTTACAATAAAGTAATTTCCAAACAGTTTGAGCGCCCATTCATTTTTTGTGAAAATTTTAATTCTTTCATTTATCTATTGAAAATTCTATCCTTAAACCTGGAGACTGGAGGTGTTCGTTCTTGTCTTTGACACATTTTCTTTTTCGAAAGCAGTGAACAGTCCAATAGAGTACTTTAATCAACACGGATTCAACAGAACTAATTAAGTTGAAGCAACAATTTCGACTATGGGAAACAAATTATTCAAAAATTTTCAATTAACATTTATGATGATTTTCCAATTTGTTCAAATTTATTTTCAAATTAAAAGATGATTATGATCAATTTGTTGATTTTTGATTCTATCTATTAGAAGTAGATAATTTCTTCAAATTATTAATTTTGAATATAATTCAATTAGTTGACTATACATTAGTCCAGAATATTCTTGACAGTTAGAAGTAAAGCAAATTTTTGACTTTAATTAATAACTAGTTAAGTAGTTACGTGTATCTTTTGTAAGTGAATAATTATTGAATCCAAACATGATACAGCATTAACAAATTGAAAATAATTATAAGAGATTTGTATGCAACAAAGTATAGTACCAGATAGTACAGTGTAATTTAATGTAAATTCAATATTGCATTTCCAATGCATTTCCGTATCATCATAATAAAAATAACCAGCATTGAAGTTTTATATTTTATGATAACAATCATAATGATTTTGATTTATTACTATTTTGAAAATCCGTAATAAAATCCAAGAATATTCCAAAATATAATGGGAATGAAACAAATTTATTTGTAAAATTTACAAAAGCACAAATTTATAGTAATTTGAACTATGTGCGTAGAATTTGAGGTTGTATTTAATTCTAAGTTTATGATTAATACCTTAAAAATAAATGCAACGGCACTTTCTGAGCCACTATTTGGGGTGGTGCTTTAAAGTGCATTGCTAGAATATTTCGGTAAAAGGCAAAATACAGATATTTGTATAATAGACGATTCTATTGCTACTTTTGGATCACCCCCTTCACTTATGAGCGTATAGTTTTCCCAATAACCTTTATTTATCGATATCTTGTGGGCGCACTTGTGTTAAAATAAATCAAGTAATTTATTTATTAATTAATTAATGCCTCTTATTTAAATCTCCCAGAGTGAGGTAAGAAGTGTGACAGATGCTTACCCCTATACCATTGATTTGATAAAATATCGTAAAATTATCGTAAAAATTTTTGGAAATTCATTTCTTACGTGTACGTTGTAATAATGGAATTAGTTACTACGAAATGTTCCTCAGAATTAGAATTTCGTACACATATATATACAATATAAAAAAGTTTAAGAAGAACATTACCATCAATCTTCATATACTATCGCGTCAAACTTTCCACTTGATCCAATTTAATCCAAAATACCTAATCTTTCTCTAAAACCATCAAATTTCTTACCCTAATAATTTTCTTTCCGGCCATTCATATTTCAGATTCATTCAAAGTTTTGTTTTAAAAAAAGGTTTTGTATTAAAGTTCAACTTCCCAAAACGAATCTCGTACAGTGACTCCAAAAGTATAGAAGTATTTCTTTTCGCCTAGGTTCGAAGAATGAAAAACGATAAGCATTAGATGTCGCTTAAGTCCGAAAAATAAGAAACAAATACCGTTAAAATTACCACTTTTACTAAAAAAATCTTAATTTGTGATACATTGTCAGAAATGAACAATTGACATTTCATAAACAGACGGCCAAAGAAAATATAAAAGTGTAGCTAAAAAATGATTAAGAATGAAGAAGATAATAGGTAATAAAAATTTTATTGCACTATTTGAAAGGGTCACAATATTATTATATATGAAGACTGCAAGAAATGTACCAAGTAAATGTAAATGTACATTGTAGTTAGATATAAAATATCTTACGATATTGCTTACGATGTTGTAACACAACATTGAAAAGATAGTTTTCATTGCATTTTGCAAATTCTTAAGGAAGCATCATGGGGCTTTCAAATAAAATTTAAAGCGTTGTAAATAAGTTAAAAATTTTACAGAAAAATATTTTGGATGAAGTTTACATGAGGCTTTTTCTCAAATTTTCTATATTTTGAACTTTGTATGCAAATCACTGCTCAACTCAAGTTTGGGTTCATTTAAATTTCTTTGATTGAATTTCTTTAACTTTCAGTCGACTCAAGGTGAAAATGAAAGTTTATCTCTCAAATTATACATGGAACTCAACCCATTAAGAAATCAATTTGTGAGTCCGTTAATAATTTGAGTGATACTCTTGCGCTCACAGACATAGACGACTCTAGGTTCTATATTTGATTGGATTTAAACTTGACTATATCAATGATCTGTATTTAAGGTTCAAAATGCAATAACTTTGACAAAAAACCTTTTGTAAACTTCGAAACTCAACCCATTTTGAACCTAATTCGTGAGTTCGCACATAATTTGAGTCATTCTCTCGCGCTCACAGATTTATACGACTCTAGGTTCTATATTTGATTGAATCCTAACTTAACTACATCAATGATTTGCATTCAAAGTTTAAAATGCACTAACTTTGACAAAAAACCTCATGTAAACTTCATCAAAAATATTTTTCTATAAAATTTTTTAAATCACTTTGTATTGCTTTCCAATTTAAATTTTGATTAGTGTTAAAGATACTAAACTTAATTTTCTTATATAAATACATATATCTCCGTCTCTTAATACTTGTACACTATAACATAAATTATTATTAATCAAAAACAGTCATTTAAAATTTTCCTAAACTAATAAATTAAATTTTCAAAAATGTTGTAACATGTAAACTATTTCCATATCCATAATTTGTATGTATTAGTTTTAATTTTTTAATTGATTTCCCTTTGAGCAAAGAAAATTTTAACTTATAGCTATTAGTTTTTTTCATAAAAGTGTTTTATTACCGTTAGTTATAATTTGAAAGTTAATAGACGTTTAAAAAAAAAGAAACTGAAAATAACAGTAAATTTAACAGTAAAACTGAAGAAGAATTACAAAACGTTTAATAAATATCTGAATGCAATATTACATATAATAGTAATTAATTATTACAATATGAATTTATAGATTCTTTAAAGAATTTTAATTGAAATGATTTCTACAATATTAATGTACAATATTAAAATATGTATATATATATAATATTAAATATATATATATTTAAATACACGTGCAATAATTATATATTATGAGATGTAATTTTATTTTTTTATTATTATTATTATATTTTATTATAACCATTAAACATGTAATCAAACTAAACACTCATATATTGCATCTAAATGATGATATAAATTTATGTATATATATTATATACATATATGTAATTATATAATAGTAACAAATTTTCGATTAAAGGATCTTTTAATCCTTATAAATTGTTTCATTCATGGATATACTTGTATATTCAACTTTTGTTTCAATTCCATTTTATTTCATAAAAAGAATTTAACAAATAAAATATAAAAATAAAAAAAATATATAGAAGATTTCATTCATGTCAGAGAAAGTTTAATAAATTGTTCTTTATATATGTATATAATGTATATATATTGGATACTCTTAGATACTCTCATACATCTTGATAAAAATTGATAAAGGTTAAATAACACAACGTAAAATACCTAATATACTTTATGTATGGGGATACCACATACATACAAACATTTGTTTAATATATTAGAGAAAAATAATTAAGTTAGTATTTAAATAAGGGCTTCTTAATTATTACCATTCAATTTGACAATTTCAAACAAATGCTTTTCAAACTTTAATTAGCTAATGAGTAGTGATTGCGTTTTTCGATTTAATAACTTTTTTCTGAACTTGAACAGGATTTAAAAGGCACTAGCTTAGATATAAGCAAAACAAACATGGAATGTCGACACTCCAACCACTTTAATTTATAAGTGGAATTCATTAGGATCAATTCTAATAACACGAATATAATATGATAATATGTCCCACTGTGCTAACATGGTATAGATAGGCTTATTAGCCTTAAAGTTGAATAGTTAGCATTTAAAAAATATCAAAAATAGAAAAAAAACGTTAATTAATATACCGAGCTCTAATGAATATTACACACATTACACTTAATATTAACTAGGCGAAAAATTTAAACTAGTGTTTAAGTAATTTATGGAGATTTTATGGATCAGAATTTTTAATTTGGAAAAATTATTCCGGGATCAATCCGATTTCTTATTCTTAATATATTCCTGAACTGTAAGTCCTTTTGAGACTACTAAAATTTTGATCTGAAATGTTGTCATCTAAGAAATTAATATAAAAGAAGCATATTATAAAATGTATCAATTAATCTTATGATAAGAAAACCCATAGTAGAAAGATGTAATACAGAATCTATTAAAGAAATAAATAGGAGAAGTAAATTTGAGACTTAAATCGAATTGAATTCCACATATAATTTAAACTTGAGATAATACTAGGTCTTACAACATGTTGAAACGTTTTAGATTTATTTTCAAGAGATACAATTCTAATTTTATTTATATTGTAATATTTTGTATTTAAGTTATATGCTATTTTATATCTGTGAGTTATATTATTCAATTAAATTATTTGTTTATATTTTGCATTTCTTTTATATGGTTACATTAATGTATTTTTTTTTGAAGATATATTATTAATTATTGTACAAGCCGAACCCGGCCTTTCACAAGGGAAGTCGGCAACCTAACCACTATGTAGCCCAGCCATATAAAATGGTTGAAAGGGAAAGCGTTTTAATAAAAGGACCACCAAAATTTTTCAAGATTAAGTTTTGTGTTTAATTGTTAAGATTTTTGATTAAAAATATTGTTGCGTAAATCCTACAATTAAATTTTTTATCCGAAATTTCTGGGTAATTTATAATTGAGCTCACTGTGACTACTAGTAAAATATGGAATACGTTTCCATGTAATAAATTATTCTACAATGTTAGATTTGCCATTATATGTTTGAGGCTGAAAAGGGGGGTATAAAATAATATGTAAGAATCGGATCAGAATTGAAAAGTGAATCAATTTAGCTATATGTGTCCGTCAATATCATCCGTTTGTCCTTCTGTTCTTATCATAATTCAAAAACTAAAGCCGGTACACAAGATCGTTACTCTACTCTCTTTCTAATTTTTTTCTCTAATTCTTTCTTTCTAAAGTAAACAAATCTTAACCAACCAAATAATCAAACAAAGAATTGTTGTACTTAATCTGTAAATCATAAAGGTGAGTACATATTACTAGGATAGATATTAAATTTATGATAGATTTTTAATACGAATGCACTGCATTCTAAATTTGTTTCCGAAATTTTCAATCCATGTAAAAATATAAACAAACCGATTATATGTCATACTTCCTCGAATTTTGAGGTGCAGGCAGTACTTTTTTTAAAATGTGACAAATACTTAATTATAAAAAAAAATAAAAATTATTTTAGTTTTAACACCAGACAGACAGCGAAATACACAAAATTACATATATTAATTATTTATTTAAGAATTAAAAAAAAATAACAAAAATAAATTTATGAAGTTGAATGTGTTAATCATTAAGTTGATGTTAAATACCAACATTATATATATACGATATATACGACAAAAGGATATTTATTATAAAGTATTTCTATGAATCCTTGTATTAAATAAAATATATTTAAAAATACGAAACGATAGAAAATAGAAATCAAAATAAAAAACAAAAATAAAAAAATATAAAATTAAAACTAGAATGAGATTCTTAACAAATTTATGGGTCCTCCATTGGGAGTTAAAAGGACGATAATGATCTATAAATTATGGAGAGCTATAAAAATATAAACACTTTTGTTTTATTTATTTATTTTGTTTTATTTTTTTTTTTTTTGATTTTTAGAGTTAAGAGAATTTTATCTTGAACTTTTTTGAAAAAACTGGGATACCTTATAATATATATATATATATATATATTTTTTGTATATACGTAATAATTTAATTCACTTGTATATATATATTTTATGTATACAATAATATAATATTAGGGATTGAAGGACCCATTTTTTATTAAGTTATCAGAATTAAGTAATCTAATTATAGAAATGTATCTTTTTGTTTTTTTTTTTTTTTTGTTGAAGATGATGATGATGAAAGATGTACGGTGCAAAGAGATTTATATATACATATATAAATATATATACATATATTAAAGTTAGAAAACGGGTTATAAAGGAGAACAGGATATAAAACAACAACAAAACCATAAATATGTTTATCGATTGGAATGGTCAATTAGTTTTAAAATAATTATATATATATATATATATGTATATATGCATGTCTGCTGATTAAATATTTATATATACCTATATATAAATATATTTTTCCTTATAAAAGTGTATTTAAAGATATAGGAGTATATAAAAATTTATTTAAGTTCTATATTTAGTTATACATGCCAAGTTCATAAATTTTTTTTTTTTTTATTTATTTTATTTTTTTTATTTTTACAATAATAATTAATTTTTCAGATAAATTTTTATTTATATAAAAAGGGTCAATCTAACTTAAAGTAATTACCAATTAAAGTTGTTTTAAAACCAAAAACAAAAAAAAATATGTTAGGTTATAATTAAAGAGAAAATTTAAGGAATTTAAATGGCGCCATTGTGATTTGTTTTTATTTTGTGCTTTTGTTTTGTTTTCTTTTGATTTAATTTAAGCCTTTAATAATTCAATTTTTTGTTTTTTTAAAGAAAATCGTTTTAGTTAAATTGTAATTACATTTTAACAGAATTTCAATTATGTATTCAAATATGTTGTTATTTACATATGTATATACATATATATAGTAAGTAATAAGGTTTTATGAAAAGCGAAAGGAAAGGTCAGGGAAACATTTTTAAAATATGTTTGAAACCAAACCTGTTTAATAATGAGTAAAATTGTACTAACGTACAGTTGTAAGTACTTGATACTCATTCCAAGTACCAGTATTCTTAGATTTCGAAAATTTGATACTTATAAAATTTCTTTAAAACTTTATGAATGAAAATATTTGCAAAAAAACTTGAATACTTGGAAAGATATCTTAAGGTTGTTTCCTTCTGTTGATTAAGGAGTATGGGCCTGTACGATGTGTTCAGGGTGGAAAAGATTCATACCAAAAAAATCTTCTTATAGCTTTTAGCTTATTCTAAATATGAAAGTTGATAATTGATAAAAAACAAGTTTCTTTATACAAATTTAAGTCTCATTGGTTAGTGTCTACCAAATACGTAGAACTCATTATTTTGCAGCACAATATTACAAGGTGTTAAGGGAAGTAAGAGTAATTATTTTCGACTGTGTTTGAATAAAACTAAAAATTGTTCAAAATTATGCTTCTAAACTGAGTTTAAATACCTGATAAATAATAAAAGACATCAGCTTTATGTGGTAAGTTTTATTTTAATATCAATTATATACTTATTAAAGTAATTACATAAAGTAATTAACATGCGTACATTGGGATTTGAAATTACTTTGATTACTTTGCTTGTTTTATTTGCTTTTCAAAACAAAGTAAGCGAAGCCAAAAAATGTATATTGGGTTTTTACTTTTAATTTAGATTTCCACTAAAATTAAAACTTACTGCAGAAATGATCCTGTGAAACAAAGTTTTAATTTTTAATAACAAAATGTTTTAGTATACTTATATAAAATTTTCCGAAAATATTCTGTGAGTTTTAAAAGTTGAAATGAACTAATTCATAAACATTTAAATTTAATCATAAAAAATAAATAAAATATGTTTTGAACTTAACCTATGACAATTGAAGACATTTTATTTTCTATAATAGAACACATCCAACAAAACATATCTAATTTTTTTATAATTGAACACATTCAACAAAACACATTTAATTGAATGCATTTGTTACACCTCATTTATCTGGACAAATATATAAATAATAATAATAATAATAACATTAACACATATTTACCAATTTTAACTGTTAAATAAAATTTTAATAACTTATATTTCAATATTTTATTTTTCAGGTAAGAATATAAGCAATTTAACCATTTTTTTTTGATAAAAACTAAATAACAAGTAAGTAAAAACTTTAACTTATATAACGTTTTATCTAATATTTTCTTGCATATAAAATAAAGGAACAAATATCCATTTAACGTATTTAAATCACAAGACCATTGACCCAAAAGAATATCTTTAATATATTAAAGTTATTTCCCCAAAAATTATAAAGAAACATAAATGAATTTTGTATATATATATAATTAACTTTTATTAATTATTTTTATTAAATAGACATAATATATGTAGCTTTTGAAGTTCTTTTTTCTCTTAAAAGTTTTTTTTTTTTGTAATCCAATTAAGTTTCTTGTGTAAATAAAAAATTTCATCAAATGTATGAAAAGTTAAAGAGTGTTTTATCTTTATACCATATCCTGTTAAAGAGTACCGTATCCCTGTTAGGTAAATAATTTTCATAAAAGAATATAATTTTTTATTTTTGTTAAAGTTTTCTTTTATTTTTGAGCATTTAATTGAAATTTAAATTAATATATATATATATATCAGTGACGAGGCGTCAACATTTCTATTTGGGAAGCAAACTTTATTTTCTACATAATGTTATTTTACGATATTTTAACCAATGTTTAGGCCGGCTCCGAACCTATTGCACTTCGCACCAAATACCAGCTTATTGCACTAAATTTAATACGATAAACTTCGCCAAAATATATGCAATTAAAAGCTGATCGAACTTGAATTTTAGTGCAATAACCAAGTGTTCTCTGTAGGACACTATTCATCGCACTAAAATAATAATTAATATGCAAGTACAAAAAAAGAAAATTGTGAAAAAAGGGTGAAGATTTAATTTAAAATTGAGAATGCAAAAAAGAAAAGGACAAAGTTTAATTAAATTTGATTTTATTTTAAGGGAGATAAAATGTATATGAACTTTTATTTTTCAGTTCACATTTTAAAAGGAAGCACTATTTCCATTGCTTCCATGGACACCTCGTCACTGATGTATATATATACCTACATATAGGGCCTACCTATTTTTAGTGTTTTTTATTAAGGAAACTTAAAAATATCTACTGGTAAAAAGTTGAGACAGACAAAAAGGAAATGGATCATATATATGTATAAATGGGGAAAGGGGATTTTATTTTAATAAAATATATGTTTCAATTAATTAACATGAGATCATATTTCCTATAAAAGGACTAGCTCTCTTTTTTTAAAAAAAAAAAAATACAAACACATTTTGTAATTACTTTAAATTATAGTAAAAGAAACATTATTATCTCATATACACTAATGTACAGTATGTTCCATTATAATATTATAATGTATAATATATAATATAATACAAAATGTATTTTTAAAAACAAAAAAATTTGTTTATAATTAAAATGCTTATCAACAAACAAAAATTATATTAATGTAATAACAAAGAATATATAAAAAAAAACTAAATAGATAATGGAAGTAGTTTTGTTCCATTTTTACAAGTAGTTCCGTAAAAACTAAAATATAAAAAAAAATAAAAAAAATAAAAATATGAATCTGAAAAATTAAATCAAAATGAAAAACATAAAATGTTACCCTCATTTAGTATATTATTTATGTGTTATAAGTTCAGACTTTTTTTTTAATTTAAAAGATTATGTATATGATTATTACCTTATATAAATACCTAAATTGTATTCCAGACAATCACGAGAAATTGCTTGTATAGTCATAAGAATAGTCTTATAACTTAGAAGGTTGATGTTGCTAAGTCACAGTACTAGAAGAACTTAGTAATGTCAGTTTTAAGCTTAAATTAATTTTTAAGCTTAAATTAGCTTAAATTAATTGATTTCAAGCTTTCCAGATTTCCAAATTCAAAAACACTTTACGCGAAAGTTTCAATTAGTCCAATCCATAGTCATTGACATTAAAATTTTAGTCCTTAGTTCAGTACTGAGTAATCAATTCCGTTTAAATTCTAGTAATCAGTTGAAGTTTTTAAAAGCTCTTCTTTGCGAGGAATTACAGTTATTTCTGTAGTTTGACACTTTACGTCAAATATTGTATTGTGACATTTGGATATCAAGGGATTAGAATAATGGGAATTTAGTACAAAATAAGATTTGGATGGTGTATAACGGTAATTTTCGGATAAATTTGTAATATTGATAAAAGTAATTCGTAAAGTTTACCTAAAAGTTTTTTCAATCCGAATTTATGTTTACAAGGCTTTTTAAGATGTGATGAAATTTTATTAAAGAATCACTATCAATAGAAACTTATTTTGATAATATCTCACAAAATTTTAAACACAACCAAACTGTATATTTGCATTAAAGACATAATCCTATATTAAACTTTCTTTAAGGACTGGTTTTAGTTGATTAAAGACTTACATAGGACTGGTCTTAGTTGATTAAATACATTGAGTACCCGAAAGAAGTACTTCTTTACTGGGGTTGTAAATGGTACTCGAGTTTGTACTCAAATGACAAACTCAACTAAGACTGGATGTTATAAATAAAATTATTTTCAAAATACTTGAATACTTTGTACTTAATTACTTGAAAATACTTAAGTATCAAAAAATAATTATAAAAGTAATTAAACCTAAAATTTAAATACATTCTGGAAATTACAAGTACTTTACTTATACTGAAATTTTGTAAATGCCAATATTTAAGTAATTATTGTACTTGACAAAGTAATGAGTATCAGGTAATGGTACTGATACTTGAAATGCATGGGCCCGGTTGAGAGGACTCAAGTGTGAATGGATTCAATATTTAAGCACAGTCAACATTGAAACTGACTTAACATTCAAGTTAGCTAATGAGTTGAGTTAAAATTTGAGCTTCCCAGAAATCATATTCTCCTATACATGAAAAATTGTAATTCATTGTTTATTAAATCGGAAACTTGTAAAACACTATTATAATATGATACTAAAAGGAGGGATGAGTTTGTTCTATTTTTTTAAAAAAAGATAAATACACAGAAAAAATAGTTAAGCTTTTTTTTTGTGTTATTTTTTATTTAAATTTTACATTATTTTTCTATTTAAAAAATTTATTAGTTTTCATGAACTCAAAAGTTCAAAAATATTTTTTATAAAAGCAAAATGAACAAAAATAAATTTTTTAGTTTTTATTTTTTTGTCTGTTCTTTTGTTTTATTTGTTTTTGTTGTTTATTTTTTTTTTTTAATTATGTATATTCGCTTTTAGGAATAAAAAAAAACATTTTTCTCTTCTAAAAAATTCCTTACAATCCCCAAAGGTAAAAGTTTTCCTATATTACATTTTTTTTTTTTTATTTTGTATTTTCAAAATAAGTTTTTCAGAAACCCCTTTTATTTTGATTGTATTTTGTTTTGTTGTTTGTAGTATTAATAACTGTGGGAGAGTTGAGAGTTTTTTTTTGTATATGTGTGTCAGACTAAAAACTTAAAATACTGTTACATTTTTTTTTTTTTTTAAATTAAAGAATTAGCATTATTGTTTTAATGGAAATAACAATAACTCAAAACAAATCCTTTAAAACAAAACAAAAAATGTAATATATATGTTTGCATTAATATACATTATATACAAATAATTAATATATATATATATATATATATATATTACATAATAGAATGAACAGGTTGTTTCAGAGAATACAATAGATTTAGAAAAAAAAATGAGGAAGAGTAGTAGAGTAGACTGTGTCAACTCTGGGGTACCCATGATCGGAATATTGACATTATATAATCCAATTAATTACTTTTGGCAAAATTTTGAATACACAACTTATTAGGCTTTCAGTTATGTAAAAAAGAAAATATAAATTGAAAGGCAGCTTTTCGAACCTCTTGCAGTACACCGGCACCGAATTTTATGTAGACTTTGGCCATTTAAGTTAACTACCATTGACAAAATTTCAAAAATCCAGATTATTTGGGTATACAGTAATGCTCAATTAAAATATGAAGTTGTAGGGCAAATACCTACTAAACCTACAGTAGATCAACCAAATTTTGCACAAACTTTGGCCATAAAACTAACGTCTTTTTGGTACAACTTCAGACACCCAGCTTTATTAGGTATATAGAGTAATGCTCATATGACCAAGTATAGGGTTATTTTCACGTAACAAAATAGTTGTATGACAGCTACTCGAACTCGTAGAGCAAACTCGGTGGATTTTAATAGCGATGACGGTCGATGTAGAGCCTTGATGTGGAGCCTAAATAGTTTGATTGATTGACTTGAAATGTTGCGAAAATGTTTTTCCTACCTAACGGAATTTGTTGAGTAAAGTTAGGTAAAGTGATTGGAATATATTAACCATTGCGCCCCAGCAGGCTCCCAAAAAAAATTTTATTTCAGTGTTGTGTCCAATCTTACAGCTTGATTTTGCAGTCCAAAAGAGAGGCTACAAAAAAATTTAGTTAAATCCGATTAACCCGTTTGTCACGACGAAGAAGCTTAATGAGGTACTTTGGCTATGATATAATAACCCGTTTGGGCACGATGCCTTATGACTTTTTTTAAAGTTTTATAACTATATATTTTTAAAACTCTTAACTTTTGTAAAGTTGTTACTGATATTGCATAAAAACAAATTTGTGAAAATTTTAGAATCCTAGCTGCTTTATTTTTTGAGTTATCGTGCGGACGCACATATGTGTATGTCCATACAGAACTAGATCAATTGACTTTTCAATTCTGATCAGATCCATACCTTTTAGTCTTAATCTTCTAGCCTTCCCTCCTTCTGTGCGTCTTAAACGTAATGGCAAATTTAGTATACCCTTTTGACGTATAGTTATACGATTATAAAAACAAACATACACTCATAATAAATAAAGAATCTATTATGACACATTTAGAGAAATAAAACCAACAATACCGTAATTTTGTAGAACGTACATATACGTAAAACAAAGGTTACGCTATATGTACTGTAAATGATGGGTGTTTTATTATTTTCTATTTGTTGTTGTTGTTTTATTGTTTTGTTTAATGTTTGATCAAGTTTGAGGAATAAAAAACGATAATATAGGTGTACCCTTGTTAACGTTGCAACTTTCAGGTAATTGGGAAATAATGATGGTTTAGTTCAACTGCAATAAAATAAAAGTTTTTAACTTTTTTTTTCGTTTTATAAAAAAACAACAAAAGCTTATATGCATTGCATTTGGTCATAATATTGTGAATAGGAGAAATGAATTGTGAATAGAAATTGATTTGAATATAATAGAAAATAATAATGAATTGAAAATGTATAATATAAAGTTTTTATTTGTGGATTAGTTTATAATAAGAACAAAGTGTAAGTAAACTTAAATGTTAGAAAATCAAATGAATGGTTTCAGTGAATGGTAAATGAAGAGTGTTTTTTTGTTTCAGTTATTATAAAATATAAAATGGAAATTATTAAAATATTGTTGTAATAAAATATTATAGAGGATATTATTTTTGTATTAAAATATTGTAGATTGTAAAAGTTGAATATTAAATATTAATTTAATAATAATGTATTAAATTAACTTGAAGTAAACACCCACTTTTGGTATTAACCACCTAACAATATTTCAATGTACTTCAGTTCTAAAAAAACGTAAGATAGGTACTAAAGGAAAAGAAAAGTTATGATATTTAAGTTGTATAACTTTTTCATACTGTATCGTGTCAAAATATGGTGCTCAAAATATAAACATAAGACGTGTATGGATAAGTTATACAACGATTTTGCAGTTGTGAAAGTTGGTTGGATGAAATCGCTTACCAAAATCAACATTTTTTTGATTTCATTCAACCAACTTTCCAAACTTCAAAATCGTTGTAAAAGTTATCCGTACACGATACAACTTATCAAGTAGGCAGTCATGTTGAACAATCAAGTTCAACGTGTATGAGCAGCTTTAAGCAGTACTATAAAAAAACTAATCTAGATTTCTTGTTTATATGGGAGCCTCCCTTCCCCTTGGTTCAATTTGATCTATCTGCGAAGACGTTCTTAATTTTTGCAAACAAAGTATTCACACCAAATCTCATAAAAATCGGTTGGTATTTAGAGCTTGACATTCCCGAAACTCCTTGAATGTTTAGACCTTTTGATACTAGAATTAATTTATGAAAGCTACTCTTCATAGGTTTCCACCAATAGTCTATGTTCCAAATTTGAGCTCATTCCAATGGTTAGAACAAGATATTTCTTGAAAAGGCTGGTGTTTTTGTATGGTAGCCTCCCGACCTCTTGCTCCGATTTAGTCCATCTGCAAACTTAACCTTACTTTTGAAGAACAAAACATTCATACCAAATATCATCAAATAAGTTGAAATTTACGCAAGTTATTGTGTTCACAGACACACACACGTGCACATACTGAAGAAAAGCTAAAAGTTACAAGAGGTACTTAAAGAAGTGTATGTAATTAGATCGGAGACTTTTATCAACATTTTTAACAGTCGAATTAGGCTATTAAAACTCCGTTATCCATTACATCCATACTAGCAGTTCATAATCTTAGAATTCTAAGTAACAAGGGGATTAAGGGTTTTATTTTCAAATAAAAGTTTATACAGTGGAAGCTTAAATTAGCTCCCAATCCTCATGTTATGATTACTTTTCCACTATTTTAAGGAGTTTAAGGCATTTACCAAGTTAAGGCAAATCCGCAGTGTCTTTTATCGTTATATTTACTAAGGTGTTGATTACTTGGCTGTAGCTATTGTATAAGATTATGAAAACACAAATGTTAATTTTGTGCGCCTTCTATTACCTAACACAAGAGTTATTTATATATTTTTATTAAATCTTATTTTAGATTACGATATAAACTATTACGATATAATTATACAATTTTACGATATTTTTTTATTAGATATGATCTGACTGGGGTTTCAGTCCGAAACCTTCCGCATAAAAGACATCGTCTTTACTAATACGCCATTTGTCAAAATTCTTATGTCATATTTTCAATAAATTTTATAAAATTTTATTTTAAATTGTAATTCTAATAAAAATTCTATTTAACTTCAAAAGCATCCTGTCATAATTTTTTGTTGATTATTCTTTTATTTGTTAATATGTAAATAAATTAATAAAATATTAAAATCCAATACATTGAAAAAAATAAAAAAAAAAAAACAAAAAGAATAAGAAACCAAATCAAATAAACAAAATGGTAACTGGTTTCTGGTAACGTTTTATTATATTTTCTTCATGATTATTATACCACCTCATATTACTAAAGAAGCTTATGATTTGATAACTGTTAATACGCGAATATGTTAAATAAAAAATAAAAAAATCAAAATCATTCAAAAGTATCAAAAAAATGAGTGAATGAAAGAAAAAACAAAAAGAAGAACAACAAAAAAAAAAAAAACTAAAAAAACACGTGAATTTGAAACAAAAGAAGTGGTTTTGGTTCCTTAAAAAATCATTTATTATTTTACATACCTTTTATGTATATAAAAAATATATTGTAAATATATATATGTATATATATATATATATATATTTATAATAAATATATGTATATACTATATATATATATATATATATATATTTAAATGTACATTTAGTTAAAGGAGGTTTTTATGTATCCTTTGTTTACAGTATTATGAGTAACGTGTATCCTCATCACAAACTTATTTACTTTATGTATAGTACTTGCAAAATGTACCAAGAATATATATATATATATTATATATATATATATATATATAAAAGAAAAAAGTTTTTAACCTGTTATGTAAAATAATTTCATAATTTTTTTTTTTTCCTTTTTCACATGGAATAATCTAAGGAATACCACATAATAATATCTATAGATAGTATATAATAAAGTAATATGAGATTAAATAAGGGAAGAATAACGGTAAAAGATTTTTTTTTTGTGTTTAATATTATTCTAATACTTATTTTCAATTCACTAGATTAAATATTAATATAAGATAAGAAGGGTTTTGTTATTTGTGTTTTTTTTTTTTGGTAAAATTAAACCAAAATTTTATATATAAAAATATATATATATATATATATGTAGAAGAGTACATGTACATGAGTGAAGATGCCATAAAAATTGGCGAAAGTCGTAAAAAAGATAAAGTTTATTCATAAGATAAAAAACAAATCATGAAATATTAGTATGCCATAGAATTAGATTTGAAAGTTGTAACCAAAGCTCATATGTAATACATTTTAAATGTTTAAATCTCAGTTGTAGTATCTATAGTATAAAATTTGGTTATATGATGTATTGAAGAAGATTTAGTTAATCTAGATCAAAGGACGAATTGATTCTTCTTCTTATACGCTTTGATTTCTTCATCGTACATCTTCTTTTTGATACACTTTCTTCGGTTTAGCATTAATCCTGGACCCAATTGTCCCAAACACTCATCAGTCATCACTCATCACTAATCAAATAATAATTTTTTTGATAGGTTTTTTTTTTATAATGTCCTTTTGGTCCTTTTTCACATGAAATTTGTCTGTTTTTAAATGAATTTGGATTTTTTTTAAATACAAATTTTATAGGTCCAAAATTTTCAAATTAAATTGAACTCGTTTTTTTGAATTTCGCAGTAGAATCAACATATTGGAAAAAACCTACTCATGGAATTTTAAAGTATAACCCCTATGTAGCCTGGAAACATTAAAAACGTCTCACTCTTGTAGCCGACCTGAAAAATAGCTCCCATAAATTTAGGTGCTAATTTTTTGGAACTGACCTTTATTAGTTTTTAATTTTCCAGCTCCTATACTACAGAATTGGAAATTAAATCTTTTAAATGATGTCGTTTTGATGTCTAAGTCTGAAGATATTCAAGACGTTTTTAAAAAAAGAAACAATTTTATTTGTAAAAAGATCAATTTCATTTGAAAAAAGATCAATTTAATTTGAAAAAAGATCAAATTTATTTGAAAATAAACCAATTTCATGTGAAAAGAGTGTATTTGATTTTGATTGTTTAGTCAAATAATATTAGGTTAATATTCATAATAGTTAAATATTTGATAAGTGATAAGTTGTTGGTACAACAGGGCCCAGATCTGAATTTTCCAAAAGAATTCTGAGTTTCAATGAAGCTATATTCGTTTGGTTCTTTATTTATATTAATGGGGGGCTTCACCTCAGTTTATTGTAATAGATACACCAACCTATTGTTGCAGTTTACACCTACCTTATTTAAAATTAATTGGTGATATACGAACAGACAGACAGAATTCAAAACTTATCAAACTATAGTCGGATATAATAAAACTTTTTAAAAAAATTCAGGAAATACTTGATGTGTATATATATATATTTCTAAGACTTTTGTTTCCTCTGTTTACAAAAGTATCGAAATGAATATTAAAAGAATTTTAAATATTATAAGAGCTTTAAAAAAAAAACCTTTAAACAGTGTAAAAATGAATTCAAATTTTTGTTTTTTTGATGTGAAACCATCTGCAAATATCACGGTTGCTATTGCTTTTTTTTATAGGATTAGATTTCGCATTTGATTTAAAAGAAATTCATGAAATTTTCAAGGTTATTTTTTAAAAATTTAAATTTTTAATGTTTTTTTCAACATTTTTGTTGTTTTTGTTTTTTTTTTCTGAAGAAGAAGTACATATGTATTAGTTATTATGAATACAATTTTTGATTTCTCTTGTGAACAAATTCTTTTTTTGGTGGTTTTTCAGGTTTATTCGCTAAAAATTTTGTTGGAAGCACAAACAGGATTTCCGCGAAAAATTTGTCTTAATATACAAGAAAAATATTAGTACTGTTAGATTGTTGCAAGTGTCAACATTCAAAATTAAAATGATTGGATAAAGTTCATGATATATAGGTATATTTGAATTGTTATTAAAATCACATGGTTGGAATTTATCACATGGATGCAACATTGATTGTTAGTTTTAGTTTTTTGAATTTTAGAAGAACGTGATTTCAAAATTTGTTTTATTGAGATTATTAAGGTTTGAAGCAATCTAAATATTGGTTTTGAAATTATATACTCCTGATATGTGTTATTCCATTTATTTGCCTAATTTTTATTAGAACATTCTTAAGTAGTTCGAATTACATATATGTTTTAAATTATATGATTATCATGAACTAAAATCTTTGAGTTTTAGGATCAACTTGGTTCTGGAAGTTCCAACAATTTAAACTTTCTATAGTAACAAGAAAACTTTTTAAGTAGGCACCAATATGTGACCTCATAGGTATAGTAAATGTATAACATTTTCTTGTATTTCATTTGACTGAATTCCATTTAATTGTATTATCATTTCGGTGTTTTTAATTTCATTTGACTTAATATCAAATATATAGGTACTACCATATATATATTCTGGAAAATGGCGTTACAGTCCGTTTCATTCAGGTTGCAATTATTCTTCCTCCTTTCTAAACCGGACATGGGATCAGATTCGGCGGAGTTAATGCAAGCTTCCTATTAAATATAACATCTAATGTTACTACAAGCAATTGAAAAACATTAGACATATCACACGTTTTCTTTAATAGTTTCCTTAGAAGTATTGTACTACATTCTGTTCTTCTGAAATGGACCTAAGCGATAATATAAAGTGAATTTTAAATAAAGTAGCGTTATTATCATAAAATTCTGACATCGAATCTTAGTTTTTTTACTTTATTTTTTTTTTGTTTATGAGGGACAGTGGAAAGCTTGAAGCCACCCATTGGAAATGTGCGTTGTTCCTTTGGGTAGTGTACAACTTCACCCCACCAAAATCACAGAATTATTTTGATTCAAACTTTAGAGTGAGACCGTTGATACAAACGTTCAGTTTGGTTACGAGGATAGAAATATGGACGGATTTTTAGATTTTTTTTTGAGGATATTTGGGATTTTTTTGAGGATATTTAGGATCGTTGCATTATGGGAAATGGTCGGAAAAATTATGGGATTATGGCATTATGGAAAATAGTACATATATATACACTTTCATCTTTGGGTAACATTTTTAATCGAATAGGGTTCCATAACCGTAATGACCGCATAACAAACAAATTTTCATAAGCTGAGTTGCGCTATCTGGTTAGCTTAATTCAATGACCATCTGTTGCTCCCTTCTTTCCCATTTGGAAAATCTTGTTTGAAATATTTATTATTTGTTTTCCTTTAGCAAAGGTGTTAATCCTTACAAGATACCTAAAAAATAAGGTCAGTGACCCAATGGTACGACGATGTCACCAGATTTATAATCAATCATCCTAAAAATATAATAGTAATTTTCCATATTTTTCATTTAACATTTATTAAATACTCAAAAAAGTATTTAATTTTTCCAAAAATAATTGAACGCATTTTAAATGTTTCAATTTAATATTCAAAAAAAAAAAAAAAAACAACAAAAAAAAACTCCCTCATTTATTTAACAGATACACTCGTTGAAATATCATTATATTTCATTATTCTATAGTCTTTAAAATTACGTGACACATCTTTAAATCATTTATTTTCCATTAAAGCAGGAAATATTTTCAACTCATATTTAATAATCCATATATATATATATATATATTTTGATATCATATACCTATATAATATCATTGTAACAAAAAGCTAAGCTATCACTAAAACATATTTGTTACATAAAAATTCTTTCATATTTTCAAAAAAAAAAATACAAGCAAATGTATTTTATCATCACTTACATAATTTATCATCTTTATTAAATATCACCTATATTATAAAATACAATACAAAATTTATTTGTTTATATATATTCTAACACATATCTTACCTGTATAATATCTATAGATATTATATACGTAACGTGTATATATTTCCAAAAAGTATCTGTAAGATAACTTTAACATCTTTAAAACTTTTTTTTTTCCATATCCTTTGTATATTGTTACAAATCATTTTTGTTTTTTTTTGGTATCTATAGATATTTTATATATATATAGATGTATCTTTAGTTTAATATTATAATATATTAAATATAAAATACAGTTCGAAAAAAAAAGGAAAAAATCATGAAAGTGATAAATTAATCAAATACCATTGCTTGTACATATATATTATATTAAATATATATACATATGTGTATATATACATATATATTTAATATACCATCTTTTGTTCATAATAATACCTTATTTAGCACTTAATAAATTCGAAAGATAATGAAGTAAAATTCGTTTAGTTCATTTTTATTATTTATTTTTTTTTTTTTTTTTTTTTTTATAAATAATTGAAATTTTCCAACATTATGAAAAAAAAAAAGAAAAACAAAAAAAAATATGATGATAATCAACATAATCCATATAATCATTATCATCATTATTATTAACATTATTATCAATCTTGCCGCCAAAATAAATATTATAATATTATTATATACCTATAGTTTTATCTTAAGATACTTTTCACCTACAAAAAAAAAAACAAAAAATCCTAAAAAAGACTCCTTTTAGTATTCTACCGTTTTAAAAGTGATAAGCTTTAAAACAAAAATGAAATCAAAAGAAGAAGAAACAGAAAAAAAAACAAATTTTTTTAACAAAAGTTTTCCTATGAATAAAATTAGTTGGGAACCAAGACTCAAGAGTATGTATAAGTTTTCTCTCCATTTAATCTGTAAAATTTTTTTTTTATTTTTTAATCTTTTGTACGTTGAAAAATTCACGAAATTAAATAAAAAGGTTTAAAATTAAAAATCAAAATATTAAAAGACTGAAAGTCGCTTCTTTGTATATATTACAAAGCTATATATACATATATACATAAGTATATGACATGATCAATATATAGATTAAAAATTATGTTAAATTTAAATATATATATACATATATACTGATAATTCGATGTGAAGTTGTATATATGTATGAACTTGTATTAGAAGAATTTAACACTTCCATCCATCCCACTAACATTTATTTTTAAAAATGCACCTTGTTTGTTGTAATTGAGGGCTGTCATTAGTAGTTGATTTGTTAGATGCTTTTTTTTTTGAGTTATTTAGCCCTATTGACGTTTTATTAGTTAAAGATAGTCCATCAATTCTATTCTAGGTCTTCTGGTCCCTTTTTTCTATTATTAGAAGCTGGTCTATCTATTCTGACACGTCCTCAACTTCAACAATTTAATTGCTATTCATAAGATAATATTGTTTGAAGTTCCTCTTTGTCTCCCATGTTCCGAAACATTTCGTCAAATGATTTAAATATAATTTAAAGCTGTCTACATGGGTTAGGTACGAAGTCTGTCGTCTACATGGGTTAGTAATGAAGCCTCCAAGACAAAATCACCAACGGAAAAATGGGTTAGGGATTAAGTCCTCAAGACAAAATCCCCAAAGGCAAAATGATTTAGGTACGAAGCCTCCTGTCTACATAGGTTAGGTACAAAGTCTCGTGTCTACATGGGCTAGGTACGAAAACCTCAAGACAAAATCCTCAAAGACAAAATCCGCAAAACCAAAATTCCCCAGAAAAGAACTGGAAAAAAACATAAATCCTTGAATATAACAATATGGGGAATTTGGATTTGGGAATTTTGATTTTGGAGATTTAGACTTTGGTGATTTTCCCTTATAGTCGAGATTTTGAAATTTAGGATTTTGATTTTGTGGGATTTCTACTGATGCTGCCTACATTGCATTGCACATACTATTGCTTGATCCGGGCAAAAATTTTGAAACCGAAAATAGTATATGAAGTTAAATATTAATAATCGAGTAAGAAATATACAATAAAGAGCTTCCTAATCTCCAAGGCAACTAACGTGCGGTAGCTTGTAGTTTAAAATAAAAATAAATGAAGTAACTTTTCTAATAAATGTAACTTGTATAGTAATATTATTTGTAAAATTTCGTGACAGTTAAGATTTAATTTAAAAATTTTTCGAAAATGTATATCGAAGAGGGTGGCGAAAGATGTTATTTAAATTACTTGAACACCTTTAATTTAAATTTTAACTGTCTCCAAAATATTTGCTGTTTTCAAATAAGACAAATAATTTTCTAAGAAATTTCCTGCTTTTCGGATGAAATTAATTTTGAAAAACGGATTTCAGTAGGAAGTAACAGAATCAAATATTTATTTCGAACAAAAAATAAATAAATCTTTCGAAATTGAAATTTATTATATGTACATTTTGTATATATATACATACGATTAAAGAAATTTCAGGAAATTAAAATGAATTAAGTGTAATATAAAAACTGGTAATTTAAATAATTATCGATATAATATTGCTTTAAGTATCGATTAAAATTGATGTAATATTAGTTAAAATAATTACAATGCTGTCGATTGTAACAATTTATATTAATTATATACAGAGTTAATATTAATAATTATAAATCATGGTATAATATTCAATAAATAAAATTAATTTGTGTTAGATAATTAGGTATAGAGTTGTTTAATTTCTTTCGTAAATTGTTGTATTAAATAGAGAATTGTCAAGGATAACCATTGGGATTGCCATCAGATTAGATGAGAATAATAGCTTGTTCGGTAGTGAATGACAGTCCTTTACATACAAAGATGTTTTAAGGACAAAATATTGCAAAATAGATTGTTGCTGGGTTTTTAAAATATGTACAAACAAATAGTTAATGGAGATTTTGAGTGTTGATTTAAAAAGCACGGTCATTTGGAGGTTTTTTTTTTGTGAGTAGGAATCTCACGCTATCAGGGGACTTAGTAAATCACCTGGATTTTTTGAAAGTATTTCTCTCGCTAAAAACGAAAGAGTGCAGAAAAACCAATTCTATAAAACTGAAAGTAAATGCATATGAATATATGGCTTGTTCATTTCGTTTACATGTATCGAGCCTCATCAAGCAGGGGTAAGCAATATCAAAGTATTCTTTCATAAAATTGTTTTTCAACATTAAATCTCAAAAGTTTTCTGATTCTTATCACCTACACTAATAAATACCAATTTGTTGGAGTAGATTTTAAAAAATTAAAGTTCAAGTTTTATTGCTAAACCTTTTCTTCCAATAGTTAAATTTTGTTCAGTGAATTTTTGAAGCCTAGCTTTTAGGGCCTAAATTTAATAGAAAAGTCGAGTTGAAATTGTTTTGTCATCAAATTTTGGATAAAGGTAATGGAGATTTCGGGAACTTGGAAACTTAAAAACTTTTACAAGGGGACATTTTGCAGTCAGGGTTATTCAGCTTTTGATAGAATGTGCATTAGGAGAGATTCTCGAGTTAAATAATAATAATAGTAATAATAATAAGAATTAAAAAAGGGTAGCCCCCGTTTTCAGAATATTTATTTGATGTGTACATATATGCGAGATTCTGATTTGGTTGGGATTATTTTATGTATAAACTAGGTTTGCCGAATTCATTTACCGCATTCGATTTTTGATTTTAAGTGTTGGATAAGAGGTCTAGCTTCAATAATTAAATTAACCTATAGAACATTTTTGCCCTAGTACATTTTGAAAAAAGGATTTTCGAAAAAAGATTTTGTTTTGAAAGATTTTCGAAAAAAAAATTTCTTTTGAGAATTGACATTAAGAATTTTGTTGAAAAATAACGTCCCTTGTGACTTCTTATGTTTCTGGAAATTTTATAAAACCAAAAATGTATAAATATTTAAATATTATAATTTTATAAAATTTTAATAAAAATCTGTAATATTTTAACACTGATTTAGGTAATCGATTCATTAAGGAAAGGCCTACTTTAATAAAAAAAGATAATATTGCATGAAGGGAGTGTATCGTAATCTCGTATATTAAAATCTCATGCTTTTATATAAATCTAGTTTTTTTAAAATTTCACCTATCTTAATTTCCCCTGATAGGTTTTAAGACAAGGGATTTCGTAGCTCTTATAAATCCCATTTTTTAAGCTCTCACATTTCTAAATCTCTTCTGTTAGGCTAGGAGGACAAGTGATTTCGTAGCCAACCCTTGCCAGAACAATTAAAGCTTCATAGAATAATTTAGCGAACTTTATAGAATAATTTAGCGAACAGTTACAAATTAAATAACTTAATTTTCTGAACATACATTTTGTTATATGTATATGGAATTTTGAAAAATCTTTTTTAATTTACTTTTTTAAATAATGTTAAATTTATTTAAGGAAATTATATGAAAGTGTGGTCTTTAGTCAAGAAAAGTTAACCACATAAAACTAATTAAAGTTCATCGTTCGTGAAAATAATTTTAATTTAATTGCAAAACAATATTCTGTTCAACTTTTTTTGTATGAAAAGTACAATTTTAAATAAAGTAAATTCGTAGACTGAATAATTTGTTGAAGAGTAACACACCTTAACTGTACGAATATTTGAATTTTTATATTACCTGTATGGCAGAAAAACATACTATCATATAATTGGTTTTTATACCCATATGACTATAAGTCAAAAGGGTTAACTAAATTTGCCATTACGTTTGTGACGCACGGAAGGAGGGGGGTAGATATAGACTCGAAGATATGGATCAGATCATAATCGAAAAGTAAATGGTTTTAGCTATGTATGTTCATCCGTCTGTCTGTCCGTCCGTCCCCACGAACTCAAAAAATAAAGTAACTAGAATTTTGCAATTTTTACAAATTTTTACAAATTTGGAATAGCCGTCATTGCTATTAAAATCCAGCCATTTTGCTCTGCGGATTCGAGTACGTGCCATACAACTTCTTTTTTCTATAAGAGCATTACTCTATACCTGTTGAAGCTAGGTGTAAAAAACTAGGTGCAAGGTGTATATAGATTATATGGGAGCTGCCTCCGATCCTATGGTCTAATTTAGTCGGTCTTGGAAACCATTCTTTCTTTTGGTAAAACAATCATTCATTCCAAATTTCATTAAAAATTGAGATGTTGATGAATTATTGGAACTTGACATTCCCCAAAATTTCTAGAAAATCTTGACCCCATTATACTAGAATTTGAACTGACAACGACGATTAGAACTTAAAATTTTTCAAAAGTCTGGTATTTTTGTATGAGTGCACCCCGATACCGTGATCCAATGTGGCCAATCTATAGCAAAAATAATTCTAAATTTTTTTTAGAGTATACTCTTTTAAGTGTATGAATTGATTTTCCAAAATCATTGCTAAATGGGAAAATCCCTCTTTAAATTTTAATAATAAAATTATACTTATATACAAATTTCAATCCTGTTGATCTTTTTACAGTTTCTTATTTAAACTATTTTGGTAAGGGAATCATCAGTAAAGCTTTGAATCACTTCATAAATGCATGAGGATCGAAAAGTATGTTGCTGCCTTCAAATTATTGGAATTGCAGGGTCACCATATTAGAATCCTTTGAAACGGCAATTGTGAGAACAATTACACTAAATATGGTTAAGGATGGTTATAACTTAACTATTATAACAAATGTATAAAATGATTCTATAGTTGAATCGAGGACATAATTATAAGACTCTACTTTTTTGGAACACCTTAATTTGTACTTAAAATTAAAATCATAATGCAATGCAAATTGCAACTCCTTAAATTCAACTTCTAATTTTAAGTGTGGTGGGGTGGTAAAAATAAAAAAAAATTAAAAAAATATAATCGATTTCGGATATTCTGGAGAAGTTTCTTTCATTTTTTTTTTCTCTATAGAATTACATTTTATACCATTCGAACCGTTTTTCTTTATTTAATTTTAGGGACACAAAATAAAACACAAAGTATAACATGCAATTTTTTCCGAAAAAAAAAAGTAAAAAGTTTTTTTTGAAATTTAAAACATATGTGAACCCTTTATTGTATAATTGTATATATATATATATATGCTTTTATATTTCGTGCTTTAACTTCAAATTATGAATGTTTTATATGAAAGGGGTGTAATGTAAAAATATATTCAGTAATTTGTACTACATTCTGGAAAAGGCGATATCACCTAAATATTTCCATGTTCAAATGTTTATTTTTAGAAATTTTATCCAAAAAAAAAAAAAAAAAAAAAACGCCTTCTAATCTATTCTTAATAACACAAAAATGCATGTATATATATATATTCATGCTCGGGTACTAAATTTTGAACAAATTGAAGCTTCATATACTTCTAAGTTTGTTTATAACAATCTATGTGTATGTACAAATGTGTATGTAAAGGAATATTGAAATTCGATTAATTTGATTTTATTTTCTAGTTCTGTAAATAAGCACATTTCCTTAAATATCTCCTTGTCAAACTAAGAATTTTATACGCTTAGCTCATATTTCAGTATATAAGTTTAAAGCCTAACCTAAATTATATATTTATGCACGGCATTGTCATTTGACACATGCGATGCGTTGTTGCATGATATCTTTAATTCAAAGCTTGTCATATTTATTTCGTCAACAACGTTGACCGGTAAAAATTTGCACTTCTGCATAAATAAATATAATATTAATATTAATATAAGGATTAATTTTAAATGGAATAATCGAAATATGAGTTGTATTGACAAGAATTAAGTTAAACGCCCCGCAGTTCCTGTTTTACAAAAGTACCTAATAAGTTAAAAGGAAATGTGATACTGATAACTTATAAAATCAAAATACATGTTTACTTCAAACTCAATTTAACAAAAACGGTTTTTTATTTTAAGTGCAAGTTTATTTTTTCACTGCAAGTTTTTTAATTGCATTATGTTTTGTGTAAAACTGCTGGCTCCCATGATACATATGATCCACTAAAAGGTAAATCTTGCATTTAAAATGAAAAACTTTCAGTTAAATAAAAAACTTTCTCCAAAAATAAAACAAAAACTTGCAGTTAAAGAAAAAAATTTTATTTAAAATTAAAAATATGAATTTTATGAAAAAATTTGTACTTAAAAACAAAAAAAAAATCAGTTAAAATAATTTTTTCTTAAAGAAAAGGCGAATCGTTGTCTCTTCTAAATAAACAACCCAAGTTTAAACAATTTACATTTATTTCATCCCTCTTGTAAGATTATCAATTTATATAAAGTAGAATATGAAAACTTTTAAAATTTTTTGAATTTTAAATAAAATTAAAAAAAAATAGTAAGTAAGTACTGTAAAATAACAATTTTTTTTTTTTTTTTACTTTGACTATAACACGGAAATCAAATGAAACTAACAATCGTGTCCTCCATAATTTCCCTATTGCATGCTATTATCAAACAAAATGTATATATATATAAAATACATATTCTCTCTCTTTTTTTAATATTCCTTTTCTTTCTTTTGGATAGTTTTTCGTTTTTGTTGTTTTTTATCCCCAAAGTGCACATAAAAAACAGTGAAAATTTGACTAATACACCTGTAAAACACGTCAAATGAGAACGGTTTTTTATTTTAGTTGGTTTATTTTTTTTTTATTGTTTTTTATTGTTTTTGATAATAAAAAAAAGTTGTAAAGATATGATAAAAAAAAAAAAAATTGGTTTGAAACTATAAACACAAAACTATGAAACAAGAAAAACAAAAAAAAAAAGTTGTAATATGTGGTAATAACCCCATGATAACATTCTTAACTAGCATATTTTTAAAAATATAGCTAACTTTGAAAAAAAATAAACAAGGTGCCCTGTTAGCGTGTTTCCAAAAAGAAGTGGGTGAAAGGAGAGTTAAGAACGAACAAAAAATTGTTGTGAAGTAGGAGTGGTTTATTTCTAACGGTTTCTGAGAAAAAACGACATCTTCATCCCTGTACAAGATAGAAGACTCATTTAAGTGATTACCTCGCAAAGTTGAAGAATCGGGTACATGCAGTAAGGTCAAATGAAGTAAAGTGCACATTTTTGGCTTAATTTCAATACCACATTTGAAAAATTATAATTTCTTAATTTTCGGCTTTATTTCATTCTTAAAAATTTTTGAAAAAGAAATAAAGCCAAAATATTTTAAACATTAGATAAATCAATATTAGTATTGCCGCTTTTTTCAGAATATTTATATGTATATATGTGAATATACCCAGATTCTGAATCAGGAGGGATTTTATATAGTACATAAATATTTTGGAAAAAGCGTATACCCATGATTTTGAGCCTAACTGTAAAACCTCTGTTAATTCAGAATTCAACATATACACATATATAAATATTCTGTAAAAAGGGAATACTCTGATTTTGAATCCAACTCTAAAATCCACCCTAATTCAGAATCTGACGAACACATATTTATATATAAATATTCTGGAAAAACTGTACAACTCTGCTTTTGAATACAAATTTTCTGAAAAATAACAATTCAATACAACTTAAAAAAAAATTAGCAACTTGCTAATAAAATCAAATTGGCTTTATTTAAATTTTTTATATTGAAATAAGACCAAAATTTTAAAAATTTATTTTTTGCCTTTATTTCAAATATGATTATCAAATAAAATCAAATGGCTTTATTTTATTTGGGCTTATTGAATGTACCCGATAAATTACAACGACTAAAATTCGAAAATGACTGATATTTCTAACTGTTGTTATTAAATAACTCTAATTTTTGCAGTCCGAATTATCTCGAAAGCCTGTTAGAAATAGATCCTCCACCCTCCCGCCTGAACAATTATTTTTTCGTTTTCAACTCCCGTTTCGCCCATTTCCATTTGAAATCTCACTAACGGAACACTCTGTATATTTATAAAATATATAAAATTTAAACTTAAAAAAAAACGATAACAATTTTTTTTTTAAACTTTTAACTTCCCAAAAAAACCTCAAATAACACTATATTTGAATGCAGAGATGAGAAGGTTCTTTACCTTATTGTTCTTAGGGATTATCTTATGAAAATTAACTGCGATTTACTCAACAAAAGCTTCAATATTAAAACTAAAAAAAAATGTTGAATAAATTCAAAATTATTATCTGAATTTTTTATTTTATTAGATACGATATAGATACAATGTGTTTTTATAGTTTTTTTTTGAAAAGTTGTTAGTTTAATAGTTATAAGTTTAGATACTATTCTTTTATATGGTTCATTGAACTGGGTGCATTCAAATGGGTTGCATATATTAAAAAAAATGGAATACAAAATATTTCAAAAATATTTTTGAAACAAAAGAAAGAAAAAATCTTTAGAGAAACTTGAATTCAATGTGTACATGTATTTCTTTAAAATAAAATTAAAAATTCTTTAAGATTATTATCCCAAAAGATTAAAAAAAATGCTATATAAAGAAGAGTATATGGAAATTAGCTAATTTATAAATTTTTTTTGGTTACTAATTAAAATGCAGAGCTGTTATAGTTTGTCAAATTTATTTGTTTAGCGTTGTAAAGGGGTAACTCAACGTTCTGTAGGAGTTCAAATTTTTTTAAAAAGTTTGAATGCACAATTTTCTAAGTGTTAAAATCGTAACTACAGCCCTTGCTGAACAAGAAACTATCTAACAAATTACTTAAAGTAATTGCATTCAATGTAAAAAATATTTGATCCATATTCAAGTACCTTAACCTTCATTATTCTTTAACAAATATATCAATATCTTTTACCTTATATATCTTTAATATTCCGTAATCCCTAGATATACACTTAATATTCAAGTAATAGATCCTATATTAAAATGCTTAAACCACTTTCGACCTCATTGCTTTTTAAGTGCTATTTGTTATACTGTTAGGCTAATAAGTTTGTCATGTTGTGGCTATGGTATATAACATCTTGGAACAGGGGGAGGGGGATCTTACTATATTTAATTATTAGGATTGATCTTAATGAATTTCACATTCAATATAAACATGAGTTATAAAACTTGGTCTTATAACATGTAGAAACGTCTGCGATTTTCAATAGATACCATATTCTATTTGTTATGTATTGTAATAATTTTATAATTTGAATTATAAATTTTTTCTATATCTGTGAATTATATATTAAATTAAAAAAATTTAATTAAGATTTACTTAAATACAAAATCACTACATTTATACCATTTACATTTCACTTAATTTTAAAACATTTAGTCAAAATTAAATATTTAAAAAAAATGGAATTACGAAATAAGTTCGAAAACTGTAATGAAACAATTTCGAAAAAAAAAATTCGATTTTTCTTTTTTCCGAACTTATGTCAATTTGAATTTTTACGGAAAAAATATCGAACAGGAATTTTGACAATTTCTCTGCAACACTGTCATAGATAACTGATTTTTAAAAGCATGAGATTGTGATACACGAGGCTTGGAGTCGCGAGATTTTGATTTGCTTTCCTTTTAATAATAAAAAATTTAATTTACTGTTATATTAATGGGTGGGATTATAAAGACATGCTTTATAATAACTAAGGTTAACAAGAGCTTTTTATAAAAAATTTAAATCGCGATTCTTTTCAACAAAACATAATTCGGCTTAAAACCGCATCTTAAAACTTAAACAATTACTTTAATAAAATAATAATTTTTCATCTTTTTAAAATAAAATGAAATTTTTTATTTGGCATTTTTTTAACTTAAAAAATTTAAAACAATTTTTAATTTTCAAATTTATCTCATAATAAAAAAAGTCTTAAGACTTAAACTGAAGCTAAGAAGTTTTAAATGGAAAACTTTTGTTTTTTTGTTTTTTACTAGAATTATTATCCGAATTTAAAAATTAATCTTAAGATTTTTTCTTTTCTCTTAAATTTAATTTTAAAATAGACAAAAAAAAACTATGAGATATTAAAAGATAATCACAATTCTTAATTTTAGAAAAGTAATGACCGCGTCAAACAACTTTAAGATACAAAAAAAAAAAGAACTGTTTAAAAAAAACACATTTAATAAATTTTTGAATAATGAAAGAAAGAGATAGAAACACAGTTTAAAAAATTTTATTTAATTTTATTTTTCTAATGGTTGATTTTAGTCTTGTTTTTCCGAAAAGGTTTTAAAATATTTTATTAGTTTTTATGTTCTTTTGTGTGATTGCATCCATTAGATATTCTTGTAAGCCCTCATTAACTTTTAAATTTTTATTGGATTCAAAAAAAAAAATGTTCGGAACCTAAAAATGATAATAAAAGAAAAAAAAAAATTAAACAATATGTTATTTGATTGTTATTTTTTGTTTGTTTTTTTGGACCTACAGTCGTTAAAATTTTTTTAAATATGATACGTTTTTATTGTGAATTCCGATTATTTGATGTGTTGTAACCAACACTTTTCAAATATAATATAAAATAAATTATTAAATCTTAAAAATAAAGTTAATTTTATAGATTCTGTATAATAACCTATAAGGTGTAATAATGAAAGTAAATAGAAGCATTGACTAACTTTATATACCATTCCATTTCATTGAACATTATTTTAAATTTTATTTATAAATTTTTCAGAAAAATAAACAGTGACGACTCGTTCAGAGTCATTGCAGTACAGTAGTGTCCGAATATTAAAAACTAGAATTTGTTAACTAATAACAATTCTATAATATATTAGTATGTTATAAAATTTACATGTAACAAAACCGGTTTATTTACAATTTATTAGTTGTTTTTTGAACTTTTTGGTTCTTTTAATCGAATAAAGAGCTGTTTGTCACTCACTCTTTCATTTAAAAGGACTGAATATTGCTCCCCTTTGCCTCGAGTTGGGTAAGTAATCCCAAAATCACAAAATTCCAATCTGGAAATCCCAAGCACAAAATCCTAGATTACAAAATCCTAAATTACAAAATCCAAAAACGTTTTCAATTTCTTACAGAATTCCAAATTGCGAAATCTTATTCGTGTTAAATAAGAAATTCCAAAAAAAACTTTCAGTTATTACATATACATATTTTGTTCAAGGCTTCTAACTCTGATTTTGAATCCAACTTTAAAAACTGTGTACATACATATCTTTATAAATATTATGGTACAAGCGTAAATCCAGAATCTAACTCTAAAATCAATACTTACCGAATTTCCTATAAAAGTCTTATATTTTGACATTTGTCTTCTTTTTTTTTTTTATTTGATTATTATCTTCTTGAATGGGGAAGGTTCCCAAATTTTTGCTTAGCAAACTTATGATGGATCTGTCCATCACCCTCCTATCCCTACGCATCCAATTTTTTGGGTTCTAGGAAATCAATTGTGAACACCACCAAAATTTGGAATTTTACCTAGGATTTTATTATCTAAGCAAAAATGGTTAAACTAAGAGACAATTTCTTAAAATTAAAGAAACCCTTTCAAATTTAAGTATAACCTTTAACATATTTTGAAATATAATGCTGCAACTTTAAATTTTGTATATTTGTAAAAAAAAGTTGGACAGGTATTCAAGTTACAGGTGTTTAAAAATAGCGAAATTTCAATTTTCGAGCCCTTATAGCTTCTAAACAGGGACGTGACAAAAAAATGTTGTTAACCGACTCCTACTAATTTCTGACAATCTCACTTCTCGCAAAATTTCAAAACCGTAGCTTGAAACGTTTAGAAGATATGTGGGGTAAAAAATTTTGCTTAAAATTGAGTTTTGCATAATGGTAAATTTTAGTGCCGTATGGCAACCCTTTACATTTTCCTTTTAAAAATTTAGAAATTTTATAAAACCAGCTATCTCTTACCATTTTCAGATTGAAAATACACCTAACAGAACTCTTGTTATAACAATTTAAAAATAGGGCTTTTTCCAACTTTGAGGGGCTGTAGTTCTGTAACGGGTGGGACTATAGAAAAAAATTCTTCTACGAAATTATTTTTTTTGCAATATCTACTCGCGGTTAAAATTTCTTTACTCTATTTCAAACGGTGTAGAAGTTTTGTAAACATACGGACGGACAGAGTGAAGCTATATAGGCACATTTTTACAAACGCTCCGCCACTGGCTGAAAGTGTCAAACTAATATATAATACTAATTTCTATATAAATTCTTAAACCTAAGTTGTATACAAGTACCTTCCAACTCAATGATTACAAAAATTTTTGGTAGTTTAATCGAAATCCACACTTTTGAAATAAATCTAAGTATATAGCGTTTTTACAGTTGTTCAATACATTTGGATTAAAAAATTTATATAGAAATAATGCATTTTATTGAGTTTATATTTAAAGTTGAAATATATTGTAATAAACTTCACAATTTAGAGTAAAAAAATTTTAACCCGCTTTAAAAATAAATGTAGGTTTATTTAAAAAATTTTATTCACCCACAGTAACTAACATTCAAAAATATTGAATTACAAATTATAAAAAATAACTGAAATTCTCACAGAGTTATAATAAAAGTTATGTATTATAATAAAGTTATAAATCAATCTTATAAATACATTTTATTACTGATTATTATTGAAACAGTTTCATTTTACTTTTAAAAATATTTAGTATAGTAATTTTATAGTTTTATTATTATTTCCCGTATAGTTGTCAATCTTTTATTGAAAGTTGAATATATGGGAAAACTTTTTAAAAACTTTTTTTATTTAAATGAAGTTTATTGGTCGAGAATCAATATTTGTTAGTTTTTAGTAATAAAAGAAAATCCCCGACAGTATTTTATAGCTTGTTTTGTATTATATATCAAATAACTTGTACATGTTTTTAATTCAGAATTTATTTTCTATAATAATACTATATAGATTGTTCTTAAAAGAGTTTCAGATGTATCTGAATCAATAGTTAAAATAAATGCATTCGAAAAAATTATTCAGAAAATATTTAATATATAAGTTTTTACAGGGAGGTGGAGTCGGAGTCGGCTTCATTATTGTTACGTTGGAGTCGCAGTTGGAATCGTATACAAAATATGCGAACTCCAATTCCAAAAATAAGAATATTTTATATTTAACCAAAAAGCAAATAAAATTAAGGTCCAAAATTTACCAATTATTTACCTATTCTAAAAACTATATTTTGTTCATTATTTTTTAATAGTTTTATGTAATTTAAACTTTGTTAGATCAATGGCGTAGTGGTAAAGATGCCGCGCTTTTCATGCGGAACGTGTTGTGTTCAAACCTCGATCAGATCATATCTAATAAAAATATGTCGTAATATTGACGACTCCAATTATAATTATATCGGAATATAATATAAGAATTAATAAAAATATGTAAATAATTTTTGTGAAAGATAATAGATTGCGCGCAAAATTAACATTTGTGTATTCAAAATATTATACAATAGCTGCATCCAAGTAATCAACGGCTTAGTGAATATAATGATTAAAGCAAGTAAAGCATATTCTGAATAGACTGCCTTATGCCTTATACTCCTTAAAGTGGAAAAGGAGTGGAAAAGAAATATAAAAAATACTTTGTTTTAGTTTTAATTTAAATTTTTTAACTTTTTCTTTATAGATGTAATTAATAATTAAAGGTTCCTTAATGTTTACAGTTGTATAAATAAGTATACATTTTTATAAGATTAACAGTATGTAAAATTTGTTATATTGAAGATTTAGAGTCAGTGGGTAGGAGTCGGAGCCTGAGTGGAGTTTTTTAGTTTTGATTCCAGACTCCGCAATCCTGATTTATCTTATATTCTAAAAATATTTAAATTTCCCTTTTTCCAGATAATTAATAAACCTTTTAGTTGATAATGAATATCTACACTGTTTTGAGTTAATTCCCGGTGTCTGTAATGTTTAATTTTTATGAAATCTGTAATTTGAATCAATTATCCAATTAAACATTCTTAATTGTTAACCTATATCCTAAGAATTGGTTAACTTAAGTTACTGGTCTAGTCCTTATGGCAGACAGTGATTTCAAGTGATTCCAAGACGCTTTAGCAATGTTTTCTTTCCACTTCCGTGACCATCCCTATATTAAGACTATTTGAGTTTTATTTTATATATTTTGTAGCGTTCGTAAAACGTACAATTTCTGCAGGTTGCAACTAAATCGCTTGAGCCATTGAACCTATGACTACCAAGAGTTATTCTTCTGATCTAGTCAGTTCTTTGTATATACTACTATACAGTATAAATGTATTATGGCTTCTTTGTACGTATAATGGGGATAGGTATATTTTAGCCTCACGTTTCTAAATTGACATAAGTTCCTACTTATAACAGCCCTACTATTCCAGCTGTATCCCGAGAAGACATAGCTTCAGTAGATTGTTCGATCTTATATGATCGAACGTCTAATAGTGTATGGCATTTTATATAAATTTTCCAGCTATATATATTTACAATTAAAAACTTTTTCAATTAATTAATTGTAACTATTTAAATACTTTTATTAAATCCTCACCAACATACTACAAAAATATAAGACTACTAATGTAATTGTACTAAATTCTTAGATTATTACATCTTCTATTGAACAATTTAATAAAAAATTTTAATAATCAGTTTATTCCCCTTTATAAATTTACAATATCATATATTTAGTCAAGTCATTTACCCCGATCTTATTTATTTAAAAATAAAAGCTAAATAAGAGACACAGGTGCTTTATTCTAAAAACTCTACTCATATTGAACAAAATTAAAAAACAAAATTACTTCCTGCTTTTAATTTCAAATTGATTTTCAAAAATATTTTTTAATTTAAAGAATTTTAATTAATATTTCTTATTATTTCAATAAAATATTTTTAAGGGCTTTCAACATTATCAAAAGATATATGTATTAATTTAAGACAATTAAGATATAAAAAAAGGAACCGCTCATATCATTAAGTAAGTAATCCCTTTTTATTTCATTTACCATATATAGTAGCCCTTAAGTGGTATGAGCCGGATATTTAAGATTAAATCTTAATGCATAAGTACATTTATATAGGGATATTACTCAATATTAATTCCTTAATGATAATTCATTAAAATCCATTTCTATCCAATGTACATATATAAATTCTCCATTCCATCCATTATAGCTCATTTGAATGCATATTTTAGAATAACTTCTACATAATAAATTATTAATTAATGACTTATTTTTTTTTTCTAATAATACTTACATACATATATACATATATATATGTATATATATACATATATAGAATGTTGCTCATTCATTAATTTTCAATTTCTAATTCCTATACTAATTTCTCCATCCATTTCTAATTCCTATACTAATTTTATGGTATATTGTATATTGAATGAAAAAATTTTATCCTCATGCACACATCCATATATGAATATCTTCAGATACAATAAATTATGAATCTGAAAGTACAAATTTTTCTGGCGCCATGAAATAACCCCAGGAGTACAAAAATGAAAAAATCTCCACAAATTTTTCAAAAACCAAATTATATAATATGAATTAACTCCAAATATTAATTGTGAACTAAATTCAATAAATTTAAAATTTTTGGAGTTTAGTTCATATGAATTAAGTCCCAAATTTTTAAATAAATTCAATAAATTCCCAAATGTTATTTCGAAAAATAACAAACCCCTATAAATATGTCAAAATTTAATTTTTAACACCGGAGGGGCTTTTTTCAACGAGATTCTGAATTACGAATGATTTTAGAGTTGATTGCAAAATCGGTATTATACGCTTTTCTCAGATTATGTATGTATTTATATAATGTATATGCGAACTTCTGAATTAGCATTAGGATCATATACAAACACAAGAGACGTACAACCCTGTTTTTTAACCATTTCTAAAATACAAAACCTTTCATATAGATAGGTGCAGAGTGTCCGCAGCTCAAAGGTCATGAAATGCGGAGGTAATTTAGAAATTATTAATGAAAAAAATATTATTCTGCAAGAAGTAGTCTAATTCTAACGGTTTCCGAGATAACTCATTTCAAAGAAATTTCTTAAATTTTTTATAGAAAGAAAAAACAACATATTCACCCCTGTTGTATAGATTCATAAAGTAAAAAAAGATTCATTTAAACGTCAGGAGCTAGTTGAGGTTTTGGCCTTTCATAATAATATCCAAAATTTTCATTATAAAGTTAAAGAGTCAGAAGGATTTTATAAAATATTCATATTTTTCACTGTTTTTATTAAATAACTATTAAATAACGGTATTAGTGTATAAATTTAATTTCATATTCTTAGTTATAACAGCTGGATGGTACAGTGATTAGAGTGCCGATCCGAGTTAGAGCTGTGATTCGAATCGCAGTGAAAGTGAATAAAACTTGACTGGTTTTCGACTCGACTTAGCTACCATTTGCTATAGGGTTCAAAATTAATGGCTTAATCAATAATTAAGTCCATATCTTTAATAAAAAATACATTAATGTAAAAATATAAACAAATACAAAATATAAACAAATAATTTAATTGAATAATATAATTCACAGATGTAGAATACGTAATATAACATAAATACAAAATATTACATTATAAACAAAAATAGAATTGTATCTATTGAAAATCTTAGACGTTTCTACATATGTTATAAGGCCTAATATTATCTCAAGTTTAAATTATATGTTGAATTCATTTTGATCCATTCTAATAACATATGAAAATAATATAAGCTCCTTTTCAAAAATGTACTTATGGTATTGCCAGGTTCATTAGCTTAACAGTTAAACAGTTAGCGCATACAGTTACAAGAAAAAAAAAAAAAGTCATCTATTCCTAAGCTTCAATTTTAATTGACACATTCTTCTCCTATATCTCTTTCCATTCTTGAAATAATCATGTCATTAGAAGAGTCTTTAGAATTGGTTACTATGGTTACAAAACTAGAGTTTCAATAATGTTGTTTCCCATATCCCCAAAAATTATAAACTAATCTCCCAAGTTAAATTTTCGTAAAAATATTGTGTACATATTATTAATATAAATATTGAGGATTCATTTTTGATTCAGAGAGTCAATGACTTGGGAATTATTTCGTAGCTCCATTTTTCTTATTATCCATCTGTTATTGTTTGAAATTTACATTATGTAAAAAAAAAAAAAAAAAAGTTAAAAGCATAAAAAACAGATTTAATTTTTTTTTTATCAAAAAATAATGAAAAAAAAACCAGATTGAAATAAACAATAAAAAACAGACTTCAAACATCATTTTTCAAAAAATAACAAAAAAAAATTAATTTTTTTTTTCTGTCACTTTTTATTTTTTTGATTTTTTTTTTTTTTTTTTAATTTTTTATTTTTTACCAATTCATAACGTATTCATGATTTCCTATCATAAAACCAATTTATTATAATTTTTCAGATTCATTCTATAGATACATTTTATTTCATATATTATGCCATATTATTACATTATTATATACGGTATACCGTATTTGTTCATTTTTAATGTAAAATCAAAATATTCATACGTGTATACATACATACAAATTTTTATAAAAAGAAATTTTAATTTTTTTTTTTTTTTTTTTTTTTTTATATTTTTCTTTCGATTTTCTATCAAACAAATCAAGACCACCTCAATTACAAATCAATTTAGAAAAAAAGCAATAACAACAACAACAAAACATACCAATCCCAAAAGCATAAAAAAAAAATTAAAATCATTTTCATTCATAATTTCTCTCAAGCAATAAAAAAAAACACAGAAGAATACAAAAATATGTAATTGATGATCTGGATTTTTCAAAAATCATTTTACTTAAAAAACAAATTTTTTATTTTTTTTTTTTTTTTTTTCCATTTCAATTTTATAAATTCTAATATTTACCTCTCCGCATACACCACATCTCATTTCACCATACATACTCTCTATTCAATCAATTATTCACCACCCACAACGGTACATTATATATGTATATAATATGTAAATGTATAGTACATTGAGCTTAGAGTGTTTTCCTTCATATATTCCTTTAATTCATTTGTTTTCTTCAATTTGTGAATTTTCTTTGAAAAGAGGGCGGCTGGGCAGGGCGGATTAAGATGGTGTATAGGGATTTGTATAGTAAATGGTATGATGGTGATGATGTTATGAGAATTGAAAAAAAAAAAAAAACAAATACAAATTTTCAAATCTTAATTGCTTACATGAATCTTTAGGAATATGTAGGAAAAAAAAATAAATGCAACAGTTTTGTGTAAAATTTTTTGAAAAGTTGTTAAAATTAAATACGCAAGCTTCATTATTTTAATTGTTTATTTTTTAATTTTTATAACGTACCATGGTGCATGAATGGACCCTTGTTTTCAATTTGAAATGTAGGGTTCTATTATCATATTTAATAGAATCCTACATTTTATTAGACAAGATCTGGCCAGGGTTTGTGTCCGTATGCTTTCATTTAAAAAGCCGACTTTTTCTTCATGACATCATCGTTTGGATGATTACTCTCTCTGTATAAAGAAGATTCATGTAGATGTTGCATAAGACTCTAGGTTGCAGAAATAGGCTTTAAATTTCACTACACACCAGTAGGCTCTAGAAAAAAATGAAACATTAGAACCTAATATAAGATCTAAATTGAATATATGTATCTCCTTTCCTTTTAAGTAAAATGATTTTGCTTTAAGTGCAAGTTTATTTTTTTTAGCAGGGAGATTTTATTTAATAACAAGTTTTTTTTTTAAATACAAGATATTATTTTTAAGTGCAAGTTTTTGGTTTTATACATTTCCAGAAAAAAAACTCTTTCTTGGCAGAGCCAGATGTTGCATCTGCACATCTATATATCGTCAAAAATAGATATTTTGACTGAGAATTCCCAGGTTCATCCATCATACTAAAATTATATTTCAATTTATAATTGTAATTTCTCTAATTGCCTTTTTTTCATAAGTGATAGGGCTCTAAATCTGTTTAGGGTGTAAGTAACTAATTTGATATAAATAGTGGCGCAGCCTAAAAAGATTTGTATACTCCTGTTTCTACAGGAACTAATAAAAATATTAAAATTTCAAATTTTGAAGTTGCTCAGACACTTTTCACCTTTTAAAGCTTTCAAAATATAAAAATTAAAATATTCATATATTTTGTCCGATACTGTGTACACACTTGTACATATTAATATTAACATAATATTAAATTTAAAATTTAATCACACACATGATTACATTAATGTTTAAGAAAAAAAAAAAAAAATAAAACTAAACAAGACGTTTGTTGTTGTTGTTGAAATTTACATTTTGTTTTTGTTTATATTTTTAAAATATTTGTGAAACACACGGAATCAATATGCTGCTACTTGTTTATTTTTATATTTTTAATATACACATATTTAGTAGTATCTTAAGATATTAAAAAAAAAAAATATCCCCATATGGAATTGTAAAACAAAAACAACAAAATGAAGATGAAAAATAATAAAATTTCCATTTTTAGGATAAAATCTGTTCTTGCTTTAAATTTTCTTTCTTATTTAAGTGAAAGCGTTCCTAAGTTTTTTTTTTTTTTAATTTTTTTTTTTTTAAAGAAGTGAAAGATTTCCTTAAATGTGTATATACTCGTTTATATATGTATATATATTTATATAGCTTTCTAAATATTTATATTTCATATTTATATATAAGATATGTATTACTGGTATTATTTTGGAGATAATTGAAATCATTGGAATATAAATAAACAAAAATCGATCGGGCGCAACATTGGAATGCGATTGGGTCTAAAGGAAAATTTGTTTCTTTATTTTCTTTTTTTTTTTAGAAAATAAACAAATAAAAAAACATGGAAAAATATAAATTTAAATCGTTGAATAAATACTAACGGAATTTCCTGGCGTTGCTTTAAATTAAAATTTTTTTTATAATTTGTAAAAAAAACTTATAGTACAAAATCAGACTAACGTAGAATACTAGAAGTAAACTGTTTCTAAAAATCGGGAGTTTATAAGTTTGTTGAGAGTCTCTCCCCGCAAAGATTAACGGAACTTAAAAATGGGGCAAAAACGAAAGAATCAAGCTATTGTGTCTCAGTTTAGTAATAGATCCGCAACTTAAGATTCTATCCGGTCAGCAAAACATTCCTGCCAAGATTGCTTATAACTGGATGTTCGCTACTTGTAGCTGTTTATATTGCATAAATCTAGCATCCTCGTACAGGCAAGGAATTTTATATAATAGATTCTCTGCATCTTAAGTTAAGCTTTTTAAACTAACAAATTTTGGACTTAATATATTATTAGATCTGGGGCCTCGGTCGGTTAATGTCTAATATATTCTACCGCACGACTGAAAAGGAAAGGCATACTCCTCTGCCTTATCAAATTGTATGAGGTAAGGGACTATTTATAAATAAATAAATAAATATTAGATCTATACAGGGATGAATTCTATATTTTTCAAATCACTTAAGATGGCATATCTTAAAGTATCTGTCCTTATATATACCATCTTAAGTCTCTGTCTCATCTCTTATATCATATCTTTCTACGTCTCTGTCCAGTATACCTATAAAATTAAAAAAAAAATTAATGATTAATATTCTAAGAGGATTGTCTCAACTTTCAATTACTTTTGATACAACGGGAAGGTATTCTAAGTATATACTTACGATATCAATTATGTTGAGATTTCTTTTCTTACTTCTTCTGTTATATATATATTTTTTTCAATTAAGACGTTCCAGTTTCTTTTCAATCTTAAGGGACTTTAAATGAAACGTTATTTATATTTTGTTTTATTTTACTTTGTACTCATTCCAAGTTTAATTTTTAAATGGTTATTTAGTTAAAAAAATATTCGTTAAATTATAATTTGTAATCTAAGATTAGAGTACTTGAAAATAAAACTTGAAACTGAAACTCAAAAGAAATGACTGTCTAGGTAATCATTCCGTTAGTTAGAATCACTTTTGAGTTTTACGGCATAATGTAATTTAAAATTACTTTATAGTTGATTTTTTGAAATTGCGTAAGAGACCGATCGATAAATAAACAGTTCCATATCATTTTTTGTTTATTATAGTAGGGCTCTTTTTCTTCTTTTATTGGCTATCCATAATTGGATGTCAGCGGTCATATGATATTGGCAACGATGTTCTGAAAGATGTTTCGATCACCTGCTGAATGGATTAAATGGCCAATTGTTACTGTTCAGTTCCTAATGTTGACAACTATGTTAATTTCTTTGTTCCTATATCTCTTTTACCCTCAATCTTTCCTTGAATTATTAACTGGAGTAGCTTGTATTTGTTTCTACGCATAATATGCCCAAAGTAAGAGATTTGTTTCTTCAGCCATCTTTCCATGTTTGCTCTTAGTAGATTTTCTTCGTTTGTAGTGGCATCTGTCCACGATATTTGTAGCATTTTTCGGCAGACCCACATTTCCAAGGCTTTAAGTTTGTTGAGTTCTCTCACTTTTATGGTCCATACTTCTGGCATAGTAGGGCTGCGGAGTAGAAAATCAACACTACAGAATCTAACTCCAATTTTACCCCCTTTAAAACCGACTCTGACTCTACAGTATATTACAGTCTATGTACTTTATCAATCAATTATTAGTCTCTTTTATAGGTGTTCTATACTTGTATATAGTTCCAAGAATTTAAGGAACTTCATTCTAGAACTTTCATAGTGATAATTAAAAAATGTTAAATAATTCTTGAAACTATAATAAACTAACAACATTTAAGGTATACTTTACAATAGTTTCATTGTAAGATTTTTTTCAAACTTTGCTAATTGGTACCTTAGGGTGCGTGATAAAACAATATCTAAGTCTGCGTTTGAATAGGAAGCATTAAAGGCTTCTAAAAGTACTTAAGAAATTTATAGAAGTCACTTGCACTAGCACCTAGTATTAAGTAACACTAGCTCCTACATCTATAAAGCTATACCCTTGAGCTTATATACCTCTGACCTCATTTAAACAAAACCCTAGGAAAATTCTCTTAGAGCTCCGTATAACTTTAGGAATTTCTAATTTTCTAGCAAAGATAAATCTTTACGAGACGACAGATGCTTGACTTCTTGATGAAAGGATCGGAATCGTGACAAATATGCAGACAGCAATTAAATTAAAATATTACCTATATTGAGAAACTTAAAATACTATTTAATTTGATTCTTTTTATGGTAATATTTGTATTATGTAATAATAGCAGTATATCATATATATAAATATGTGATATATAGCAGTATATATACAAATATACCTGTCTGTAATCTAGACACAAAAAGAAAATGTTAACAAACGAGGTATCTTTTACATAAAAAATATTTTCATTTTAATAAAAATGTCAGATACAAATGATGCCATTGCTGCCTTCTTTTAATTTTATATCAGATTTAACACAGTAACAGAAGGTGAAGGAGGGTGATTTCTAAGATTCTTAATATTGTTGCCATGATTCTTAAAAATATTCTTTCTCTGTTCAATTCCTTTGGTGTCTTCTTCAGTTGTCTTTTTATTATTACATTTTTTTTAGACTGTTTAGTATCTTCCAACAGAATCCGTAAGTGAACGGATCTGTACTTAAGATTAAAAGAGAAGAAAAAAACCGGAAAATATTAAAAACGCATTCTTGTAGCGACGTTTCCTTCATTGTTTTATATTAACAAATAATTTAAAAAAAAAACGTCATGAGAATTGTATGTATTTATAAATTTATTAGTTTATTAAGTAAATATATAAATGGCACGTTCTTTAAAAAGTAGTCAACTAAATTAAAAATAGTGCAGGTTTATACATTGGGTACACTTGGTGATACTTCTGATGATGCTGTTTTTTTTCTTCTCATATAATGAAAAGAATTTATAAACTAGTTCCTGAAATTATAAAATAAAGTTATAGTCAGTTATTTTTTAAGTTATTTCAACTCTATTATTACAATAAAAAATGTTTATAAAAAATCATGGAAGTAAACGACATTTCTGTTGAGTTCAGAAAAAGAACAAAAAATGGAAATGAACAATTTTAAAATTAAATTGATAGTTTTTTAATAAAGTTGAAATGCATCTACTTCATAAAAAAAAAATATGTCATAAAAATAACTATAGGAAGAGAGTTGAATAGACTGTGTCAACTCTGAGATATCTACACGAGTATAATAGAAACATTATATCATGCAATTTATGCAGAGCCATGTTTGTAGTAATTTTTCAAATTTCACTGCATTTCTAAATGTATAACAGGTTACTCGAACCTGTTTTACTAGACCACAGAAGTTTAACAGAAGCATGTGACGTAAAATTTTATCACTTTTAGAACATTTAGAGGCCTGGATTATTTATGAGAACATAAAATTCAAATTTATGCACAAATCCATCACTTTAGACTAGAGAAACTTTATAAATGCCATTGCCATAAAACTTAATTTCTTCAGGCCTTGGATACGTAGACAGTAATCGAGCGGTTTTTAAGAAAACATTTCAAACATATTGATAATTGGGATATAGATGAGTGACAAGTGAATGGAAATTTATATGGCTATTTGCTCACAAAAATTGCGCACTGTCTCGCATGTTCGAAGCCTCACACAACTAAACTTTATAAGATGTTGAGTTGTTCATATAAAGAAAGTGTAGCTCTATGGTAGTTATTCGAAACTCTTGCACTAGATAGTGCGAAAATTATAAGCCCTGTTTTCATAAGTGATATTTCAATATTGAGATAGTCCCGGGTTTGGAAAATTATAACCGTGTCTGTAGGGTCAATAGTATTGGAGATATATCGATACGTAACTTTAGCATGGATAACACAGTTCATTACGCGATTACGCGAACAGGCATATACCTTAATTCATATTTATTTCAACTCTTTTACAGCGTCACAAACGTAATTACGAACTTATTATACCCTATTAAACTACGTTATACTATTGTTATAAAAATGTAACCGTGGTACTAAAGATAAAAATTGAAAGAAAATTAAATCATTTTCTTTATCTTACTGAATTTCCTGACAGACAATAGTTAAAGTTAAATTAAAAAAAAAAACAAACACAATTTCATAAAAAATTTAAAAGAAAATGAGTATTTAATGTTTTCTTTTTCGAAAATATTTTCTTTAATCCCAAAAGAATTTAAGTAAAAAGACAAATACAGAAAAATTAATTCAAAGTCATTAAAAAAGTAGACTTAAAGAAAAATTTTATTTTAAGTGAAAACTAAATTGAAATTCAAAAGAATCCAGACAATTCCCAGACTTTTTTGATGTTATTGAAAACAAAAAAAAAGTGAATAAATTTTCAATTTAAAGAAATTCGAATTAATTAATTACTTAATTAAAATGTTTTATTGATCTTAATTTCATATTAGTGGAACGCTATGAACGCGTAACGCTTTAATATTAATGGAACGCTGCACATCGTTTAGCTCTTATTTCTAATAGGAAATAAAAATAAAATGCACCTTCTTGAGAAACAGTTAAATTCCTAATAAACTTCTACAATCAATTGGAAATTAAGCTTTAGGTACGACTTTTGGCAACATACGATTTTTTGTTTTAATGTCCACGATCTCCAACTTCAAGGGATGCCGTTCAGAGACGAGTGATCAGTATAATATCTAAATGAGCTGTTCGATAATATAAATAAATAAAAATGACATCGTCAGCTTCCCCTCACAAGAACTCAACTTTTCAAATTGTAAATTTGTCTTGTAACATTAAACATTTTGTAATTTTCAATCAAATGTATTCGAAATTTTATCAAGATCTATATAAAGTGTAGTTAAAATGTCTCATATTACACGAAATACCTACCACTTTGTTCTTCAAACCTAATATATTTTGCCAGAACCCTATTGCACCAACAATTAATTAATAACCAAGTAATAATAATCGTTTATATATATACTCCCATAGACGTAGTTGAAAGGATGTATAGTAAATATGCTATTTCTGAAGTTTCAATGAAATTTATTTAGCCATCTTTGTTTTTAAATTCGAAACAGTTTGCTCAACGCGATCTCGTTACTACCATACCCCCTTCCACTTTGTTGATAAATTTTGTTGCACCAAAACAATATTAAACAACAAACAAATAAAGTTTGATTAGTAGAAACACTCACTTATATCAAAATAATAGTTTTTCGATTGGAGATAAGTGGATGCAATAGTGCACAGTTCTGTAAACAGTATGGGCTTCAATTTAGCTTTTACTTTAAAATGCGCTTTTTTTAATAAATTATCTAATTATTAAATAAAACTGCGGTATAATAGGAATCCTCTAATAGTCCAATACCTCTAAAAGTCAAATACCTCTAATAGTCCAATATCTCTAATAGTTCAATACCTCTAATGGTTCAATACCTCTAATAGTTCAATAACTCTAATAATCCAATACCTTTAATTTTTTCCTAATACCTCTCATCTCTAATACCTCTCATTTTTCCCTTCGTGTACAGTATTAATTTCAACAGCTTTCTAATCCTTCCAATTCTTTTCTTGTTATCCTTTTTCTTATCCTTGGATAACTAAAATAATTTACAAGTATTGAAGTTAATGTGAAAAGACAAATTAATATGTTAATTCTCTTGTTCAAAGGTATTTTACATTAATAATGAAATCTCAGATTAAATAAATCTTTAGAAATTAATAAGGTTAAATGAATGGATCCTTTTTAAGGATAAAAAATTAGCGTACTTGATTAAAAAAAAAGGAATACTTACGAAGAAAATAAGTCTAGTTATTTTAAGTTTGTTGTGGACATATTGAAAGAAAAGTATTGAAATCCCGAAACTTTCCTTAAAAACCAGATTTTCTAAAAATGAGATTTCAAAAAAAAAATTTACTAAACCATGATTATAGAACCTCCCAAATCATTGTTTCAATATAATTTTTTTGTATCATAAAAAAGTGGCGGGCTTCCATTTAAAATACAGAACTAAAATTTTTTTACTTAAGCTCAATTTTTAACAAGCTACTGAATGGATCTTAAAAAGGGCTTTGAAATGAAAACTTAAACTTTGATAGTTTAGGATTTAAATTTCAATGAATTTTTGTTAATTCCTTTTCCACTCCTTTAAGGAGTATAGGGCATTCTCCAATTTTATTTAGACTAGGTTTCAGTTTCTTTAATCGTTATATACACTAAGCCGTTGATTACTCGGTTGCAGCTATAGTGCAAGATTATGAATACACAAATGTTAATTTTGTGCGCCATCTATGCACAAGAGTAATTTGCATATTTTTGTTAAATCTTATCTTATATTACGATAAAGTTATACAATTTTACCATATTTTCTTATTAGATATGATCTAACCGGGGTTGTAACCCGAGACTTTCCAAATGAAAAGCGGCCAAGTTTCAATGAATACTTCAAAAAATTTGAATTCGATTGTAAGCTTCTTAAGTGGGTGCTTTAAATTAATTTTGACCCAAGTTTCAAGTTAAGAGCTTAAAGAATTTCATTTCATATACAACTTTTAATTATTTTTAATAACTTCCTATATTAACTTCCAAAGTTTGTAAGATTAATTTATTAATCTCTTTCATACACGTGATAGTCTAAAGGCCACAAGAATTTTCAATTAATTTTTCTAAATCAGTTCCTGTAAACTTTATAACTTTTATTTCCCAATTTCTTACAATTGACATAATAAAATATTATTTTCATATTTTCTTATTTTTATTACAAAAAAGTAAATTAACACCAAATAGAAAATTACACGTACAAGACGGAATAAAATCTTTAATATAAATTTAAAAATAAAAACATAAAATCAAAATAAATAAAACAAGTAATAAAAAATCAAAAGTTTTTTAAAACAGGACATTTTTATTACTAAATAGTTCCATAGTTCCGTAATAAATTTTAGATAAAGAGTGTATTAAAGTTCGTAATAATCTTTCAGAATTTTTGTTAGAAAAATTGTAAAAAATCAAGAGACACTTTCTTCGATTTAAAACAAAAAAACCGTTATTTTTTGCATACTATTTCAATATTTTGGAGAGGTATTCAAGTTACTGTAGTTTAAAATTTAAGAATTTTCAATTTTTTGATTCTTTTTGGCTCCTAAATAGTGGGCGTCTTTGGGTATCCTGGAATAACTCATACTAATTTCACAGTATCGCACTTTTCCCAAAATTTGAAATTTCTACCTTAAACCGTTTCGAAGATATGAATGATCATAAATTATATTGATTTCCAGATAACGGTAAATTAAAATGTCTTATTGAAACCCAATACATTTTACATATATTTATAAAGCTGATAAAATCAGCTGTCTGTTACAGTTTTCAGATTAAAAATTTACCTTATAGAACTTTTGTTATAACAATTTTAATATTGGGTTTTGTGCAGACTTTGGGACCTGTAGCTCCGTAACGGGTGGACTACAGAAAAAGGTTCTTTCATGAAATACATTTTTTTTTGCGGTATCTATTCGTAGTTAAAATTTCATTTCTTTAATCCAAACGATGTTAAAGTTTTACGAACATACGAACGGACGGACAGAGTGAATCTATATAGGCACATATTTTACAAAAATTTTTGAAATATGCTAAAAATATAAGGAGACATGTAGATTTGAAAATAAATATTGCATTGCGTGTTCAATTTATTTTGGAATCTACAAAATATATCCGGTTGTAGTCAATATATTCTTTAATAATCTTCTAAAAGTTTTATTTTGTGTTTTTGTTGTTTTTGGTTTTTTTTTACCACAGGTGCATCACGAACAAAATTTACTTTTATATGTAACAACCATATACTTACTTACATTATTTTTATAATATTCGACTTTTTATCCTATTTTTTCAGGATAATTTTAGTTATAAGTATATACATTATAATAAATATTTTTTTGGGAACATTTTTATATAATTTTGTTGTTGTTGTTGTTTTTTTTATATTTTTCAAATGACTCAATTATCACGTTCTTATATATAGAACACGTATTCCCATGGAAATAAATATGAAATAGACAGAAATTGTGTTTTGTTTTTGTTAACCAACACATACACACTCAGACACATATATATTTTGTATTGTTTTAGAATCCTTGTATTGTTTTATGAATCCCAAAGACGGTGAACCAGGTTTTCAACTTAGTACGCGGACATGTTTCCAAACCATATCACACACGTTTTATCCAATTTATCTTCGAAGTTCGAACCATCATTTAATTTTGTTTTTTTTTGTTTTGAAAAATATGTTAAATGTCAAAAGCATCTGACAGTTTTGAAATTGGATTTTTAACAGGTTTTATTTAAATATATGTATATAGTTCTAACGTCTGGGTGGCACAGTGGTTCCTTTCATGCGAAAAGCCCGGTTTCGAATTCTAGTGAAAGTGAAAAAAACTTTTCTGGTTTTCGACTCGACTCAGCTACCATTCGCCATTGGATTCAAATTAATGGCATAATCAATAATTAATAATTATATATCTTTAATAAAAAATAAATTAATATAACAATATAAACAAATAATTTAATTGAATAATATAACTCGCAGATATAGAATACCATATAACTCAAATACAAAATATTACAATAAGTATAAACAAAAAATAGAATTGTAAATCTAAGACGTTTCTACATGTTATAAGGCCTAGTAATATCTCATGTTTAAATTGCATGTTTAATTCAATAAGACCAATTGTAATAACACGAATATAATATGACCCCCTGTTCCAACAGGTACAGGGGGCCATATAATATAATAGGTACAGATATAGACAGGCTTATTTGTCTAAAAGTTGAACAAGCGCTTAAAAAAAAAAAGTTCTGTCTATTTGATTTTGTTCTTTTTAAATTATGATATTTAATATTTTTTTATATGTTAAAATATTTTGCTAACTTAATTTTATAATTATTTTAAATTATTTTCTTATTTCTTTATAATTTTATTCATTTTTCAAATCAGAATATCTCAACGTTCTTAAGTCTCAAAAAATGAAAAATAAAATGACATTTAAGTTGTTCAACTTGCCTATAAACCATACAACTCAAAATGCAAACCAAAGACTCCGCCCACAAAAATCAATCATTTTTTGATTTTCTTCCAATCAACTTGTCAAACTTTAAAATGGTCTTTCAACTTGTCCATACACGATTCAATTTCACAAGCACGCGTACATACCAAGTTGAAAACCAGGTCCATCGTGTATGGCCGCATTATGAATAATATTTAAGGAATAAATGTATATTTTTTTAGTTTCGCAATTTTTCAAATGAACTGTTCATGAATATGCAAAACTGTAAAAATATTAAATTTGATTTTCTATTTATTTTTATAGTCTGGTAGTGATTTGCTATACATACACACACACACCCAGTCCCAAAAAAAAAAAAACAAAGGTTCCAAAAGAATACCGAAATATTTTTTAGAACAATAAGAAAATTGGAAAAGGATATAATCATGTACACAGGATTGATATTGTAAATGTTAATTTCTTGTTTTTTTTTTTTTTGAATTTTTTTTTTTGTGTTTTGTTTTGAAAAAACGTGACTAGTTTTAAGGTTTTTTGATTTTTTGCATACATTTTGTTTTTGTTTGCGCAGTTAATTTTAAAGGAATAAATTCATTTAAAAAACTGATTTTTGAAATGTAATTTCTTTTGTTTCGAACGCGTTTTCGATTTATTACATATACACAAAATTGAATTAAAGGTACATGGGTTTTTAGTATATACAATCTGTGTTGGGTGAGAACAATGGTTTCAGATGGTAGAGTATGATAAAATTATGCAGAAATTCTGTGACTTGACATTAACTTGAATATTAATAATCATTATTAATATATGTATATATATATATATAGTACAGATATTTTTATTACAACTAAAAAGCACAGATATTTTTAGAGATTTGTAATGAATTGGATTTTTGTGAATTTTAATGTATGTAGTTTGATTCTCTTAATTTTTTTCGATTGTTTTTTGCCTCTACTTCTAAGGTATAAATGAATAAAATTGATTTACACTTTTTTCTCCAGTTATAAATGTGAGAATTGCACCATCATAATTTATTGTGTAAAGTATTTAAAATTATTGAAGATTTGAAATTTTTTTTTTAATATGGTCTCGCCGATCCCTTGTGTATTATTTATGTATATCAGGGATGTTCAGGGGCTTATGTATGGAAAGCTGGAAATCCTTGTGCGTTTTCCTTTTTCACATCAGAGCAAAGTCAGAGCTGCCAAAATAAAAAAATGTGTTTCTTTTTTAACTCGCAGAGTGCTCAGAGCGCGATCCGTGAGCTCATAAAAATTTTTCAAATTTCACAGAGTTGTCAAACATGGAAACGTCAAATTAAGAATAAAATAATAAAAACACCATTAAAAAAAATAATAATAATTTAAATCTTTTAAATTTCAACTTCATAAAATAAATTTTGATGCAATCAAATAATAAAGAAGTAAAGAAATAATTTGATATTACATATATTACTTAATTGATAAAAATTGATAATCTGTGCTCTAAGCGTTTCTTTTTAACTCAGAGCGTTAGAATTCGGATAAAATTTTAATCAGAGCTAAATTTGCTCTGAGCGCTTCTGAGCAATCTGATAAGAAAAAGTAAAACGCCCCTTATATTTCTGTAGAGCCCCTTATAATGCTGTAGAACTTGTAGAACAAGTTCTTCATATAACCATAAACTGAAATTTATTTTAATGATCAAATTTTTTAATCTGCTTTGATAACTTGTTAATGTAGTCCTGAATAATTCTGTCAAATTGATATGTGCTAGCCGCGAACGATATATATTTTCAACAAACTTTGTTTTTGATTCACAGTTATAAGTGGTTCCGAATACAGATAATGTTGGAACTACAAAATTAATTAGATTTGGATATTTGGATTCTGAAGCAATTATCCAAAATTTTGTAATTGATTCTAATGATTTATATTTTATAATTAATACTTCATCTAGCTGAATATTTATCTCCTCAGACAGGACAGCTTCATAAATTAAAACTTCATCTGCCATTATACCTAATACAAACTGATTTAACAGAGTTTAAATAGAAAATTTCAAAATCTTCAAATTTCCACATCTTAACTTGAAACCTAGAAAAAATCTTTTTACTTTATGCTGATATTCACCAACTTAAAGTATAACTATGAGTTATAAATATTTATAAAGTATATATTTATAAAGTACGTTATAGTATAGTACTTAAACTAAAAACTTTATTTTTTAGTATAAGTTCTTTAAAAATTTAATTTTCGGTAGTAAACATTTTAAACTATAAATAAATTTCAATTTTAAGCCCATTATAACAAACTATCTAATACACAATGCGCGTTGCTGCGTCTCTCAATGCGTTTTAATTGAAGTTGACGTAAAAGAATAACACAAAAATTGGATATGGGAAATTGACGCAAAAGTTTAGCGGAACTCGACAAAATCTTTTTGAGGCTAGCTTTCTTTTGGATCGAAGTAGTACATCACAATATTGCACGTAATTCACTTTTTTTTGACCTATCGGCGTGTATGGGCTAACAAATTCCTAATTTATTAATAGATTCAACAATCATAAATTGTCAAAGGGCGAGGCGTATATAAAATTTGAAGCCGATTGGTCAAGCCATTTTTATTTAAAAACAAACACTACAAAAAAACATTTGGTTTTATATATATTATATATATACCACATATTTTAAAAGTTATGTACTTAAATCTCATAGTATATACTTAGTGGCATTCAAAATTAAAAATTAAATTAAATTAAATACAGTATGACAGTTAAATTCTTTAATATACAAATAATAAATATTGTTTTAATGTATAAAAACATAATAATCCTTAACCTACTTTTAAGAAAATTTGTTGTATACTTAAATACTAACAATAGTCAAATTTAAAACTAAATAAATTTTATAAAATATAGTAAAGTTTACTGTCACTTTAACTAGTTTTTAAAATTAACTATTTTTATTTATAATACTCTACTCATCTTAACTAGTTCATATCAATTTCAGTTTGAAGAAAATTAAACTAGGCATTTTCTTTCTATTTTTAAATTGACTTGGCACGCGAGTTTTCTTTTCCTTATTATTCTTGTTGTTGTTTTATTTTTTAATATAAATAATTTTATTTTATATATTTACTTAAACTTAAAAATCAACCAACAAAATATATTTATTGCATCATAAATAACAAAAATAATAAAAAAACTTAAATAAAAAAAAAATTTTTTTAAGAACAATATTCGTAAATAATTTTCCATTTTGGTTAGAAAAAAAAAAAAAAAAAGAATTAATTTATCGTATAAAAAAATATATAATTTTTATAGCATTAGTTACTATCCTGTCCAATAATTTATGGGAACAGGAACCATCAGTAAAAATTTAATAGTTGAAAGAAATACAATAACAATAGCAGCAGCAGTTCATCTAATTATTTTAAAGACATTCTATAATATGTATGAGCACAAAATAGATAGGGAAGAGAAAGAGGGACAGAAAGAGGAAGGGGAAGGGAAATTAAAACAAGTAATAATAACAAGTAAGGGGTTCAAAACTCCAAATTTTCATTTATGAGTCATACCTTCAAATTGTGAACCGCATTAGTACCTTAAATTTTTCCGAGGACTTATGTTTTTGGGAAATTCAAAAGCGAAGTCAACTTATTCCATCTGGATTTTCCATTTAACCCTTAATAGGCATCATGTCCCATCACTACTTTTCAGCCATTAATATCCGCAAGCAGTTTCGGTACTCGTAACAATATTTTTTTACTGGATAGGACTGTTAACCGTATGCCAAACCCCCATCTTTGGAGGGCCAAGGTTCGACAACGGACTGTAGCGCCATAGAAGAAGAAGAAGAAGAAGAGTTTCGGTACTTATCCAAACATATTATATAAGAGGGGAGATGTTTTTATTGGGTAAGAATCTTACATTACCAGTGAGTTCAGTTTTCATGGTGACTTTTAAAGGGTATTTACTCCCATAGAAAAAAATATGTTTAAAAATACCGAATTTCCCGTCTTTGATCCTCCACAGCTCCTAAACAGCGGGCGTAACAAAAATATTTTCCTAAATGACTCATAGTTATTTTCGAGCTTGCATCTCATCTCAAAATTTGAATTTTCAAACTTGAACCATTTATAAAATGTTAGTTGTCAAAAGAATCGTAACGGTAAAAATAAGTAACGGTAATTTAAAATACCATATGGCAACACTATATTTATTTTATACTTATATTTTATTACTTACTATTTACTACTGCTTTTCCATATTCATAATATACATTATAAAAATTTTTTGATATAACGTTTTAAATACATATTAGGGTTAACGGAAATTGGGGAGAACCTAGACTCCAACTGATCCCTAAGTTCGGTAGGAGAAAAAAGTTATTCTAAACATAACAAATAAATGAAATTTCATAGGTTTATTTTAAACAGTGCAGAAATTTTTAGTAACTGGAAAGACAGGCAGACCGACGACATAGTGATACTTTGGAGGTACTGTTTTTGAAAACGTGCTTCAAAAACCAACGTACAGTAGTTAAAATCACCCTAAATTTTCTACAATAAACGAATTAAAAAAAAAACCAAAAAACACATTTGGTTTTGAATATAGCTTTTGTTTTATATTTTTTGCCGACATAAGGACCAGTCTTCTGGAACCTACAGATAACCAAGAAAAAAAAAACAAGTACTAAAAAAATATATATATACCTATAATTATATGTAGATAATAAAAAAGTAAAAGAACTTTGTATAGAAAGAGATAGAAATATATTATTGTTTTGTGTACTTACTTTTATTATTCATGATGACAATAAAACATATCTTCTATCTCGTCTATTTTATCTTTTGTTCTTTTCGGTTTCTTTGAATATATAGATTGTTTTTATGTATGTATGTATGTAAATGTGTATATATGTGTTTTATGGGAATTGTTCTTTATTTAATTGGGGTTTATGCTTAATTTTTTTTTTTTTTTTTTTTTTGTGGTTTATTTGGGAACGATCTTGTAGATAAGAGTACTTAATTCAAATTTTATTGTTGTTTTTTTTTTGTTGTTCTTCTGCGTCTTTAGAATTTTTCTGATATTCTTGAAGAGATTATTAGACCATCGGCATTCATATCAAAACCTAACCTACAATGGTTTGAATATTGTATTTTTTATCATTCGAATCTTTTTATATTTTATTTAATAAAATAATAATAAATAAACATTATATATATGTAGGTTTTAGGCTGCTTGTATATATATATATATGAGAATCTATGACCGGGGAATTGCCGTTATACTTATATTATAATATACTTTTATTTTATGATCATTTCGATCACATTAAAATAAAAGGACGATAGGACGAAAAAAAAATCTGAAAGGAACATTAGGAATAAAAAAAAATACAATATCTGTAGATGTTTAATTTGGGATTTTTTGAAAAAGATGGTTGATTGTCGATGGTCGATTTTATGAAACGATTACTTAATGTTTTTTTATGTTAAATTGTTATATGTTGATCGTAAAAATTAAGGTATACGCTATGAAAATTCTAAATTAAGACGTTGTTTTTTTTTTGGTTTGTAAGGGGGGCAACGGTTCTGTATAGATAAAGGAATAAATAAAATTATGTTGTATATATATATATATATATATGTTGTATATATGAAAGTATAATAACAAAGGAAGAAAAAACATCAAGGATTCATAAAAAAATTTTTTTATTTTATTTACAAAGAAGGATGTGGACCAATTTTATGGAATTCATATGGAGGCAAAGTTGTTAAGGCAATAATGATATAAAAATGGTTTAATACTTTTGTACTAAAAATCTACAAAATTTGTTCATATTTTGTTAACAATTTTGTAATCAATGGGTTCAAAAATTTTGATGTTCAATAAATCAAAATTTCATCGAAATATCTTACTTATTTATCAATAAATTGTTTAATGATTATGAGTTATGACTTCTGAGTAGGTATTTTATGTTAAACATTTTTTTCGAGATGAGTAATTTTACTTTAAGTATTCGTTGCTTTTATAACATACCAAATATAAAGTCATGTAACAAATGGGTTTAATAATATTTTTTTAATTTTTTTAAAAAACAAAATATATATTTGAAATAAAATTTTGATTTATTTCCTTGAAAAATTTTAATATTATTTTAAATTTATTTCATATCTATTGAAATTTATGGAATGGTTTAATTAGTAATCATTGCATTTTCTAAACTTTAGTAATCATTACATTTGCTAATTTTTGTATGAAGTGTCTTGTCAAAGATAGCTGGTGTGGGTGATTAGATAAATGCTCTTTGGCCGTTGGTCTATTAGAGATGAATTAAGAAACGTTTAATGACTCTAAACTATAGAGGTTTTAAATGCAAAGAGTTGCATTATTCTGTATTCAGAATCATTGGATATATGATATGACATAGTTTAAGTACCTAAAAAATCTATCGATTGTAAGTCCACAATGATTCTCCCATCCATCATTTAATCCTAATATATTTAATTTGCAAATACTTAGTTTTTTTCCTAGTGTATTCTGTCACCTTAATTCAACAAGTTTTTGTAGGTCTAAAATAAAGGTACTTAAGAACCGAATCGTACTCAAGTGAAGTATTCGATTTCATGTACATATTTGGAAGCGCGCTATGTTCTACTATTTCAAATTAGTTTTACAAGAACGTCTTCGTTCCACGGTAACAAAATTTACAATAAATATTTTTGAAGTCTATGTATTATTAAGTAGCTTATAATTTCTAAAGTATTATTGGGTAATAATATTAAAAATCAAGTATTCAAATAATACCTTAATGTCTCTTTTAATTAATATACTAAATTTACTAAACAATTATATATGTGAATACTACTAAATACTTTAAAACTGCGGATTTAGTATGCAAAACTTAAGCATTATTTAGTAGATATTTAGAAGACGACAGTATTAAAATTATCCAATATGTCCAATATGGCCAATGTCTTTTCACGAATGAAATGAATTGAAAATTATTTAAGTAAAATTATTGTTGTTTGTTATGGGGTAGCATGTGCAATCGTAACATGTAAGCCTAGCGGCTCGTTGTGCACCACACTTTTAATATTTTATTTATATTTATAACACATTATTTATTTTGTTTATATTATATATTTCTATATTTTAAATTATATGTGGTTACCCTGGCGATTTATAAAAAAAATTATTTTTCAATTAAATATTTCCTGACCTGTACGGGAATCGAATCCGCACCCCGTCGGTTTTGGCTTACCCACCGAAGCCACTATTCAAGTAAAATACTCTTATATTAAGTACAAATTAAGTTTTACAATCTCTGCTAACAATTATTACTAGGCTATACTTAGAAAATCCAAAATTATTTTAAAATTTGATACCAAAATACTTTAATATAATTCGATTCTTTAAATCTAATAACTTTGAAGCATCTTTAAACACAGATATTTTCTAAGTTATATTAAATTTACTAAAATCTTAATTAAACTGTAAAATAATATTGCATAATATTTTCTAAAATCATAGATTTAATTTTCAATTAAATTTCAAAAGTATAAAAAATGTATTATACAATACAAGTATATTAATAAAGATTTATTGAACGTCAACGAGCAACATATACAATAAGTAATTAATGTCTGTTTTTAGAGTATTTTCCACAATGATTGATTATCTGACATTTAAAGACTGATAAATACTATAGATTGATGCAATAACTAATGATACCGAATATTTATTATATTCGTACATTCATATCACACAAACATTACCATATTACCATATACATATATATAAAAAAGTTTTAAGCACATTCACTGTCAGCAAATTAGTGTATCAGTAGTTTAATTATAAAAATATCTAAGTTTTTCTAAAAAAAATCACTCAACCTTAATTAATTAATTAAAAAAAAAACAATTCAATTAATTTTTTTAAGCTAGTTTTTGTTTAATGCAAGTTTTGTATTAAATGAATTTATTAAATGAAGATTTAATTATACAAATAGGTACTAAGCTGAAAATATTTTACATTTTATATATTTTTATTATCATATTTCAATATAGACTCTAAAAAAAAAATCAAAATGGAATTAAAATTTAAAAAAACTTTATAAATGTATTAAAATTGGGACAATAGTGTTCATGTATGTTAATAAAAAATTGTGTCAATCATTAACGAAATTCAAAAAAATTTCAAATGACATCGGTGGTTAAAATTTGATTTTATTCATATTAGAGTTTAGAAGTATTTGTTAAAATCATATGCTTTTGAATTTTTTATCGCAATTATATTTATTTTCAAATTACTTAATCATAAGTAAAAATTTTGATTATTTTTACCATAAGAATTGAGGGATAGGAAAAAATAAAATGATATTTCCAAATATGTTAGAAAAAGTATCCCTAATAGCCTATCTACAATGAACGCTTTCGTTTCAATTTCTACACGTAGCTATCTGTCAAACTAAGTTAAATGTATTGAATTATATGAAAGTTTTTACAATAGGCCCTGACGCGGTCAATACGCAGCCATTACCCATTAACTATAATGGGTAAATTTCGTTAAATATTCGATATGATTACATATGATATATAAAATCATAACCCTAACTATAATAGTCATAACCAATCATACGTATAAAATGTCAAACATAAACATTTAATTATTAAACTTTACGTATGTATTTACCTTTTTATGTTTGATTCTGAAATTTTTAAATTCTTTATAATTTTAGTTTTAGTTACTTTTAATTCCTTTTCAATTTTGTTTGCTATCATATGATATGTACGCTTCGTTTCGTATGCCTATGACTTGACGAATGATTTCTAAATGATAACAAATGATGGCCATGACTGTAATAGTTAGTTATATGAAAAGTCATACAATCGTACAAAGCCATATGATATCATATGACATCATATGATTATTATAGTTAGTGGTAATGTCAAAAAACGCTGTCATATACATTTCATTGTAGACACTCCTTTGTTGACTACGTAATGAGAGCGAAAAGAGAGCAGTATATCATTCAGCATTTTTTAAAATAAAAAATATTTGAATCAAATTTTGTTGTTCAAAACCACTTTAAATTTTCGTAATTTTCAAACCCTTGTCAGAATATATCTAATAAAATAATATAATTTATAAGTAATATTATATTATAAAATAAACATCTGCCCCACCTCACCTGAAAAGGAAAGGCAGAATCACTCACTTATCACATTGTATTTAGTAGGTTATTGTACTGAGATAAATAAATAAATAATTTTCAAACTATTAGAATTTGGAAAAATTGTAGCACTATATTATTAAATATTAATTATCTTATATTAAATAACTAGAAAATATTTAAAATTAATTTTAATTAAATTGATTTGCAAAATTAATATTTCTTTTTTTTTAATTTACAGGTAAATGACGAATTCATAAAATCCAAGATTCATAAAGCAATCCTATTTAAGGTAAAAATTTTAAAAGTATATATCACAATGAAATAATTTGAAACATTTAATAAAATATATCATAATTAAATTTCAAACAAATTTTTAATTATATTTTAAGTTTATACTAATGTCGACAACTAAATTTAGAATCATCGGAATCGAAAACAAATAAGGATTTTGTAAATTATTTAGATTAATTGTTCCTAATTTCATTAATCACAATCGCCCAACTGTGCAGATCCTACCTCAATTTTTTTTTAGCTTTTTTTTACAGCTTTTTTGTACCCGTAGGACTACAGGTCAAATGGTATAATAAATTTGCCATTACGTGTATTAAGCAGAGAAGGAAGAGGTGTATATATATAATCAAATATATGGATCGGATCTGAATCAAAAGGCAAATCGATCTAGCTATGTATGTCTGTCCTTCCGTCCGCTCGTCTACACAATCACCCAAAATTTGGATTCTGAAATTTTCACAAATTCGTTTTTACAAAAATTGTCGCCATCGCTATTGAAATTCAACACGTTTGCTCAATGGGTTCGAGTAGCTGTAATATAACTCCATTTTATATGAAAATAATTCTATAGCTTATAAAGCTGGATGTCTGAAATTTAATCCATAATAGTGAACTTGGATGGCAAACATCTGAATAAAATATAGTCAGTGTAGTGGAAGTGGTTCGAAGAGCTGCCTTTCAGCTTATATTTTTATATTTTCTTTTGTTCATAACTGGAAGTCTAATAATTTATGTATTTAAAATTTTGCCAAAGGGAGACAATCGATCTATATAACGGTCATACGGGTATCCCAGAGTTGATGAAATCTGCTCTACTACACTCTTTCTCTTTGTAAAATTGATTAAAAAACTGTATTCAAAAAGAAAACTATTCAATTTGGTTCTCAAACTTGTGTTCTGCAAACGAAATTACAATACAATTCTAAAATGTTGATGATTTTCTATAGTGATATAAAAAGTTGGATTCATATTTTAATATTTCGATTAAAGATAGATAAAATTTCAATAAGAAAAACGACAAATTATCAAAGAAAGAAAAACTAAAAGCTAATAAATTATGTGAGAGTTTTCTACAATTTCTAACGGAAAGGAAAATGCTTATAATTCAATAAGAAAATTTTCTCTATATTAATTTTGTTGTTAAATCAAATGTTAAATCCTTCAGGGATTTGAATTCTATTCCAAGGGAATCTTTTTCTGGTATAAAACTCTTGATTTAACTTCCTATCTTTAGAAAATTTTTATGTTGTATATATATACTTTTCATATCTCATATTTCTTTACTCCCTTTCGTTTCTAACTCTTTATTATTAAATAACATTTTTTTCGACAAAATTTTTATAATTCTTAACTGATTTCTTGTTTTTCAATTCTGTTACTCTTTTCTCTGGATTTCATTTCCTTTCCTAAGTCAGTTAGTACATAATTTCTGATAATAATAATCGTAAATCATATTTTTGTTTATCTCAAAACTATTAAACTATACGTTAAATAATTCATCCTAGACTTGGCAAAGGATTTCTGGTTTACCCCTACAAAAATATAGAAATGCTATAGAAAATTAAAGAAAAGCAAAATAAAAAGAAAAACCGGGAAAAACCAAAAAAAAAAAAAACACAAGTGAGAAATTAAATAAAAATATCCTGCCTCAAATGTTTACCTTTCATAAGGCAAAATCAGACAATAACAATAACAAAATAATAAAAAAAAAAAAAAAAAAAATAACAGCCAACAGAACATTTACCACATCAACAAGAAACTGAATAGTATCAAAGAATTTTATAGTTAAATGCCAAAAGAAGCATTTTTTCAAAAATGTAATTGCAATTACAGTATTTTGTAGCTTCAAATGTAAAATAGTTTTTCGAAGTATTTTCCAAATTTTGTCTTTGGGGAACACATTGAATTGAAGCATGTTTCATATTCTAGAAATTCTCACAATTAAATGAATTTCCATAACCAGTTTGAAACCGCCTAGGAATTTCCACTGTGCACTTGAGACCTTGAGGTTTTGAGGCAGGAGGTAGAAATGAGCACTTAAGGCCTCCCTGGTGCTGCTCTAGAATTTGTTTAAAGGGAGGCAGTATTGATTTTAATTCAATAAAGCAAGTGTCAATACCTACAAGATATCTATAAAAAAAGAGTAAAAGCTCCAATATTAAGATGAGTGATAAGAGGAGGGAAAGTAGCCTGGACGGAGTGATCGAAAATTTGCTGTAATGCGATGATTTCAGATTTTGTCCAGGCAAATTAGTGAGATAAATTTGACAAATTTCATAGAATATACGTCTGTGGTAAAACAACTTTTTTGTAACAACATTCTACGATATTAAACATTTGTAAACTTATAATCTTATACACTAACTACAGTCGAGTTTCCAACGGTTTAATGACTTGGTGAATGCTCTTGACTCTTTACAGAAATGAAAAGCCAATATTTTTATTTTAAATATTTTTATGTATACTGCGGATATTACATATGATTATAAAAAATTTTTGAAACTTCTTAAAACTCGCAAAATTCTGAATTAATATGAAAGCTTTTGGTTGTTATTACGACAGGTTTCCAGATCAGCATAAATCTCTAGAAAATCTTATCCATATTGCTTTGAAATTTTAAATCAATTATTCTCTTATACCAATTACGACTAACAGTTAGTTAGACTAACACTATTTTATAATATTATAATTTGTAAAAAATTAGGTAAAATTCAAAAATGAACGTAAATTTTGAGATGGTAAAATATACGTAACCCAGGAAAGAACCATAGAACATAAATAACTTCTCTCATGCAATAAAACAAAGTAGTTATGAAAAAAAAAAAAACACAAAATGTGAAATATTAATGTTTTTATTTTTATTTTTAGTTTTTTTTTTTTTTTATTTTTATTTTGTTTTTTTATTTTCTTTTAGCCATTTTCCAACTATTTGGAAAGAAATGAAAAATTAAAAAAAAAAAAAAAACAAATGTCTTAAGAATTCTGGCATTCAACTATTAAAACTTCTATGGTAAAACAAAAATTTATTCCGTTAGAAAAGTTTTTAAAAAGCGCATTTTGTATATATATATATATATATATATATACATTATTACATTTATATTTTTATAATACAATGTACTTATACCAACCGGAAACAAGACTAGGAAAATGAGGTTAAGATTTTATATCCATTCCCTTTTCATATTTTTTTTTTTACATTTTCAAAGTAGAAAAGTGTAGACTTTGTATTTTTCTACGCTAATGCTTCGTTTATAAATTGAGAGTTTTTTTTATACCCGTATGACTATATAGTCCAAGGGTATAATAAATTTGCCATTACGTTTGTGACGCAGAGAAGGAGGGGGGGTAGATCTAGACTCAAGTGTATGGATCGGATCAGAATCGAAAAATAAAACGATTTAGCTGTGTATGTCTGTCCGTCCGTCCGTCCGTCCGTCATCACGATAACTCAAAAAATAAAGGAGCTAGGATTATGAAATTTTCACAAATTCGTTTTTATGCAAAAAACGGAATCGAGTTTTAAATTCAGCCATTTTGGTCCACGGGTTCGAGTACCTGCCATACAACTTCTAATTTTATATGAGCATTACTCTATAAGCTGCGTGTCTGAAATTTTGCCAAAAGTAGTTTAGTATAATGGCCAAAGTTACTGCAAAATTTGGTTGGTCTACTGCAGAGGGTTCGAGTAGCTGCCATACAACTCCTTCTTTTATATGAGCTTTACACTACACCTGATGAAGCTGAATGTTTGTAATTTTGCCAAAAGTAATTAACCGGATGATATAATGTATATGTTACGGTCATACGGGTATCCCAGAGTTGACATAGTCTACTCTACTACACTCTTCCTCGTTTTTACTATTTTTGTCTCTTTCTTTCTTTTAAGATTTGTTAATTAAAATAACCATGAATTAAAAATATGAGAATAAAATATGAAAATAAAATTTATTTATTTATAATTTAACAATTTAACTTGGTGACATTTCTATACTCATTTGTCAAAATAAAATTTTGTTGTGATTGTTGTTTGTTTGTATTTTAATTTACGTTTCATGACAAACGATAAACTTTCAAAATAGTTGACATTTCTAATAAGTTTTAAGGAGAGTTTTTTTTTCTTTGGTTTTGATTTCTTAATAAAATTTGAGAGATTAAGAACTGACCTGGTTTTTTTTTTGTAATTTGCTAAAAGTTTGCTAATAATTAACTTTTGTTTTCTAATACAAATTATTGCGTAATTGAAAAAAAAAAAATTGCTTAAGATTTAATTAACGGAAAATAAAAATAAAAATTTTGATATTATACCTAGTTAACCTTCAAAGTTAATCTTATTAAGTACATATACTTCCTACTTAATAAAATATTAAATATATTCAGTACTTTCGAATTAAGGTGCTTTAAATGGATTCCGCCCTATGCTCCGATAGGAGTGGCATTTATTGAAAATACGTGTATTGTAGAGTTTATAGTTGTATCTGTAATTTTATTTTTGCTTGTAATTGTAATTCTCTAATTATTATTCGTGTTTTGAAATAAATGTAAAGGAAGAAAAAAAAAAATGGATTGATAGGCAATATTCCAATTGTGAAATAAAAATCTAATTGGAAATTTTCCTACAAGATATTGTATCATATTAATATCTGTTATACAAAATATAAAGAGTCTTGGAATGAGTGCTGCACAGTATTTGAGTACTTTAAAATACTTATTTTTTGAGTAAAATATTTGGTATGACATTTCCAAATACAAAGATCTATGGTGTAAGTATACTACTCGTACCTTTAAAACAACTTTTTTTTCCTCAATGTTCACATTCAGTAGCAATCTAGCGCTACAAGAAAAGTGCAGCGCTGGATAAAATTTTCTATCAGTAAAAAAATTGTATGCTAAATTGTGAAGCGGATTTTATTTGACGTTTATATGTTTACATATTACTGTAAAAAGTGTTTATTGACTTATAAGGTTTTTTGAGAATTTTTTAAAGTGAAACATTGACAAATTGGTTAAAAAATAAAAAATTCATAATTGAAAAAAGAAATTTGATTAATTTTAAAAATTTGAATTTAAAAAATAATTTAAATAGGTAATAGAAAAATAAATAAGAATAGAATTATTGAAATGTTTTTGAAGGCTATTGAAATTTTTCCATAGTTAAAATAATTTAGAATAAAAATATTACAAAAGTCACTCAAAATCAAATGCTACAAATCGTTCAGTACAACAATGTAGTGCTTGATGCTACAACGCTGCAATCTAGTATAGCTCTAGATACTACAGAACGCGACCAATTTTATATTATATAGTATTTGTACATTATCCAGCACATTGTTCAATATATTTGTAATTCTATTGAATTTTTTTTTTTATTTATGGGTTTCTTTTGAACCCATATTTATCATTAGTCTAAAAAATTAAATTTAACTTTTAATCCATTTTTAGCATATTGTTAAAATAAGTGTGTTTATTAGACGCTTGCATATGAAACTTTTTAAAGTTCATCAAAAATAAGCAGATTTAATATTTGGGTTCACACAAAATTTAAATGCTATTAGAAACTAGAAAATAAGGCACCTGTGGAAATTTTGTAAAGGTAAAATAAAAACAAAATTTTAAAGATCAGCTATTATAGTTTTACAGACAATTTTGAAACCCTAATGAAGATTTTAATGAAAAGTAATGATGACATAGAATGCAACTAATTTTTTGGTAAGAAAATTATATTTGCATTATATAGCTGTCTAGCACACTTAAAATCAATCGGACAAGAGTTCTGCAATTTTGACAACTAAACAAATACCAGAAGCCAATTTTCCAAGCAAATTGTGAATTCTAATATAAATTATCTTTTAAAATACTCAAATTATAGAAAATTGGATCTCCATGGGTTTTGAATGTTCGAAGATTATAGCAGACATTGATTGTACACTGATTTGAAGCTTTTTTTTTTAAATCTTCTATTTCTTTTAAATGAAAATCATAAAAATTATCTTTATCAAAAAATATTACACACAATTCCATTTAATTTCTTGCTAAATTTTCTGTTATGTTCTTCAACCTTTTGTCCATTTATAATCTCTTCTTCAAAAATTGCAAACAAAAGAATACAAAACAATGGGAGAGAATTAAAAAAAAAAATGTCAGTGGGTACTTAAAAAAATAATAACTTCAAAATTTTGCAGTGAAATGGTAAGAATGCCAATAATAAAAACAAAAAAACCAAAAATTAAAATAAAAATTTATTTTTTATTTTTTCTTATTTTTAAAGATAACGAGGTAGGGTATTGTAGAGTAGACTGTGTCAACTCTGGGATAATGTTAACAAATATTTACAAAATTTCAGACTTCCAGCATTATATTAACTATGACAAAATTTCAGACTTTTAGCTGTATTAGGTATAGATTAATGTTCATATAAAAAAGAAGTTCTTTGGGAACTACTCGAAACCATGGAGCAAACTGGCTGGATTTCAATAGCGGCTTTTTAATAAAAACGAATTTGTGAAAATTTCAGAATCCTAGCTCTTTTATTTTTTGGGTTATCGTCTAGCCGACTGGGCGGAAGGACGGACATATATAGCTAAATTAATTTACTTTTCGATTCTGATCCGATTCATACCTTTGAGTTTATATCTACCCGCTTTTCTGAGTCACACACGTAATGGCGTCACGAAATTTAGAATACCCATTTGACCTATAGTCATACGGGTATAAAAAAGTTTTTATTCCTCAAAAAATAAGTTCAAGGAAAAATACACAACATGTATACACATAGCCATGTATATATGAAAAATAACTTGTAGGACCTCAAAAAAAAGGGACTGAAAATAAAAAAACAAAAGGAAAAAGATTCTTTCTGTTCAAAAACAATTTTTGCTTCGCTTTGTTTTGGCGCCCGCTCCCTTCTTTCCCCTTCGTCTAGTGAAAATTTAAAAATTGATAATATTTTAAAAATTTAATGTAGTATCTTAATATATTTTAAAAAAATATAAAGGGTATCTTGAGTATCTACTATCTACAAACAATGAAAAGGTAGTATAGTGTTGAAAATATAAAATTTCTACTCAATTTTTTTTTTCTTTACCTGCAAAATTCTTAGTTATTTTTTTTTATTTTTAATTTTTCTAATGATGAGTTTCTTTTGTATTTTTTTTATTGTGTACTTAGGTGTATTATTTGTTTATTTTATTTTCTTACTCAATTTATTTTGTTTTTTATTTGTTTTGGTTTTTAAGTGAATTTTAGTATTACCCATGATTTGAATTCTAATCTTTAACATATACTTAAAGTTCTTTTTTCAATTTTTAAACAGATAGTTTATTTATTCGGTTGTTTTTTATTTGTTCACAAATCACTTATAACAGACCGCACAAACCTAAATTAACTACAGGTATATGGGAACTAAAAGGATTTCCTTGACTAATTTTTCCACAGTCAGTACTATTTAAACAAAAGTTTTTGTGTTCTATTGGTATTCGGCGGTTAAATATAGAAATTTCAAGTACTTTCATATTTTATTATTCTTTGTATTTTAAACCATTATTAAGCTCTATGTGTGTTATTAAATGAATACCTAAAAGTTTTAGTACTATTGAAAAATTTATTTGATTACTTCTATTTGAAAACTTCATTGAAATACAAAAACCCAAAAATATTTTAAAATCTGTTAAAACAAGTTTGCAATCAGCTCTACTTTAATTGAGTTGGTAAAAAATATTAGTTGGTTACAGGTTTAAAAATGTGTATGGGATACTGAGTGAATTCAACCTGAGTATCTTCTAACTCTTAGATCGTAACCGCCCATATCAGTTAAGAGGCTTTTATTGATATATTTAAATAGCACAAGCTTTGTTTTAACTGAACTCTTTTAAGTAATAATTTAGGTTAAGAATATATACACTTTTAGAAAAGCGCTCAAGTGGGATATCTTTATTTCAATATTTTAGTAATTTAAAGTGTTAAAAGTCTGCTATACAGCATTTTAGAATAATCATAGTTATTTTTAGTAAATCATGATCTATCAAATGTAGAATTCATAAACATTAGTGTATATGAATTGCAGTGATCTGTTTTTGAACCTTAAGTAAACTTAAGTAAACTGTATTTGGAAAAATACTTATGACCGTTGGTTAAACTTTTAGTTTTATTAAGATTCTCAATTTAGGTCTAAAATTTCTTATCCCGACTTGAAGAAGTAGGTTGCAAAGTACTTGTTGCTATATGTAGAACGAAATTCCAAAACAATTGTATTATAAAACAATTTTATAATATTTATTAATATAAATTTATTTATTTAAACTTGTTATTGTAAATATTAAAGAATTTTCATGATTTCCATGGATACGCACATTTCTTATTATTTAAGTGAGTGTTAATTCAATTCTCTAACAGATTACAATAATAATTAGAGGAATATGTAATTAGAATAATGCACTAATAATGTAAATTATAAATATTACTTTTAAATAATTAGTTTGTATTAATGACAAAGGATTAAACAACAGGTCGCATGGCCTAGGTTGTAATTATATCATGCTATGAAATATTAAAAAAACCTGTGACATATTATAAATCTTGCAGAAAATGTGAAAAACTATTTGAAATTTGACTAACTTTCTATAAAATAGTGATGTTTAATTAACATATACCTAGCATTCGGACTGCCGAGTGTTAATATAATTCTGCTTATCACTTGTAAACGCTCCAGCTGTCGTAATGTAAAATTCTATTACTTGCTTGAACTTAAACACTAATGTTTCTTACTCACTTATACAGTAATAATTCTTCCACTTAAAGTTATATTCAAGATAATGAAACATTTCAAATAAATATAATTTTTTAAATATTTTTTTGTTTTTTGAAAAGTTGGCAACCCTATTAATCATAAAACATTATGTTTATTCTTAGATTTTTTTTAAAGTACACTTTTTATTTTCTTATCTGTCCGGATACTTATGTACTTTGGTAAAAAAAAAAAGGTAAATTAAATAGAACAAAATAAATAGAGATCCTTGTTAAATTTAACGTTATTATATTTTTTCCATTGTTCCTATATATATATATATATATATATATATATATATAATTTTCCTTTTATTGTTTTAAAATTTACAAAAAAACCAAAGAAAAGAAATTAAAAAAAAATTCCTTTTGTAAATATTGCCAAGAGTAAAATCCAGAAAGTAAACTATGAATCTTGGAAGTTACCTGGAATTTCTTTTGTTATAAATTCTTACCTTTTTTTTTTGGTAGTCTTTTGTCGTTGTTTTTTAAGATAAAAACTTAGAAATGAAAATTATATATCTATATATTTATATTTTTAGAAAAAAAAAAGAATCTATAGATATTTTTTTCATCTATAGATTTAATTTTATATTATTTTTATACTAGTATCTATAATCATAGAATAATCGAGTATTTTTTGTCATCTTTATTATATAGTAGTGAATATAATTTTTTTTTATATATGTAGTTGTAGATTTAGTTGTAGGTGTCCTTTTTTACTTTTATCACCTAACAAAATTACCGCAATATTGTTATCATCATGAGTTATTATGAGCTCAAAAAGTGATTTAAAAGAAAATTTTATGATTAGAAAAGATAAGCATAGCTAAAGAAAATAAACTTGGAAAGTAATTTTGGAAAATTGTCCAAAATCTTTTTTTAAGATAAATTTAAATCCATAACTACTATTAAAAGATAACAAAACTTTGTGTTTACTTTTATAAAAGTTCTGGCCAAAAATGGCCAAATTAAAATTGATTATAACAATTTTTTTCTACATATTAAAATGTCTAATGTATGATGATTATAATACGTTATGTTTAGTGTTCTTCGCACTTCCATATCTTGATATCGTTTGCTTATCTAGGCCTAAACTTTTATTTCACTTTAATTTTTAATATAACTTTAATTTGAGGCCTACTACAATGTATTACGATTCTTCGTGGTAGTGTATTGAATAGATATTTAATTCATTAGTCGAGGGAGTCAAGGGTATCGGCTTAATTCCGGTACAACTTATAATTTTAATTTTACGTGGAAAACCTATAAAACAAACAAAAATTCTTTTACAAAATCACCTTGGTTACCAAATATATAAAGTAAAATATAAAAACATATGATATGAACAAAATTAATAAAACGTATTACTTATAAGTTAATAGAAGGTATTGCATGCGGGTCGCAAGTCCTGGTGTTAGGATACTATAATGCACCTCTCGTAAAAAAACAACAACAACAACAATGGCATCTGAAGATGCAAATATTACAAAAATAAAATGGATGAAATAATTTAATAATATATATTTGGTATCACCATAGTCACCACATATATTGTTAAGAAAAGTCTATATTTGTAATTAGGTACTTTAAACAATACTAGTTTAAAGTAATTTAAACAATACTAGTTTTGGCCCCTGCTCGAAATTTCATTTGCCTAAATAGATCTGTTATAATATTTCAATCTCTTCAACGAAATAGCAAATACAACAAATAAATAATTTACATTATTATTGATAATATTAAAATGCGTTACCGAATGACGTGCACACATTTTCAATATTAGAGTTTACAGGCAACCGTTTTTGCTAATACTAAAGTATAACATTAGTATATATATGTATATAAAACAATTTACAGACAACAGTTAGTGATTTGTCTGTAAAATCTATTATAAACCGTTTAACTTTCCTCGATCATTAATTTCCATACTTCAAAAATCATGAAAGTAGGTCCAGTCGTTTTCCCAGAAATGGGACTCCGCAAAATTATTCAGACCTATTTTTACATTGACTAGATCTAAGAGTTTTAAAATAAAATACTTATACCTCCATTAATTTTAAAGAACTTTAAAATGTATTTGAAAGTTAATACTTCTAAAGTGGAATATAAATTCTTGCAAAATAAAATTCAACTTGAAAAATTTTAATTTTTTAATAAAATCTAAGTCCTAAAATCTAAATTTTTCAAATTAGCCGAATCTTCAGTTCATAGAATAATACTAACAATCCTAATTTAATTAATCAATTTCGTGAATTGTCTTTGACAACCATCAAATATTTCATTAAAAAAATTCTCATAATCTGACACGTTTGTCAATCATGTATTTTTAGTCCTTTGGTAATAACAAATGAATTCCTTTCATACTTATATACTTGTATATATAACAATGAATATAAATTTGTATACAACAAGAATATTTCATTAAAAATAAATTCCAGTACAAACAAAACATTTCAAAGGAAAAAATGCCCAATAATGGTTGGACATATCCCGCATTTTCCTATCAATTTCATTTTTAAAAGAACTATAATTGAATTCAAGATTTTTTTATTTAATTAATAAATGGGTTAACCTTGAAATGTGTTTGGAATAATTTTAATTAAAAAATTGTATCTTTGTGAATTTTGGCTTTGAGTAAATAAAATGGTGGCATTGAAAGACAAAATAATTAAAATTTAATTTGAAATATGTTTGTTTTCATAGGTATTATTATTGTTATTATTATTATTATTATTATTATTATGTTTTAAAATTGAAAAATTTGAATATACCTATTATATACAATACAATATATATATATATAATATTATATACTAAATTGTATTGAAATAATTGAAAAAGATAATAAGATTCAAGGATTTTGCTTGTATTTTGTATTCTTTTGGTAATTAGCATATTTGTAAATTTTTTTCAATCTTTTGGGATTCATCTGCAAAAAACTTTGGATAACCTTGTAAATTGGATACAAAATATTTTTAAATATTTTGGTTGGTTAAATGAACCCTTTTTTTTCCAAAATTTTCAAGAATCAAGGAAAATTGATTATAAAAATATGTTTAAGGAATAAATTTTTGATAAATTTTTTAATTATTTAAACGGTAAATGACCGTTAAATGACCGTTTTATAATATGAAATTTCTGAAAAAAAGCTTTAAATTTATTTAAATCGTATATAAAATTTTCTGAATCCTAATCCTTTAGGTGTAATAAGATTTTGTGTTATATCATAGATATTTCATAGAATGTACTGCCGGCAGCATTTGAATATATTGTTCTATGATTTTTTTAGAAAATATTTATCTTAAACTATTGACCTCATTTTTATTACATTTTCTCAGAATTTTGAAATCATACTTCTGCATATTATAGATTCAATCCTGTTTATCTTTCTGTCCAGGTGGGTTCCCTCGACCTGTAACCACTAAGCCGTTTGAAACAATTTTGGCATCGTCGGTAGCCCTCCGAAAGTTTCAAAACCCTTAATTTTTAAAAAGAGTGCAGTAAAAAAAGTTCGGGAAGTTATATCTTCAAACTGGGACCGCCTACTTACTTCGTAATTTTAATTTTAAGAAAAAACGTAGATATAAATTCAAGATAGATTGTATAAGCTTTTGTTTAGTATTATGTGGTTTGTAGTGTAAAGTCGGGTTATTTTATACATCCCTCCTGATCCCATCGTTCAATTTGACCCAATTGCGAAGTCGTTCAAAAGAAAATAAAGCATTCATACCAGATTTCATTAAAATCGGTTAAGATTTTGATGAATTATTAGAACTTGACATTCCCGAAACATTTAGGATCTCTAGACTCCATGATACTAGGATAAATTTATGGAAGCAACTCTTCATAGGTCACCCGCAAATAATCTATTTACAAAATTTGAAGTGATCCGAAGTTTAGAAGTGGGATTTTCGAAAAGTCTGGTTTTTCTGATTTTGGAGCCTTCCAATCCCGTGGTTAGAGTTGACCGAAGAAAAGCTAAGACTGCTCCGATAGATATGGCTTTAATGAAAGGAATTTTTTCAAGAATTCAAAGCTGTTATAAAACAATTTTTCCAAAAAAATTATCTATAAAATTGCAAACCTGAAACTCTTTTCTGTTTTAATAATCTACACTATAAAGAAATTTCAAAATCTACTTATGAGATTATTTTCCAAAAATTATTTGTATATTGAATCCATTGTGCAATTTTCATTTTTAAAAAAATAGAAAAAATAGCAAAAACTTAAAAAAAAACATAAAATATAATCTTTTTATCTTATTTGTTCGACTATATACTGATTAAAATCTTAATTTTCATTTAAGCCGCACTTTAATCTAAATCTTTCTTTTTAAAGTTTTTTTTTTAACAATTATTGTACCACCATACCCACCCCTACTACTATAGTATTGGATATTATAAAATAATTCAAATAATATATATTTTTTTTAAATTTAAAATTTTTTAACAATTGTATTAAAAAATAACCTTAAAGACTAATTAATTTTATTTCAATCTTCATTCAAATTTCATTCATCATCATCAATATAATATTGAAGGTTTCAATCGGATCAATTTTGTCTCTGGAAAGACAATGAGAGTGGAAAAATAAAAATTAATTGTAAATAAAAAGGGAGAGGAAAACAATAGGGTTTTAAAAATAATAAATTTAAAAAAAAACTTTTCTTTTAAATCCTATAGATGAACTTTATCTTTAGATACATGAATAATAATACTAAAGTCGTGACCATTTTAGACTAATCTTATATTGTATACATGTCATATTATTTATTTATTTCAAAATACAATTTTAGGGCATTAGTTTAACTTTTTTATATATTAATCAAAATATTAAAAGTCCTTCACAGATTTGGGTAATTCTTTTTTTTACAAAGCTTACAAGCTTTTGTTGTCTCAAATTTGACATGAATAGACATACAGATAACTATTATTTAGATAGCTTGATTTTAATATAATTGTACATGTAAACAATTAAATTGACCAAAAAAAATTACTCATTTAGAAATAATTTTTTTTTTTTTGTAAGCTGGTAACATTGTTCATAACATATTTTCTAACAAAGAAAGTTATTGTTGGATGTTGTGCAATTTATGCGAATCGCTAAATGAAAATATACGAAATATTATAAAACTGTTATGAAACAAGGTATTTTATAAAATCAGAAAAAAAAGTTAAAGATACATGTGCACTAGACATTGTTATTTAAATTAAGTTAAAATTCATTAAAATGGTGTCGCAAAGTTCTCAAAACTCGAGCGATTTTCGAATTTAAATAATTATTTATATTTATAAAGCAAAAATTGAGCCGCGAAATTGAGCCGCAAAAAAATTGATCCACGAAAAAGCCGATTAACATAAACCAGTATCAGAAAATTCTCAAAACATGAGCAATTTTCACATTTGCATTATTATTAATATTAATTAAAAAAATAATTGAGCCGCGGCTGGAAAATTTTGTAACCGAATAAGCCGAATAATTTAAACCAGTATTACAAAATTGTCAAAATTTGAGCAATTTTCGCATTTAAATTATTACTAATATTAATTAAAAAATAAATGAGCCGCGGTTGGAAATTCTGTGACCGAATAAGCCGATTAATATGTATGAGGAATGGAATAGTATGATGAATGGAAATCAAGTTTTTAGGAATTTATTATTACTTAGGACCTACTTAAATGCTACTAGGTGTCTTCAGTAGGCTTACAGTATTACATTACCTAGACATATTCCAGATTAAACTTTGATTGATTCTTACAACATATAAGAAATAATACGAAAATATCATGTGAGTTGTAAAAATCAATTAAAAAATTTTATTTTAATATACTTAAATAATTTGATCTAGTTGTTTAGTTGAAATTTCAATATTTCTAAAAATATTATAGACTATTAGAAAAGAAATTATTGAAATTTATTTTGAAGGAACTTATATGCTCATTTCCAATTACCTTAGCATCCTTAAAAGTTCCCAATTCCTTAGAAAATATAGTAGTTCATATTTTTAAAAAAATCTCATATAATGATAATTTTAAATACAACGGATTGATGACTTAGTGGATTTGATATCTGGGAAACACTCCGCGGGTATTTGCTTCGCATAAAAAAAACAAAATTAAAAACAAATTATTAAAAATTTATTCGCCTCATCTGAAACGGTGTTAGTTTTCAATTTTGATACATAGACAATCAGATACAAAAAATTGAGTACTGTTTTTAAAATTTATTTTAAAATTTTAAAATTACACTCAAAAAAGAAAAAATAAAATAACATTGAAGATGATAATAAAAAAACCATTACGAATAATTAATGAATAATGAAAGTGCAAAAATCAGTCATGCTTCAAATTTTTATTTGATGATTCGTGTTTCAGGGAACACTCTTATACTTCATTTATAATTTTACGACTATAGGTACATAAATTTTACAAAAGTCGAATTTCGCTTGTAAAATTTTTTTTGTGTACATACAGTTGAATTGAAATATGTTTTGTTCTCATTGTATTTGTTTTTTTTTTTATAATATCCAGTTATTGTATATTACAGCTAACTGATGTTACATGATCAACATTACAAGATTAATGGAATTCATACCTGTATACAATTAAAAAAAAAAAAAAAGCTCTCAAATGGATACAAAAAGAAAAATGTAAAATAAAACAATTACACAAGTCATACATACAAAAAAAAAAAAATAAAAAAAAAACTTAGAGATGTGCTTCAGATTACATTTTGGGACTTTGGAATAGTAAAAATGAGAAAACAAAGGTGATGAACGTGCATTCTAATTTTTTTTAAAAATGAAGAGAAAATGATTTTTTTTTTTTTTTTTAAATTAAAAAAATCTTTGAAATGAGAAAATGAAGATAAAAATACATATAATATATACAGGGTGTTTCTTACTTAAGTGCACTGCTTTGTACCACTACATGAATACTTATGAGTAGATAAAAAAAAACTTTAAAAAAAATAAAAATAAAAAAATGTGATCTTTTCAAAAAACAATTGCAAAAATTTCAACGTTTCTTAAATTTAAAAGTTCGCTTTTTAAGTTTTGAAAGTCTAAAAGATAGAAAAAGATAGAAGATTAAAAGAGGACATCTTAAGCTTTCGAATACATATTACAAAATTTTCTTAAGTATTCTAGAAACAGAATTATGAGTAAAATTATGAAAACTAAAAAAAAATATTTAAATTTCATTTTAGCCCCTATATCTTGGAAACTAGGAGAGGCCCAGCTTAGTTCCCATACAAAAGATGTACCTACTCATAAATACATATTAAGTAGTATTTAGTAGTGTACTTAATTAGAAAACACCCTGTATATACTGTTACAATATCTAATTTATTATTGTAATATCAAAAGAAAATTATCTTAATTTTCATTTTAGTAATGTAAGTTTTCTTTTAATAATGATGATTATATGAAAATTAAATCAATTAGTTAAAAAAATGTAATTTTCTTCTCTGGCATACGAGTTTTTAAGATTATCTGAAAATAATCCATCGTGTATAAGATGAATAGTATAGTATTGTAGTTAAAGTTGATATATTTTTTTTAAATCAGGGTTTTTTAATGAAATTGTCTTTAAATTTTAGAATCTATTTATTAGTTGTAATCTAATATATAAAGAAGAAAATTTGTTTGTTTGTTTGTTCTCCAAGACTCTATCTCCAAGATGAAAACCACTGGTCCGATTTCCACCAAATTCTACAGGAGCTCGAGAAGTGACATAGACTAGCTCAAGTTTTAATAAGCCAACAGGTTCCGGCTCCATAGATGTTTTAAGCATTTTGGTTTTTTTGATATCGAGCCGAAACAGTTTGACCGATTGACTCAAAAATTTCCACAAATGTTCTTCTTAGATAACGAAATATATTGAAAAAAGTTGATTGGAATATATAAACCCATTTTGGCACTCACCCATATTAACCAATTTAAAGTATTTTTAGGCTGATACAAATTTTTATTAAGTTTTGTTAACATGTTTGGACACAACGTTTCAATAAAAATATTTTTTTTTAAACGATTAAATTAATTGAGTTGAAAATATTACACAAGCATTGATCTTTATTACAGAAGCCCCTCAGAGTGAATTTGGTTTTGAACTGTTTACCCGTTTCGGAAAAAAGATTTAATGGATTTTTTAAATTTTATTGTTCTGTTTTCCAAAAGCTCACTCAGTTAATAAGATAAATTTTATGCTCTATTCAAATAGTGCAAAAGCTAAACTAGATTATTTGGTTACGACCTGTTAACCCGTTTGGGCACGACAACCAAATGCAGTTTTTTTTTTAATTTTTTGTTATACTACTCAAATCGTTTGACAAACTATACTATGTAAATTTTGAATATAAATTAAAATTTTAACGAATTGCAAGCTTCTGGGCAACGCCGGCTAAATCTGTTTGGAGTTATATATAATGCTAACTAATACCAGATGCATGTTGCTGGGATTTTTAATGAATTTTTAGTCGAAGTTGATGTTGTTGAAAATAATTAACACAACAATTACACATGATATTTTGTGCCGCATTAGGTTAGCGGAATTGGACTCAAAAAAATTTTTTGAGACTTGCTTTTGAGTCAAAGCAGTATACTTTGCAAATTTGAACAAAGTTCGCCTCCAAAGTCTTTTCGTGCCAATACTAGTTAACAAATTGATAAGAGTGTCGATTAGAGCATAGTGTAGAAATTTTATATTGAAGATCGATGATCAAAGTGATGCTCGACGCTCTTATCACTTATCGCAGCTCCAATATAAATGTCCCATAACAAAAAAATTTTTTTGGTATGACTCTCCGTAAAAGAGGGTTCCTATAGAAATACTAAAAATTATCAATTTTCAGACTCCATTTTTAAACTGCATTGTTTAAGTGGTAACTTGCTTAATTATAAAGGGTTTTTTCTAATATGCATTTTTAAAAACCCTTGTTTTATTTAAGTTGAATACTTGCTTTATACATTTTAAGCAATTAAATTCCTTTATACATGACTTGAAATAACTTAATGTAAACAAGGTATATATGTATAATTAAATATGTTATTTTAAATTAAAAAATCTAATATTTTTATGAAAATGCTTACAAAATATTTGTTTTATAATAGAAATACTAAATGTTAATTTTTTTTGCTTTATAATTTTATTAAAACCTTACTATAATTATTTATTGACTCTTTTTCTAATATACATTATTATTTCATTATTATTATTATTATTATACCCGTATGACTATATAGTCAAAGGGTATAATAAATTTGCCATTACGTTTGTAACGCAGAGAAGGAGGGGGGGTAGATATAGACTCAAGTGTATGGATCGGATCAGAATCGAAAAAAAAATCAATTTAGCTATGTATGTCCGTCCGTCTGTCCGTCTGTCCGTCTGTCCGTCCGTCCGTCTGTCCGTCCGTCCGTACGATAACTCAAAAACTAAAGGAGCTAGGATCTTGAAATTTTCGCAAATTCGTTTTTTTGCAATAGCCGTCATCGCTATTTAAATCCAGCCATTTTGGTCCATGGGTTCGGGTGGCTGCCATACAACTTCTTTTTTTTTATGAGTATTTCTTTGTACCTATTACAGCTACGTGTCTGAAATTTTGGCAAAAGTACTTTCGTTCTATGGCCAAAGTTTCTGCAAAATTTGGTTGGTCTGTTGCAGTGAGTTCGAGTAGCTGCCATACAACTCCTTCTTTTATATGAGCATTACTCTATACCTATTAAAGCTGGGTGTCTGAAATTTTGCCAAAAATAATTTAGTGTAATGGCCAAAGTTATTGCAAAATTTGGTTGGTCTACTGCAAAGTGTTCGAGTAGCTGCCATACAACTTCTTATTTTATATGAGCATTACTCTATACCTATTGAAGTTGGGTGTCTTAAATTTTGCCAAAAATAGTTTAGTGTAATGACCAAAGTTACTGCAAAATTTGGTTGGTCTACTGCAGAGGGTTCGAGTAGCTGCCATACAACTCCTTCCTTTATATGAGCATTATATTTCACCTAATAAAGCTGGTATGTTTGAAATTTTGCCAAAAGTAATTAATGTTTATAATAATAATGATATAATGTTTATATAACGGTCATACGGGTATCCCAGAGTTGACACAGTCTACTCTACTACACTCTTCCTCGTTTTTTAATTAATATTATATATATATTTTGCTCCTAAATATAAATAAAAGTTTTATCTATTAAAATTTTCTTTAGTTCCAATTTAATGAAAAATGTATAAAAAAAACATACTCATAACATAACATAACATAAAAATAATACAAAAAAAAAAAAACAAACACCATAAAACAACATAACATAATTTAACATAACAATATTATATTAATGAGTCTAATACAATTCCCATAAATATTTGATTCAATTTAATTAACAGAGAAAAAACTATTAAAAAAAATTCAATTTAAAAAAAAAATTATAACAAATATTGCGAAAAATAAAAAAAACAAAATAAATGAATTAAAGTTATAATAACACTATAATTAAACATGCAAAAAAAATAATAATAATAATGAAATAATTCAAATCATAAAATGTAATAGATCATATTGGAAGTATATAAATTCGCCGTCATGAAATCAAATATTAAAAAGTTTTTACAGAACTAAAATGTAAAAATATTACCGTTATTTCAATGACAGTTGAGTTTTATTAAACAATGAATTTTTTGTGTCTTCACTGACACTATCAAATCTGGCACATATTAATTCCAGAAAAAAATTTTAAATCTATTTTCTTCGTCAAGCAGTGACAACTAAATACTATGAATGACTTAATAACTAATTTGCTCTCGTTACTTCCTTAAAAAACTTTGACAGCTGAAATGAAATGCTGTATTTCTTCTATGATACTTGACTAAGTGCACAAATTATTCTAAGTAATCAAATAAAACAAAGTAAAACAAATTATTCTAAGTAATCAAATAAAACAAAGTAAAGAATTCTCATTTCAATACTACGTTTTGTTGACTTTCACAGTTGTGACAGTTCAAGAGGCAATTTTACATGACTAGGCTTCTGTTTCTTTAATAGTTATATTCACTAAGCTGTTGATTACTTGGCCGTAGCTATTTTATAAGATTAAGAAAACACAAATGTTTATTTTGTGCGCCATCTATTATCCTTCACAAGAGTTTTATATATATACTAAATCTTTTCTTATGTTATGATATTAACTATTACGATATTATTATACAAAAATACGATATTTTTTTATTAGATATGATCTGACCGGGGTTTGAACCCAAAACATTCCACATGGATGATGGAACCAATAAGCCACTAGGTCAGGCAGAAACTTATAATAAGTTCCTCAAAATAACTTCTTGATTTTAAATAACAAAAACTGTATAGCGTATATTCACAAAATAATTTATTTAAAAACTATTTTGGGAAACATTTGAATTTTTAAATACAGTGTCATCCTATATTTTGGAATGACGTGTCAGGCATTGAAGATAGGGTATAGGTAAATAATATATCCAGACGCTCTCAAATTAAGTAATGTCAAACCATTTGTAGCAACTAATATATATTTTTATTTTTATTTTTTGGAAATTGTATTTTTTAGGGTTTAGAATTGTTTTACATATATAATAAAGAACAGCTGTTTATTCAGATATAAATATACATACAACGTTTATTGGGATATTTTTCGTTTATTGGGATATTAACAGGTTCTTATACATTAAATATTTAATTTATTTATACATTAAAATAATTTGTTCCTTTTTTAATTAAAACTAAATTTTTGTCTACAATAATATTACCTAGAAGTAAGTTTTAAAGATTTTATATCAATTCAAAAAGTCTGGAAGTCTTAGATAAAAACAAAACGTTGATGAAGAGGTAAAAAATAAACTGTGTTTTATTGACGTCCTAATGCCAATTATTAAACTCTAATAATGTATAACCAATATCGATTTCAAGTTTAACCCCATTGTATACAAATATTCATCTGACCAATGGCGTAGTGATTAAGACTCCAACCTTTTAAGTAGAAGGAGTCGAGTTCAAACCTAATTAAATAAAAATTCAATAAATATATCGTAATATTTTATATCATATAATATAAGTCTTATATTAAAATATAATATGTAACTCTAGGGCCAGATAATAGATGGCATACAAAATTTTGTCCAAATGACTTGTTGAAAGTCCTATGCTCCTTACAGGACTTGTAAAAAGAAGTCACCTCCTGTTACTACAAGTAGTGCCTCTAAATTATACCAGCAATAAAATAAATTAAAACTAAAAGAGTTTTTAAATAAAATTTCCACCATGTTATTAAAAACACTTTTAAATATTTTCAACAAATGGTCAGCCACACTTTCACATAAATCTTATTTGTATCTTTCTTTTTTAGCTTCTGTAGCTTTAAATTTTTCAAAATAAAATTTTTTTAAAGTTGTAAAAAAAAACAAAAGTTACAAAGAAAAACATGGATTCACTGTGATGATGAATCGTGAATCAAGTGTCCAAATCATATTTACAAGAATAAACGAAAAAATATGAAGCAAAATATTATTAGTTATGTACATTGATGTTTAAATGTTGAAAGAAAAGTCACGAAATAATAATAATTTACTATACTATGTATAGGTATATGTTTGTGTGTATGTGTTTCTCTCAACCTGAATAACGCTTTATAAGTTTATAATCTTAGATTACGTTTTCTTGCTTTATTTTTTATAATAATGAGAGCGTTAAAAGTTAAAAGTTGAGAAATAAAATGCAATCCAATATGTGAACGGAAGGTTTAATAAACTTAATCTGTTTTTTTTTTTTTTTATTTTTTTCTTCTTCATATTTTACACAAGACACAAAAATACAAAATAGAGAACAAAAGATATAATATTTTCAAATAGAGTATATATTTTGTATCTAATAGATACACGCCTAAATTTTTTTTTCCTTTTCTTTTCTTTATTTTAAGAATTAGGTCACAATGTCTTTATTATTTTTGCAATTTTTTTTTTTATTATTTTGCGATCTAAATTTAAAGTATAATTCTCTCTAATCTTATTTCAATTTTTTTTTTTTCCCATTACAGGTAAGAAAGATACACAGTTAACAAAAATTATATAAATATATATGAGTCCCGCCCGAACCCTTATTACAAAAACAGCACATAATAATTATAATAATAGTACATAATTATTTTAACCACAGTAACCTCGAAATTTTTGTGTTTTATTTGCTTGAGAAGCAGAAGAAGTTGAAGAAGCAGAAGTAGAAGTAGAAGAAGTAGAAGTGAAAGAAGCAGAAGCTTTTGTTTCATTCATACATTTTTATATAATAATACGTACTACTTACCATTCATGTATGTACTTGTATGCATTGATGGTATTAGAAGAATGAAATATAAGACCAAGGTAAAGTATTTTATTAGAGTAATAGTGAAACAAGTGATGAAAAAAATCAAGGGTTTTTAAAAAAGCACATTTCCAAAATTACATAATGTTTTTATATATAGGTACTTTTATTTTATTTTATGTACAATTCCCCAATCACATACAATTTGATAGTTGATTGGTTCAGCCTGTCCTTTTCAAGCGAAGCGGGGTATTTCTCTGTTTTATATTATGATAAAAATTATAAATTATATATTTTAATTACATATGATCTAAATTGGGTTTTGAAATCCAAGACACTTGGTTTGAAAGGTCGTAGTTCGAACCATTACGTCCACCAGTCGGATATATAAAATCAATATTAAAATTTCATGTATCTAGAGCTTTGGTCGTTTAGTAAAAGGTATAACGGATTAAAAATGCATATATTAATTCTCGCATAACGGTAAATTATAGTACCGTATGGCAACCCTATAAATACTTATTTTGCATATATTTATAAAGCTAATAAAAGCTCCTGCTTTTAACTGTTCAGATTGAAAATATATCTATTATAGAACTCTTGTTATAACTATTATAATATAGAACTTTTCCGAACTTTGGAGGGCTCTGCTACTTCGTAATGGGCGGAGTTACATTCCATTAAATTAAGTTTCTTGCAATATCAATCCGTAGTTAAAATTTCGTTTCTTTCTTTTCAATGGTGTCGAAGTTTTGTAATACAAGGACCAAGAAACGGAAAGTCAGATGGACGGACGGACAGAGTTCAAAGGCAAAGGTACATTTTTTTCAAATTTTTTTTTCGAAAATGTTCTAAAAAGCATAATAGATGTTATTTTACCTTTATTGCGTCATTTTAGTACAAAAAAAATGCAAAAAAAAAAAAAGTTGATTAGTCATATGAGAAAATTTTCAAAATTCGCTTCTTTCGTATTTTTTTTTTGGTATAGAAGATGTTGGTTAAAAAAAAATTTGACGGATGAACTGTGAAAAGTTGAATTAGATTGATGGATTGAATTGGTATTTTTCAAACAATATAAATATACACAAAGTATATAAACGACATAATTCACTTCACTGGATGTTCTTAAATAGTAAAACTTAAGAGCAGAAAATTGAATATATACAACAGTTGAATGATTCGTTCTTTTATTTTTTGTAAAAAGCTAGTGATGGAATTGATGTTTTCAGATAAGAAATGAATTTCCAGAAGTTCTTCCGTTGTTTTTTTTTTTGTATTTTGAAATATACTTGAAAATGTAAAATAAAAGATTTAATGTCAATATCTTAAGTATTAAATTTTTAAGAATACATTTTACAAGTGAAGGAAATAATAAGTTATCACATTGAACCCTATAATAATATATGTTAAGTTAGAATTTATGTTACAGTTAGAGATTTTTTGGCATTGTTTGCGCAAAGTGAATTGTACTGAAACACAAAATTATCAATTGTTTTGTTTTCGGTTTTTTTTTAGCATAAATCTTTTTGCATGGGAGCTTTTTATATGGGAGAGTAGTATTTGTTAAAAAAAATATACAACTTCCTACTGAATTTATGTGAAGCAAATAAACTTTTGCATCTGAAGATATGTGCCAAAATAAAATAATTTAAATTTATTTGATTTTAATGGAATTGTTTATAAAAGAGCAAGAACCCGTGACTACCAGACATTCTCGACTGGTAGTCCCGCCATTCACCTTCGACATTTTATTAAAGCTGAAAGTTTCAGTTTGAAATGTAGGTCATCGTGGCTTTGACAGATAACGAGTAGCAAACTTCAAAATGTATAACTATACTTAGTATAAAAGCTAAATGTTACATGTTGCTTGGATAACTATTATAAGATGCATCCACAATAGCCAGACAGTTTCCTTAGTTCTAACTCCTAGCTGGATTGAAGGGGTTCTGTAGAGGGTTGTGAATGCACTGAGAAACCATCAAGTTATATAAAATGACGATAACATTTTTCATTGACTTGTAGTTACTAAAAGTGATTAAAAAGTACCGTAATCTTTGGCTTATCGTAAGCTTATAAATATAAACTTTATATAACGAGAGCTTATATTTAAAAATCGAACTCTGAACTAATGAAACTATAGTAATTTTGCTGTATGTTCTAGGTGCACTTATTATATTAGTTATTTGCTTCAGATTAGTTACTGCGAATAGCAGGTGGTTAATGATATTAAATAAAGTAGTCACCCTCATTATTCCAAAGACCTGTGCGTTTTATGTAAAAAACGGAAAAAATAAATGGATTTGATTTATATAACAGTAAATAAGCTAATTTTTAAAATTCTAGACTATTTTTTTTTAATTTAAATATGCAGCTCAATATGCATTGAAAATAGTGTTAAAAATAAAATTTTGGCGAGGTCGGACTATGAGTTTGCGTTCCGGAAGCTTTCGATTGAACCAAAGGCCTTCCAAGTCCTAATAAGCATATCTTCGAAATTAATAAAGATCAAAACATGAAAGAAACATGGTACAACGTAGTTCTGCTCTGAATTGAAGTGAGGGTTCGTGCAACTGTAAATTGATTTTTCAGGTGTAGGGTATTACTAAGTCAATTGCATCGTTTTACTGTTATTTCATTACTTGTTAATTAACTAATTTAACAAACTAATGATAAAAAGTGTATAATCAGATGGGTATTTAGAGATTCTGACACTCCTATAAAGAAAGAACTACCGTACAATAAATCTATTGTGTTAAATGAACTTGGTAAATGGTTATTAAATTCATTAAAATATTCCGATCTAGAGTAAGAAGTCTTGTACTATTTATTACATGTGTTAATTGAACTTTACAAAGGTGTTATTCAATGCAGTTCCTCACTTCCTCTGCAATCTAAACAAATTATCTGACCTCATTTAAATAATAAATTAAAACCATTTTTTTTTTAACCAATTATAGTATGTGTATATAATTTCACTGTAATTCAACAATAGCTAAAAGTAACAATTTTTATTTTACAATTTTTTCATTAAGTAATTAACATGAAAAAGATCATGCGTTGATAATTCAAAATTTTAGTGATAGATTTGATGTTTACCTATCAAATGAATTAGCAAAAAAAGAGGTATTATTTGTATAAGATCACAAGGTCAATTTTATTTTTAAAAAAAAATTTTGTTACGACCATGAATTTTCCTTTTGATTCATTTTTAATCTTTAAAATCAAGAAGAAAACCGTGAATGAACAAATAAAATAAAAAAAAAAAAAAAATTGTATGGAGGCTGACCTATGACAGCTCAAAAACTGCAAGTTAATATAATTTTTGCAAATCATTCTTATGTTCTATCGTTAAAAATTTGCAACATGATTGAAAATTAAACTGCAACAACTTGGATAGCATTTGAAGGTTATATTGGTACATTAAATCGATATTTAATAAAAGATTAAAATCAGAATTTGAAAATCGTTTTAAAAAAACACAATATTGTTTAAATCTAACAAAAATTTGATTTTGACGGTTCAATTTTGATTAAAAGATTTGTTTTATTTTGTAGTTTTTTAAAAATGATGTTCTTTTCAATCACCAAGGTTACGTCTATCTTAATGTTATTTATTTTTATAGACTATGTATAAAATTTTTGAAGTTAGACTGTTAATTTAAGATATTGGGATTGTAACGGAATATATTGCAATGGAATTTTGAGATTTTGCATTTGGTTAAAGGCATTGTAACGAAGTGTGAGAAAAATTAAAAATAATAATTTTTAATTGAATCTAAAGTTAGAAGCAATTTTTAAATATAAAGCAATTTACTTTTATACTTAAACACTTTTAAATGCAAAAGATCTACCATCAATTTTTGGTTAATGAAAATTTTCAACATTTTAAGCTTAAAAGTTTTCAAACATTAAAAGAACTGTTTCTTATACCAGCAATTTACTTTTATATTAACACACTAACAAATTCCCAAGATCTACCTTCAATTTTTTATTTTCTACATTTTTGGGGGCTAGTACTATTTTAATAAAAGTATATACATATTGAAAAAAAATATTTTTTTTTATTTTATTTTTTTTAATTCTAGCGATTTAATAGAACCGCTTTTCAAGCTTTTGACATTTAATAAAAGTAAAATAGTAGCATCTAGGATCTTAATGTACATGTCCTTAGGGAAAAAATCTTAAACTTTATAATAAAGATCGAAAGCTCAACCATTTATCTATTACCTCCCATCCTGTTTACAAAATTATTTTTATCACACTTATATTGGATTCAACACCATGGCAACCATTGCTCGTTTTTTCTGTAAAATTTTATTTTAAAAATTTTTTTTAATTAAATCATATATACATATTTTCATATTTAACATACATACATATTTAATACAGCCTTATCATAAGTTAATAACTCAAGTCAATTTATTGACGTATGATAACCCTTGTGACTCACATAGGATATTTGACATTTATTAAATGTTACAAACATGGTTTTCGAACATGACTTAATTTGGTTTATGTAAACACGATAACTTATGTAAACATAGTTACTAGTAAGTTAAATTTTTCACCCAGGCAGTCTTCAGTTTCATGACGAGTTTGTTTTCTATTCTAACTTCATGTAAACTATAATATTCTTTGTGAATATTTTAAAAATTTTTGTAAATAAATAATGTATATACTTATAATATTTAAATTTATTTTAATTTTTAAAAATAAATTTAATTTAAATTTTTTTAGTTTCATTTATTTCGAAAAAGGTTTTATTTACTTTGAAAAAGATTTCATTTATTTTAAAAAATGTTTCATTTATTTAAAAAACCATTTCATTCTATTAGAAAAATAGTTTCATTCAATTGAAAAATATAGTTTAATTTTTTTGCAAACATAGTTTCATTTATTCAGAAATTTGTTTCATTTAATTGGAAAATGCTATTATACAAGTCAAGTTCACCTCAATTTGATTGTTTATTGAAATAAAGTAAATCGTAAAAGAAATAAAATTTAAATTTTATTTAAATTTATTCGTAAGTTAATTTGTAAGTGAATTGCAAAGGAATTAGAATTCATTACAATTTTACCTTTACTAACCTACATTAAAATAAATTCAATCCGAAAAATGTTTTATGAATCAACTTGACTAGAATATAAATTATTTGTCGGCATCTTTATAATATCCGAATCGATACAATACAATATTGTTTAACATTAAATCAAATCGGTTTCACTTTTTTTTAATACCTTTTTGACATTCTTGACATTTTTTTTTAATGTAAAATTTTTTTTAGTACTTTTTTTATATACCTTTGTTTTTTAGTACCTACTTTAATTGTGGTTCTGCAATTTCTTTATTTCTCTTTTACACTTACCGTATCATTATTCGATTAACTTGGATCAATTTGGTTTGTTTTATTGTGGTTTTTGTTTATTTTCCATTTTTTTGGATTATAATTTTTCTCACACCACTTAGTTTTTTTTTAACAATATATATATATATATATACATTTGTAAATATAACAAACCCTTATAACTCAGAAGCAGTGCAAAAGTACTGAATGGAAGTAATACTTCTTTTCTACTGAATTTAATATGAAAAAACTCATCAGTTTTGCACTACTACATTTCTACTTCCTTTCAGCACTTTTTCAGTACTTTTTCTGTGATGAATGGAAGTAGTTTTTTAGGACTTTTTTCGTTTCCTTTTAATTTATTATTTATTTATAACGCTAACTTTTGCCATTTAAGGTTTAACTCGAAATAAATTTAATTGCTAAAGATGGAATAAATTAACACTCTTTTTGATATAAAAACAGAGCGATATAGAGAATAACTGTACTATATTGTTGTTTCATTCATTTCGAGGAACTTCAGTAGTGATTCTATACTTCTTCAGTACTGAATAATTGGCATTTAAAATTACCTATACAAAGACAATTTTTTTATTTTATAAGTGTACAAATTTATTTTTAATTGGTCATAACTGCTGAACTCAGGTTATTACCTTTATAAATATAAGTATATAACAAAAACTTTTAGTACTTTTCAAAATAAAAAATTTAAAACAAAAGAATAGAAATTTTTTAGACCATTTATTTGGTGGTTACGCTTCCTATATAATAGATACAAATAAGTTACAGCTCTTTAAAGTTTTTTTAGTATATTTAACTTCAAAATTCAATTCGTTACAGTCACTGAACTGTAATCATTAACAAAATATTTATACTTTCTAATTTTAAACTTAAATATTTGACTGGCCATTTATTTAAAACAAAACAAGAAAAAAAATGGTGTAACGAAATTTTATTTATTTTTTGTAAAAAAAAAAAACAAAAGTTGCGGAAAAAATGTAATTAATCTGATTTCTTTTTGTTTGTTTAAAAAATAATTAGAAAAATTTTTTTTTTTAATTTTATTATGTAAATTTGTGTCTAAAATATTAATTTAAGAAAACGTAACACCTGTCATGGTATCTTCCAAAATTTTGTTTAGATTATAAAAGCGTCAACTTATTAGAATTTGTTAGAGAATATTCAGTCTTCTGATGTAACTTTTGTTTACATATGGATTTAATTTACCCTGAAAATGTAATTAAAGCTTAATCGTCTTTAATTAATAGAATATCATAATTACCTGTATATTTTTTTTCCTTTTCCACACCCTTAAGGGTTATACGGCATTCGCAAGTTTTTATAAACTAGGCTTCAGTTTATTTAATCTTTATATTCACTAATCCCGTGGCTGTAGCTATTGTATAGAAGATTATGAATGCACAAATGTTAATTTTGTGCGCCATCTATTATTTTACACAAGAGTTATTTTATATTAAATCTTATCTTATATTACGATATTAGTATACAATTTTAAGATATTTTTTTATTAGATATGATCTGAAAGAGGTTTGAACCGGAGACTTTCCATATTCCATATTTCACTACGCCATTATTACCTGTACATAGAAGTATAATATTTCTAATTTATTCGATTAATAATCTAATATTTGGTATATGTATTACCATCACTAAGTAATCTTAACTATTAAGTAATTAACCGTAATTTAAAACTGTTTTTATCACAATATAAAAATTGGGAGACTAATTTGTTTTTTTGGTAAATTTTTGTAACTAAAACAAGGAAGATTATAGTCACCTTTGTCAACTTTTATATATCCTATATAAAATAACAAAAATCGGCCCACCTAAAAATTTGGCCCCAGATATGTTGAGCTTTCCCAACGCACTTCCCTATTAACTTAATTTTCAATTTTTCCTCATTTTCAATTTTAGCCTCGTAGTTTCATTAAATGCAGATTTGTCGGATTGAGAACTTTGTAAGACAGTTTTCTAAAAATGGGATTGATGCTGACCCGATCCATTCATTTGAGTGTATATCTAGCATGTTTAGATCAATGCCTTACAAACGGAGGAGCAATTTTCAATATAGCCATGAACATAAGCTATAAGGTATGCTCTAGTATAAAAAAGTTCAATCTCTTACAAAATTAAACCTGTTTGTCTTTTAAATGTATTTTTAGGAGGTTAAGCCACTTTGGCTCTGAGTCCCTCATACAATGATATTTTTATTTATTATATATTCTATATTATATTGATTATAAACCGTCTGATCGGTTTCTTGAATGCAAAAAACCCTTTAATGCAAAATTAAGACCCTTATGGTATTTTTCAATCCCTATGGTATTAGTCCCAATGGTACTTCAGTTTAATTTTACTAGGCAGATTTAATTTAAAGAATTTTTTACAATATAGTTAAATATTTTTAATTAAATTCTTTAATCTATTTTATATTTTAAAATATGTAGGATTTTTTACTTAAATACTTTATTATACGTCATAATTTTAAAAGAATATTCATTATTTTAATAAAAATGAAATTAATAAAAGATATACAAAAATAAATAATTTCAAGATCTAAATATAGAAATAAAAAAATATTTTAAGATACCTAAAAATATTAAATATTTACAAGAATAATAACCTTTTCATATGAATTATAAATTTCCATTACTTAATAAAATTTTACAAATCCTACATTTCTTAAGAATTTTTATTTTTAACTAAGTGATTGCTTTAAAAATTTATTTCTTGTAATTCATAAAATTCAATCGTATTTGTATCTGTAGTACTATATTCAAAAGGTATTCCACAGGATTTAAAATTTAAATTTCACCAAAAAAACACAAGAATTAATGTATGTAGGAGGCAAAATACCTTTAAAAGTATAATTTATATGTAAATTTAAAAAAAAAAAATTCAGACAACAAATTATCAAATAAATATGAGTTTTTATTTATATTTTTCAAATATTTAAATTTTAAACCAAAGATAGAAATGTATCTAATAAATAGTTTACTTAAAAATAATATCTTAAGATGTTTTCTGCATTTTCTTAGAAAACAAAAAAAAAAAAGAAAAACCTCTCACTATTGTAATATTTTTCTAGCATCAGCATATAATAAAAATTTTCAATTCCAAAAAAAAAGAATATCCAAATAAATAAAGGGTAAATGCAATAAGGTCAAATGAAATAAAGCCAAGTTGCACTTTTTTAGCTTTGTTCCAATACGACATATGAAATAAAACCAAAATCATAATTTCTTAATTTTTGAATTTATGTCATTTAAAAAAATTTTTGAAAAAAAAAAAAAGCCAAAATTATAAAGAAATAAAGCCAAAAATATTTTAAACCTGAGATAAATCAAAATTAGTATGACTGGTTTTTCCAGAATATTTATATACATAAGTATATATAAAAATCCAGATTATAATAATGTGAATATACCAGATTCTGAATCGGGAGCGATTTTATAGTACATAAATATTTTGTTAAAATGGAAAACACCCTGATTTTGAATCCAACTCTAAAACCCAACTAACAGAATTCAACAGGATCTCACGTACGCATATGTATAATAATATAGTATAATTAAACTTAAATATAATTTTCACAAAATTTTTGAAAAATAACAAATCATTGCACATTTAAAAAAAATTAGCAATTTGAAATAAAATACAATTGGCTTTATTTCAATTTTTCATATTGAAATAAGGCCAAAATATAAAAATTCGTTTTTTTGGCTTTATTTCAAATATTATGATGAAATAAAGTCAAATTGGCTTTATTTCATGTGGGCTTATTGCATGTGCCCATAAATAAAGTAAAAATAAAATATTTATTCAATTTATATAGATAACAATTATCATAACGGTATTTTATACGTACACATGTTAGTATATATATGTATATATAATATATATATATATACATATATATACTCTATTGATATAAATATAAATATTTAAAGATAAATCGGAAAAAAAATCTTAAATCTAATTTTCATAAAGGAAAAAAAAAACACCGCATACATGACATAACTGTACTTATGTGTGTCTAGACAAATATTTTTTTGTTTTTTTTTTTTGGAATCCCTATAACTGAATTTTAGGATGTTATTTTTTATTTATCTGAAGTAGGACTAAATCAAGCCAAAAATGGTTTAATAATTGAAAAAAAACATTTGAGTAAAAAAACATAACACAAAATAATCAAATAAAACATTTATCCCATTGTTTATATAATTCATTTGCAATTAGATACATATAAAATTTAGGGTATGTATAGGGTTTGTCATACTGTAAAAGAGTTAGACTTGACAGGCTAATAAAAACAATAAGATTCAGGATAAAAGATGACTACCATCCTTAGGTGTTTGTGAGTTAATTGAACTCCGGCATTATGGTGGATATAACAGAAGACCCAATTTGTAGTTAAGTTTCATACAGTTTTTAAAAGGATAACAATTTTATATCAAACTGTTGTAATTTTTAACTTGACTTAAAGATTCAATTGTGAGCAGTTTAATAAAGAGGGACAAGGAGTTTTTGTTAATGGAAGTTAGAGGAAAAAGTTACAAGAAAAAAGTATGATAAATTAAGTTATCTTTCCAATAACGGTATTTGCTTAAACTGCTCTTACTTAAACACATATTCATCACCTAGTTTTCATTACATTGTAAACGCCAAATATATGAGCAAAACGATACACAAAAACTGCCACAATTAAAAAAAGTATTTTAATATGTGTCTGAGCAAGAGGAAATACCGTTATTTGAAAGAACTTTTAATATATCATTAATTTTGCTTTTAATTTTGAGTTGTGCAGTCTTTAAAATTACTTTCTATTAAAAAAGAATTTCTAATAATTTTTTATTTAAGGCACTCTTGATTATTTACTTTAAGTTATTTTGAAAACCAATTTATAAAGCTTAGAGAGTTTATTGCTTCCTTGAAATTGAAATAGTTTGTTTGTTTATACGATGTGTCATTAGAAAGAGAGTTTTGTTAGATAAGTTGTTAAAGCACATTGCACATAATAAAATATAGTCTAGGTCCTAGATGAAACTAAAAAGCTGAAGAGCTGATTCCGAAGCAAAATACCATGTTAATCGACACCAAGAACCAAAAGATTTTAATTTGAGTAATAATTTTTTTGTCTCCCCTTAATCAATCAGCAGTTCTGCTTTTAAGACATTTTCACTTATATGACATCAAATTCTCTTTTAAATTTGTAATCTCTTATCACATTTTGATAACCCTTCGAGAAAACCACAACTTTTGAATTGATCCACTCAATATTTAAATAAACCCACTTTAAAGTTCATACAAATGAAGAATCTTTAAAATGTCGCAGAAAAAACTTTAAAATTATGTAAGTACTTCGATATCGAAATAACTAATTAAAGCCCCCAATTTAAATACATATTATTATTTTCCATGATTGAAAAGTCTCAATCAAATTTTCTTATTAGAAAAAAAAATCCTATAAAATTCTCCAATTCTAAATTTGTATCTGATGTCAATGTCCGAAGACAAAATAATAGGAATAAAATCAATACACTAAATCGAAATAATAATAAAACTTTTTTATTTATTTTAACCAAAAAAAAAATTATTCTGCTGAGAGTTATTTTGTGGTTGAATTCATGTTTACACAAAATCGTCCAATTTCTTGGACCATTTATTGGGGGACAAATAAATAAAAAAAAAAAATAAGAAACCAATTAAAAGAACAAAAAGTCAAAATACTAATCGACAATGATATCAGAAACATAGAAACATAGAGATATAAATGAAATTGGTTTCTATTTTATGGGGCTAAGAGATGTTCAATAGCCATTTTATATGATAATGTATTCAGCCTATTTGGTATTATAAATCTATAGTATATATACATACATATATACGTATATAATTTATAAGATTTTTATAGTTTCGTTGGACAAATTTTCTGACTTAAAATACACTTAAATCTGTTACGTGTGTATATAGAAAATTAAGAGATGACGTGTGTTCCAACATTTTTAATTTTTACTATACTGTTTCCTAAAACCTTAAATACATTTATACTCCAATCACATATATAAAGAAGATAGTTTATTAGTACATCAGATAATATTATCCTTTTCAATTAAATATTTTGCTATTTGTTTTATAATTGTCCATTTGTTTGACTGTATATGAATTTGTTTGGACAGAAAACGTTCTAATATTTGGGCCAAGTAGATGAAGTAGTTGTAAATAAGTATAAAACTGTTTAAACCATTGAAATTCAAACCATTGAATACTCTTGTATTTGATTTTTTATCGATATTCTATGATTGCATATTTAAAGGGGCAAATTTAGAATATTAAAGTAAATATCAAGGATTACCTTTGCATATACCTAGGGTTAAACATTGATAAATTTTGTTTGATCATTGCACATTTCCAGGGGTAAATTAAAAATATTAAATTTAATTTATATTAGTTTTTAATACGATTTAATATTGTTATATTTTGTTACATCATTGCATATTTAAAGGGACAAATTAAAAATATTATATTTAATATCTAGGATTACTATTGTGTGTATGTAGGATTTAACATTTGTTTTATTCTGATCATTGCATATTTAAAGGGGCAAATTAAAAATATTATATTTATTTCTAAATTAGTTTTCGCTACGATTAAACATTGTTATATTCTAATAGATCATTGCATATGTACAGAGGTAAATTAAAAATATTAAATTTTATTTATAATAGTTTTTACTACGATTAAATATTGTTAAATTCTTAAAGATCATTGCATATTTAAAGGGGCAAATTAAAAATATTATATTTAATTTATATTAGTTTTTATTCAAACACATTTCAATCCTAAATTATTATATGATACCTAATTTCCTACGCCTATTGTTGTAACGTATATATACTACTACCACACTTAATATAAATTTATCCTTCTGTTTGATATTTCGGATTTTTATGGTTATTGAAAAATCTTTGTTTTGTTTAAGAAATTTGTTGGAATTTTTTTTCATTTAGTTCGTTTTATTTTGTATTTTGTTTTTTTTTTTTTTTATTAAAGCTTTTTATTGTCCTTTAAATTACAAAAAAAAATAAGGATTCGAATACATTCAATATATTGTTTACTATCCTTTCGGAATAAAATGAAAGTCAATTACATATATATATATACAACATTTGTATGACAAAATAGAAAAAATAGTTTATTTGTATATACGAGTATATACATTTTATATATAGGAAACATATTGCTCTTATATATAAGTAAATATACTTATATATATATAACTATTATACAATATTATTTGTTTATAAAATCGATAGTCAATATCCTCTCAGACAAATAATAATAAAACAAAAAAAAAAAAGTATTCTCAGGTGTTGTTATTATTTATACGTTTTTTTTTTTTTTTTTTTTTTTTACTGAATTTTTTATGGTAACATTTTTGGTAATCCTTTAATAACATTACAGGTACATACATATATATATAAAGAATATTAATAGAATATTTATACTCATATATGTATAATATCAGTAGCCCAGGATCAAGTTAGTCAATTTAAAAAAAAAAATAAAAAACTTATGGAATTATATCAATACAAATTGGATGATATTAAATATTTAATATATATATATATATATATATATACATACTAGTAAAAATAATAAACCGATATATGCTTAGTCATAAAAGGAAGTTTTTTTTTAGAAAATTTTAAGAACATAAGAAAAAGCTTTTTAATATTTTTAAGGATGATAATCAGAATAAGTGTGTATATATAAACCATCTTTACCTACTTTACATCAACATAATAACATATATATATATATATACAGAGATAATAATATAAAGATGAATTTAAAAGTCTGATCACATGATAATAATTTATTTACCATATTAATGTCATTATATATTTTGTAAAATATTATATGGTTTATGTTTCAGGATTTATTTAATTTGTTTTTCATTTTCATTTTTGTTTTTTTTTTTTTAAACATATTGGAACGATTATTTATCTTGTTCTTTTTTTGGTTAAATAATTTTGAAAAATCATTTAAGAAAATTTTTTTAGTATCTTTTGTATATTAAATAATATTTAATTTTTCCATATTCATTTAATATTAAATATTTTTCAATTTATAAATTTATAATATTTTTGTTAGGGAATTTACTATTTAAAAAAAATGTGATCTAACCTGTTTTGTATAATAATGAATTAAGACCTGTATTATACTGAGTTCAGACCTGTATAATACAAAGTACTGACCTGAATAATACTAAGTACTGAACTGTATAATACTAATACAATGGAAATAAGTGCAGTTGCAAGTACTCGTTACTATGTCAAGTACCCGTTTTACTTAGATTTTGATAATTATCTTAATTATAGCTTTAATGATGAAGAGGATATTTAAAAGTATCCTTGTTCTTTTGTTTTTTTTTGTATATAATCTTATATTTGGCAATCTGTTATGTATATATAACCTGTTATATCTAGCTTGCTATTAAGTATGTATATATTTATATATATATATGTTTATCCCGTTTATAATTAAATAGCAGTCTGCAGAATATTTGAAGTTTACCTCATGTTGATAAGTGTTACCATCTTGAAGATATTGTAGAAAATTTTTGAAAAAAAATTAAAATGTTTAACATTTATCTTAAAGTACTCAAATTTCTCAAAATTCTGCCTTCTAACTTTAATTTCTTTTAGTCATTATTATTATTTTTTAGTCTATGTGCATTAAGTATTTTAACTGTCAATTTTAAAATTTTATTTCAATTTTAATAACTGCATTAACCATATAAAATCATATTAAATAATTATATATTTTTGCTATTATTTTAAAATACATTAAACTATTAAGTACAAAAATATAATTCAATAATTCAATTACATATTATTATTAATTAAATAAAATTTTAATTAACCTAATTATCGATTTAATATTTAAAAGATCAGAATAAAGCTGTTTTTCACAAAGCATTTGATTTTTGCTTCTAATTGATGAATTGATTTGTAAATTAATTAAAATAATCCTTTGATACGATTATTATTTTAAAAAATAAATAAAATAGAACAAGCGCTTTACGAATAATTGGACTTTAATTATATATAAAAAATAAATTTTTAATTACAGTGTTGAAATAAAATTTTTTCGTATTTGTATCTCCTTTATATGCAATATTTTAGTATCAATTATAATTTAAGTAGGTATTACTAAAACCAAATGAATTTAACTTTTTATTTTTTTAACTTAAAAGAATATATTGTTGGGTTAGCACAAATCAGACTTACCAATATAGCCTAAAGTTATATAGCTTTAATTTAAATCAGTTTATTGAACGGACAAAACAAATTAAGTAAATCACAATATTTATTTTAAATTATTAAAATTTTTTAATAGCTCTAAAAACAAAAATTTCCATCATTTAAAATTTTTAACATTAAATAAAGCCAACACCCATATGTACACGTGTAATAAATGGTTTCTAGGTATAAATAATACAAAATATTTCTATAATACGTATTTTACTGTTATTGTTTAATTTTTTTAATTTTCTGTATTCAAATAATAATTAATTTAGTGGCATTTCGTACTAATGCAGAGTGCTCCATAATAAATGGGAAATTCATATACATATATCATATTTGATATATAGGATTATTATAACGATTTACGGTTTAAAGAGGTTATTAAGAGTACGGTTTCAAGATAAGTAGTCATAATATTAAGTGACCTTTGCTTCATTCAGAAGTACCGAGTTCGAATCTGTGTAAAAGTGAAAAAAAAAACTTAATCTGGTTCTCGAATTCGACCCAGCTACAACTTACGATTCGTCTTTGGCTTCAAATTATTGACATAACTAATAATTAATATTAATATATACATCTTTAATTAAACATACATTAATTTTAGAATATAAATAAATACAAAATATAAATAAATAATTTAATTGAATAATATAACTCACAGATGAAAAAATACGTTATAATATAACTATGAAATTATTATATTAAAATATATAACTAATATAATTGATGTTTTTACATGTTTTGAAGGATAGTGCTATATTATGTGGAATCCATTAAGATTCTAATAATTAGAATGTTTATAAGTGTTTCCCGTTCCAACATGAACATACCATACAGTATGTCACTCTTGTTCCTAAATTTAACATACCCAGTATTAAACAATATTCTACTTATTGTGACGCATCTAATATACTAGCATACTTTCAAATATACAAAATTGTAATCTAGAATTTAAATTCTAATATTTCTGTATTGTGAGAGATTGGTAATAATTATGATGGAATTACCCATCTTTTATCTCTTTAATGTCAAAATGTTATCATTATGATTTGGCTGACTACAGTTTTATAAAATGTTTCACTCCCATTTAATTGTATTCAGAAGGGTCAATTATATGTCATTTAATACAAAAACAATAAGTGTTATCATTCAAATTTGAAATAAATACATTGGATTGATTTGTTATTCAAACTGTTCATTCGGAATAAGCTTTTATTTTGATAAGTATTACCAAATACTTATTATTGAAAAGAATTTTTTTTAAATATTTAAAAAGCTTTTTAGTTGCGTTCTTCTTTTGTTTTCATTTGTACAATCTAAAACAAACTATTTGCGTAAATAGTCAATAATTGCATCCAAAATAGAATTAGGGTTATGTAAAAAAATTGTTGTTTGAATCATTTTATTGAATAAACTTATTATTGAATTTTATTGTATTTGGTATATATATCTATCATATTTATTTAGTAGGAAATTTATAATTAAAAAAATTATAATATTCGTTTAACTATTTTTTCTCAAATTAAAATCCTCCCAAATTGTACAATATTTGAACTTCAACTACTGGAATTGAAAGCTAAGGGTGTTAAAGACCTAACAAATTTTTTTTTAATTAAAAATCAGCTATCTTTTGCCGTCAGATTGAAAATACAATCAACAGGACTCTTGTTATAACAATTTTAAAATAGGACTTTTTCCAAGTTTGGGGGGCTGTATCTCCGTAACGAGTGGGGCTACAGAAAAAAATTCTTCTACGAAATTATTGTTTTTGTAATATCTACTGGTTAAAATTTCTTTACTCTATTTCAAACGGTGTAAAAGTTTTGTAAACATACGGACGGACGGACGGACAGAGTGAAGCTTTTACAAAATTTTTTGAAAATGTGCTAAAAAGGAACTAAAGGGAACGCCAATCACCTTTTTCAATAAGTGACTATGTTTTAATACCAAACACAGTTATGGTACTAGCAATGACTTTTTGATTAATAATAATCAGGGCTGCAAACCCGCCAAAAATCAGGTTAATTTTTAGTTAAGGGTTGGATCTGGAAAATTATAGTAGGTTCTGTTTCAGCTCGGATTCGGGCTTTGGTTCAAATTTTTAAATCAAAATAATATTTGATTAAGTTTTAAAAATATTATATATTTTTATATAATAAAATACTAGATTTTTCAAGCACTTTCAACTCGTGTTTTTTAAAAATTTCATTTTTATCATTTCCTCTAAATTGCAACTAGAACTAGTTATATTAACATTTGTAATTCTAAAATTTGTGAAATTGAATTGTATGAGTCTGATTAAGGACCATTTTTGTGATAATTTCATTATTAGATTTTATATAAGTCGGTATCACAACATTCATGAATTCCTATAGGTAACCTACAATTTGCATTTAACATAACATGAAAACAAAATAAGTATCTCGCTTCTGTACATAAAAACTTACTCGTTAAAATTATAATTCAATTAAAAACGAGGAAGAATGCATTTGCTCCAGTCAACTCTAAAATACCCGCATGAACTCCTGATATTTTACTTAAATGACTATAACATATTATTACTTTGATCAAAATATAAATTATGGTTTTCTAATCTTTTGGAATGGAGTTTTGAATACTTTGTATATGATCTTGTTGGTTTTATAAAAAAAAACAAGAAAGATTATAGTTGCCCTTGTCAACTTTTAGATACCCGTGCATACCCACTATGATGTATAAAATAAATAAGAATCGTGCTGGCGGACAGATATTTGGACGGACACACACACTCTGCAGGATCGATTTACTTTTCAACGCTGATCCAATAAGTTCTTTTAAAACTATTTATCTAGCATGTCTAGATCGATACATTACAAACGGAGGATTAATTTTATTATACGCGGAACCTTTTATTTCGTACGAGTACAAAACTTCTTTTGAAAAATAAACAAACTGTTTTAATCACAAAATACACACACAAAACAATTGTTTGAATATCAATTAAAAACTCATTTTTAGAAACATCACTCATTATTTTGAAAAATTATATTTTCGATATTTCTATGATTCTAATCCCTTTTGGATCCTCTAAAATAAAAATTTTCCAATGAATTTGCAAATTTATTTTCAAATGTATCTTCACTTTTTATAATCACTAATCAGTTATCATTAGTATATGCGATGACATAAAAGTTCCATTATCTCATTTTGTACCCAAAATCTAGATTTGTTTTTATATTTTTTTTATTTTTTTATTTGATGCTCATAATACACAAGAAGATAAATTTTCATCGACATTTTCATCTAACAAATAAACATACATTCTATAGATACTCTATAGATACTCTATATAGATACAATAACACCATAAATTATACAAAAAATTAGATAGATTTGCAAAATAGCATACAACCTTTTAGCTATAAAAAGAAAAAATTGTGAAAAGTTTAAAATTTTCACAATTTTCATAATTTTTCCACAGAATAAATATGCACAAACATTGTATCCATATATTATTATATTAGTGTATACGTAGATAATATTTGAATATTTCAATTATAAAAAAAAAATGCAGTTAGCTATTCATAGTTTAGGGGGCGAACAAAATAATTTTACCCAAAAAAAAGAATAAATAATAGGAAAACTAAAGTGAATTACCATAGATTGTATTTTATTGCGAATAATTGGATATAAAATTTTTTACAGTTATATTGGAAAATAGATAAAATAGATAGATACTATATATGGATAATAAATTTAAAATCAAAATATTACCTGCAGGAGTGGGTGTTTATAATTATGTACATATTTATTTAATTCCTTGTTTTTAAATTATTTTCACGTATTTTGGTTTAAACGTAGTTTGAAGGGTATTTTAAAATTGTCATTCCGTTTGTAACATTGTAAAAAATACGAAGTAGGTATAGAGTCAAGTGTATATATCGGATCAGAGTCGAAGTGTAAGCCGATTTAGATAAACGCGTCCGTTTATCCATCAGTCACGTTCATCTTTTTATGTCAAGTATTAAAAGTGGTAGGTACTGAAATTAAAAAAAATCTACTAAATTTGTCATTCCGTTTGTAACACAGTAAAAAACCCGGGATTAGTATGAGTCAAGGTTATAGATAGGATCAGAATAGATGTGTAAGGCGATAAATGCGTCTGTCTATCCATCTGTGACCCCTTTCATCTCAAGTATCAAAACAGCTTAAACTTAAACAAATTCGCAAACGTAGCTTTTAATGGTCTACTTAATATTTACCATTCTGTTTGTAAGGCTGTTGAGAATACAGGATAGATATAGAATCAAGGTTTGAAAAGTTGCCGCATTCAAATTTCTTTCAAATAAGAACATAACTCTCACTCATAAATGAATTTGGGTGTATGAAATTATTCTAAAAGACAACAAAATTTTGTTTTGTTATGTGGAGAAGATTCGGAAATTTTACATTAAAGTTAATTGTTTTTTGCGGTTTATTAGATTTACATCTAATTAAATTGTGCATTTTAAACTTTGTTAAAAGTAGTTTAGTTTTATGTACAAAATCTTTACAAAGTTTGTTTAGTCAAATGCAAGATATTCGCAGTGGTTCAGTACAAACTTTCAATTTTAATGCATTCCTCAAGTTCTAATTATGTTGTGTATCAGAATAATATGCTTGGGTATCCCACAGTTAACACAGTCTAATCTGCACTTTTTATTTAATTTGTGTTTTCAAATTTCATATTTATTTGATAAATACAGTTTATATGGAGTAGTGCATTTAAATGTATAAATATATATATATGTATATAGCTGAACATGTTTATATACAATTTTATATTGGAAAATGTGATAAAATTATCAATGCAATTAAATGAAATTCAATAATATGACAAACTGAATTTTAGATGAATTAAAATTAATTGCTATAGAAAAATTTAATAAAACAAAAATTGAAAAATTTTGGAACAGTTTTTTATGATAACAGTAGTTTTAGCCTTTAGAAATTTTTAAAAATAGTTTTGTTTAAATCAATAAATTCAAAAAATATTCAATTTAATATAACGGCAGATCCTCTCACTGTTATATAATTATTTAACAAAATATAAATGGTATTTGACTTATTGAGGGGTGAACCGCATATTTTTTTCGAAGATGTTGGTACTTAATACTTGAAAGATGCAAATAAAGCTGTACTTTCTTGTACATTACGAATGCATAAAACTCAGCTTGAATATAAATTTTATTCCGAAGAAAATTAAGAGTTCAAGTCTGATTTGTGCTTGAAAAGGCGGGTTTAAGTTCTAGCTCCGTTTTTCAAGAAAAAATTAGTATTGCCATCATAGTTTTTGTTTTATCCTTTATCCTTTAAGAAGTATAGGCCATACATGAACTCTATATTTAGACTATGCTTCAGTGTCTTTAAACGTCATGTTACTAAGACCTCTGAACTAAGACGTTGATTAGTCGTCTGTAGCTATTGTATAAGATTATAAAAACTGAAATGTTATTTGGGCGCCATCTATTATCATACACAAGAGTTATTATATATATATATATATATATATATATATATATATATATATATATTTTAATAAAATCTTATTTTTTTTATTATCTTTGACATTTACGATATAATTATACAATTTTACGATATTTTTTTATTATATATAATCTGACCAGGATTTGAACCCAGAAACTTTCATATAAATGATCGACCTCTTAATCACTTCGCCACTGGTCAGTTATAAATAGTAATATACCACTTAAACTAATGATTAAGTTTAAATGGTATAACTTTGAAGGTGTCAGTTTTACGAGTATATATTGATCGTAAGTTGATTTATATTTTTAAGTAATCAGAATTCATTCCAAAAATATATTGATAAACTCTTGGATACTTATTGTCTTGGATGTTCAACTTTTCTCTAGCTGACATTTGAATCCAAGAACTGATGAATTAAATTACTGAAAAATACCTTATTTCGCAAATTGCTTACAAATATTAAAAGGTATCTTTCCGAACATCTTGTATCTATATTGATATCCGAATAATTTAATATTCACATAAAGACGGACTGCCGTAATGGATTTTTATAAAATTACATTTTGAAATATTTTAATTATTTTTATTTAAAATTTTATTTAATTATTGTTTTTTTTTTTTTTTTTTTTGAAATTAACACAAAATTGATAAAATTAAAAATTGACAGTTTTTGAAAATTGAATAATTTAAAATGATTGCAAATAATTTTTGTTTTTTTTTTTTTTTATCATTATTACTTTTATTATTATTTTATAAATAATAATTACATATTTTATTTTTTGATTGCATCGGACAATTTTTGCCATTTATAATATTTATTATTCAGGAACAGGAAGTATTAATATTTATATATATATATATATATTTATATATATATATATATATATATATATATATATATATATATATATATGTAAAAATAATAAAATAAAATTTTAATTTATATTATTATATAATTATATAAATAAATTATAGACAAAATTATTCAAATTTTATTTCCGCAATTTAAATGCTCACCTTTTACAGAAATTTATGAAATGAATACTAAAATGTGTGCATCTATTTCGCAATTATACTCTAAAATTAAATTTTAAAGTTTAATTTATTATTTAAATTTATATAATGAATTATAAAATATTGTTTGTCCATTTAATATATTAATTAATTGCAATACACTTTAAATTTTTCGAATACGTTAAGTGCTACTAAATAAGAAGTTAACATCTTTTAAGCCTGATTTATATTAAGTCGATTTTATGCACAAAGCCAGTTATTTTATTAATTTTTATTTCTTTTTATTAATTTTAATTCATTTTACATAATACATATCATAAATGATACTGCAATATTTTAAAACTATCTGAGATTACTGAGACCTTTATAGGTTAGAATTCTATATTATTGAATTATACCATTACTATTTAAAATATTCATTTATCATTTAGTTATCTACTATTATCATATTAGATCGTAAGGGGGAATTGTAGTAAAATTACTTTTTTAAGTATTTCCTTTAGAAAAAACTTTCAAAATCTGAGTAGGAATCAAACCACTTAAGCGGTTGATACATCGGGGAAGAAAAATTTAAGATATTTAAAAAGTAAACAGTTTTCAATTTTTTGTTTTTTATATTATATTATATGACCATTCCTGGGACCTGACCTGGGAACATGATTATGGTCTGGAATATATATATGGTCTGGAAATAGATATATTTTGTCTAAAAAGATGAAATGCTCAGGAGCTATAAAGCTGGTGAGCAAAGTATTTTCAATGTACTCTTCATTGTGGTAAAATATATATAATATCAAACCATTTCCTGGAGTGGTTTTTGCTCTATCATATTGTTTTCTAATTAATATTATTATAAAAATTTTTATTTTTATGATTTTAGCTTCCTTGTACATGAATATATTAGACGCTTCGTCACTGTGAGACTCAATTTTTAAACATTTTCTTTTAACTAAAAAAAAATTGCATACTTTTAGGTTTATATTTAACAGAGAAAATGTTAAGAAAAAAAACTTTAATGTTAAATGATGTTAAATGAAAAGTGTTTCACTTGTTTTGTTAATTATTAATTTAATTTACAACGAATCCTAAAACTTTCTAAAATATATTTTGGAATTAGATAAATAAAATGAAAGTTATTAAGTAAATATAATAAATATTTTAAATAAAGATTACATAAATTTAAATATAAACAAACTAAAAAGTAAAACTATACAAAAACTCTTTAATTTTTAATTGAATTTCTAAGTTCTTAAGTACAAATCCGACTTAATGCATACAGTTTATTTTGACTTTTAGTGGTTTTCAATGGAAACATTTTAATTAATTTTATTTTTGCACAACTTAAGAAAATAATTTTACTTCTAGATTTCTGGTTTTTTTAATGTTGTTCTTAAATATATATTTAAAATTAAAATAAGTTTCATTTTCTAAACAAAACCGATTAGTGAATTAAATTGAGTTTTCTATATTAATACTTTTCATTTTACTTAAAAACAAAATCCTATTAAAAATCACTTTAAAACAGCATCACTATTTGCAATACAACATTGCAAAACAATAAACAGCAGCAAAACTAAAAACTAATCAGAACAGTAACGGCATCTGTGAACTTCTTTAATTGATTTTTCAATAAAAACTGTAATATTGTTTTATAAAATCCAAAATCAATTTAAACAATAATTGTATACATGTATATGTAAGTATATATGTATGTATGATTATGAAGACAGAGTTTTAATCTACGGATAGATAATACCGTTCGTTTGTTTTTTTTTATTTGAATTGAAACGAACGTTATTTTTGTTATTTAAAAAAAAAGTTTAAAAAGGATTCGTTCACTGCTTCAGAGATATTCAATTTGTACAATTAGTGTAAAAGTTTAAATTTAAGTTCCTGTGATTCATTTATTATTAAAAATATAAATATTTTAAGTTGAACATTTTTACAGGCTAGAAGTTGGGTAAAACTATCTACTAAAGCAAGTGTCAAATCCCCTCATCTGTTATAATAATATCCACTAGAATAAAGGAAAAACCGCTAGTTGTCATTTGAACCATGGATTTAATAATTTATTAATATTTTTTGTCAAAATGGGAATTGAAATCTTAATATCTTAAGGAAGTCTCTTATACGCTCTTCTGTTTTAGTTTTGTTTCGGCGTTATTAATTTCAACTCAAAATATCGACAAAATACTTGGTTCTCATTCGAAACAATGACTCAATACATTTGTGTAAAACTTTGAAGTAAGTTGAAATTATATTAAAAAAGTTTCATTACAGTTCTTCTGTTATAATAAAAATTTCCATTTTGAATTACGGTAGAACCTTAAGTAACAATTCAAATCAATGATTTAATAACTTTTTAATATTTTTTTGTCAAAACAGGAAGAGAGAACTAGTATACTAATATCTAAAAAAAAGAAGTTTCATAGGCGCTCCTCTGTTATAATAATTCCCACTTAAAATAATGGTAAAACGCCTTGGTGTCAAACGAAACGTGGACTCAATACCTTGCTAATATTATTTTGCCTTAAGGTTAGAAGCAAGTATTTTGAAGAATTTTCATTTACGCCTTGCTTTTATAATAGTTTTGTTTTAGAATAACTGTAAAACCAAAAGTCATCAATCAAACCAAGGATTAAATAAATTATAAAAATTTTTTAATCAAAAAGGTAAAGGAGAATTAAAATATCAATATATGAAAATTATAAATGATAATCAAATTACTCGATCGAAAAATTAAGAATTATATTCGAATTACTAAACGAGTTAGATATAGTGACAAATGTGTATCGGATCAGCATCGAAAAGTGAATCTATCCCGTAAACTGTATCTATCCGTCCATCCGTGCGTTATGTGTAATATTTTGTATGTGTACCTTGTATTAATTGATAGATAATAATCATATATGATTTGATTATCATATTATGCGTTTTTTGTCACGGCTTATTATACCCATCACTTAAAGAGTTAGTATTCAAAAACTAAATCTAGAGTTTAGATGAAATTTACACAAAACATTTTTTAAACAATTTTAAGGTTCCCTATTGGTTTTGGCTAAAATCGGACAAAAGCTTCGAGGAGCTGTAATGCAACTTTTTTAAACCAAAATGAATTTCTTCAAAACCAATTATACTAGGAAGATGAAAATTATACATGGTTAGTTATATAATAGGGCAAGCACCTAACCTAATAAGGCAAGCCCGTTTGCAAATTTCTTAGCTTAACTTTTAATTTAAATTTCCAATATTTTTATCAACCAAAAATTGATGATAGATCTTTTGTATTTAAAAGTATTTTAATATAAAAGTAAATTGCTGGATTAAGATATTCGGAAATTATATTAAAACACTTTTAAATGCAAAAGATCTTCATCAATTTTTGGTTGAAGGCAAATATAATTTTCTTCGATTTAATTAAATTTAATCACATCTATTAAATCTTCTCCATCTTCTCTCATTGAAATCCAATAATCACTATATTTTTTAATTATTAAATTTTCTATGATTGATTTTCTAACGTATAAAACGTTGCCAATTCAATTTTAATAATGGCAGAGAATATTTTTTTTTTTCAAGTATCGTCATTTAATTTGAATTCAAATTAAATTTACAAAGTTTTATGTCCACCCACTTTTTATAATTCTTTGTTTTTTATATAGAAATGGAATAAATTATTTGTTAATAGCTCTCTGGTTTTTACACTTACAACAGAATTTTTTAATAAAAAATTTTTGCAAAAAAAGAAAAAATAACTCAAAAGTTATTAAAAGTGCCATAATTTAAAACATTAATAGAAAAACAAAAAAAAACAGCAGAACCAAAATATTGAAAACTTTATTTTATAGAATATGGAAAAAACAGAAAAATAATTTGTTGCATCATAATTCACTTATCAACCAGAGCATTTAGTATCATTTTTTTCCATTTGCGTTTCTTCTTTTTTTCTTTCTCTTTCTAAAATATTTTTTTTTTCTCAATTTTGTTGTCTCATTTTTTATGGTTTTGTTGTTTTTATATAGAGCCCTGCTGTTTTTGTATCATCTAACGTATGCTTAAAACAAAAAAACAGAACAGAGAACAGAGAAATATATAGACACTGGACTCGAATAGTGTCAAGATTATAAATATTCATAAAAATTCTAGAAAAAAAAGATAAAATAAAAAATCAAAAGAGTTGTCCAAAAAAAAACGAAGGAAAGAATGTAAAAGAGAAAGGCAGAATGCATACTGCAACAGTATAGTCAGTATCAAATGAAAAAAATTTTTGTTTATTCGGCATTATGTCATTCGCTTTGGTGCAATGCACAAAAAATCAACATAAAACAGGACAAAAAAAATATTTTTTAAATTTTACTTTTCTTTTTTTTTTTTTGAATTTTCTTTTGGTTTTTTCGTTTTTTGTTTTTATTTTACCAAATACGGACACATCATATGCCGTTATTTATTCACATTTTGGCTTTATTAAAGTCCAATGGTGAAATATATATAAGTATGTCATTTTTAGAGAGCAGTAGGGGTCAGGAATTTTATTAAATATAAAAAAACCCGTTCTTATTTAAAGTTATTTGATGATCGAAATTATGACCGAAAGAAAGAGTTTGATACTCAAAATTGAAATAAGGAAGGAAGACCGAAAGTTTTAAATTAAAACTTCTTGTGGTTGATTGTGAAGATATTATTGATTGATATCTATATATATATAAAAGCGAAAGTTTGTTTGTTTTTATGTAGCGAATAGATTCCTAAACTGTTCAGCCGATTATCATGAAAATTTGTATATAGAAGTTCTTGGGTACGGAAAGAAATCCTGGACTAAAAATTTTGCTTTAATGAACCGCAAATGAAGGCTGTGGTTAAAGTATTTAAACTTTTTTGTTCTAAAATAAAAACGGTTTGACTGATTGACTTCAGATTTTTTATACGCGATGCTCCTTGAGAACTGAGTTGACTCTATTAACAGGCTTGGTGTTTAGTAGCCTATTCCGGACCGACGGTTGGTCAAAATAAATTTTTGGAAGAAAATTACGTCCAATTTTGTGAAATACTGCTTTGGTCAAGGAGCAAGTCTCAAAAAAAGTTTTGTTAAGTTACGTTAGCCTATTGCAGCATATTACAGATTTCTTCGTTATTTTACCCTAAATTGTAATGTAATTTTGTATGCGTGAAGCTCCTTGAAAATGTAGTTGATTCTACTAACAGGCTTAGTTTTTTGTAACACATGCCTGTACAAAGATCGTTCAAAAGTTTTTGGAAGTAAATTACGTCCAATTTTGGGAAGTAAGTAATACTCTTTTAAATTAGCAGAAACTTTTAAAAAGTATTTTGTCGATTTCCTTCAACCGATTGCGAAACAAAAACGTTTTAAATTTTTTTCTAACAGTTTAAACGATTATCTTTAACTTTACTGAGAATAATGTTAAGTGAAATAATATATTTGCGCATTATTAATAATTATGAAATATTTAAAGTTAAATTTGATAAATTTGTTGAAAAATAGGTAGAATAATCCTAAAAAAATAGCTTTAATACATTTTTAACATTTTCAATAACATCAACTTAAATCCATTGAGAAGCGCAGTAACGCAAACCGTTTATTAGCTAGTTTGATATAAAATTTTAATTGCTTTATCATAGCTCAAAAGGAATAGTATTTACTAGCTTAATTAGGCGCCTCGTGGTTTAATGGATTTTGTTTATTAACTGATGGGGATTGGGTTCGATTCCGTACATAAAATATTTAAATGAAAAAGAAATGTTTGAAATATAATTTTTCTTTACAAAATCCCCTTGGTAACCTAATGTAATTCAAAATAAAATAATAGTATTGGAAATGTCATGGACAATATGATAACAAATAATCAAAAAAAAAGATTGATAACAATTAAAATGCAAGCAGCTTAGATGTTTAATTCAGTAATATTGATTTGCATCAAAAAAAACGAACCAGTAGAAAACAAAATCATCTAAGCTTATCTTATAAAACAATTTGAAAGCTAGCTTTAATAGTCTTGATAGTTGATATAGATAGTTAAGTTTACTTTCTTTCCTTAGCGTATATATATATATATTTATGTTAGGTTTTAATATCATTGCAATCGAACTGAAATTACTCGACCGTCCTAGATTTGTAATACTTGTCCTTGTTTTATGGAAAGCAGCTTCACTTTCCTCCATTTTAAGTAAATTCTGTACTCTGATAAGTTATTATGAACATTATTGAGTTGTTTAAAAGTTAGAATTTTTCATTTAGTTAAAAACTTTCAAATTTTAAAAAACTCTAAATAAATTCTTTCATTTACAATTTTAATTAAAACGTTACCACAATGGATATTATATACAACAACCGAGTGTTGTTCCTGAAATCTTATGAGCTAATATCTACTGTGTATCCTCTATATACACACACAATACCGCATCAAACTAATTCAAATCTGAAGCACAAATTCAAAATAAAAAAACAATAAAAAAAATAAAAAAAATTAAAAAGTAGTGAACCCGTAAATATTAAAATATTTTTTAATGGATTTTTAAAAACCAGCAACCACTGCTGTCGGCTAGTATTTCAACTAGAATATGTACAACAGACTAAGACACTTTATATAAAAATGTCCATTTCATTCTAAACATAAACAAAAAAAAAAAATTAAAATAAAAAAATATTATTTATAGATACACCAAGACCAGAGGCACGCAAATTCATACATACGACAATAAAAGACAAATAGAAGCGACAAGTAGAGAAAAAAAAAACAAAATGGCTAACAACAAAACAAATCAGAAAATTAAACAAGTAATGAAAAAAAACAAGAGTTTTTAAAAAAGTGTATTTCCAGAACTATACGATGTTTAATACTGAGTTTTGTGTAAAAAATATATATGTAAAATTAAATGATAATATTATAATTTATTTATTTCATCAATTAATTATGAATTATGAATGAAAATGACAGTCAAGAAAACCAGTTGACTTGTGTCAAAATAAAATGTTAGAGCTTCAACGTTATTTTAACCTTGGAAAAATATATACAGGTGATTGGTAGACTTAAGTTACTTGTTTTTAAAAATAAGAAATTTTTAAGTTCTAATAGTCCTTGGATGTGAAAGGTTCTTTAAACGTTATATTCACTAAGCCGTTGATTACTCGGCTGTAACTGATGTATAAGATTATGCATACACAAATGTTAATTTTGTGCGCCATCTTTTATCTAACACAAGAGTTGTTTATATATTTTGATTAAATCTTATTTTATATTACGATAATTCTTTTTTATTTTACGATACAAACTCTAACGATATTAATTAAACAATTTTTGACGTTTTTACTACTATGTCATTTGTCAGATAAAATTTTACCATATTGCTTAAAAGCCATATGTTGCCAGGTATAAAAGTTACGGATGCTTAAAAATATCAAAATATAATCTATTGACCCCTAACAGCTCCGAAACAGTAACCGTCACAAATAATTTTCTTAATATGCTCATACTACTTTTTTAGTATCTAACTTCCCCAAATTTCAAGTTTCTGATTTAAGCCGCTTAGCAGATTCGAGAATTCAAAAATTTTGTATAAATTCAGTTTCGCGTAACTGTAAACTAAAGTATCGTATGGAAACCTTATATATTTGTTTAAGAAATATGTATTCATATAAAATAAAAAAATTATAAAGTTTGTAAAATCAGCTGTCTATTACCGTTTATCGATTGATAATATACCTTATAGAACTCTAGTTATATCATTCTAAGTATAGGGCTTTTCCGATCTTTGTCGGGTTGTGTTTACAAAACAGGAGGGGCTACAAAAAACAGTTCCTCCATGAAATATTTTTTTTTTTTACATATCTATTCGTAGTTGAATTCCATTCTCTATTTAAAACGTTGTAAAAGTTTTGTAAACGGAAGTTTTGCGAACGGACGGATTGGGTGAAACTACACATGCACATTTTTTTTCAAAATTTTTCCTCAATATGCTTAAAAAATGGAAAAAAAAAACTTTTTAAGAGCTACAAAAATTTTTCTTTTCCAATTTTTTTTTAATGATTTTTCATTTTTGACCGGAAAATTTTTTTTCCATTAGCGGAAAACATATTCTGTTTAGAAAAATCCTTTTTTCTCATTTTCCTTGTTTTGGTTGGAGATCAATTTTTGATTTAAAAGTTTTTTTCAAATAACGGTTTTTTTTTTATTCTTACATCTTTGGTTGAAATCATGATTGTGGTTTTAGTTTTAACCCTTTTTATATACCTATACATATATATACATGAAGAATATATACATAGATACTTATATATATATTTTAATAAATAAATAGTGGTAAAGTACGGTATGTCAACCGTTTTTATTATTACAGATTTTTTCATTTTTTTTTATAAGTATTCTTAGGATACAAGAAAATTTTTTTTAAAAAATTATGGAATGGTGAGAGTTGGTATAAAATAAGCCGTTATATGATTGGAAAAATGAAAAGAAAAGAAAAATGGTAAATTGCAAAAAAAAACAAGAATTAAAAGAAAAATTAAGCAAACTTTTGCTTTATAAAACAAAGGTTTTCAAAATGTAGATCTCAATTCTCTAAAATAAATTAAATCTGCTTCGGGTTATATAAAATTTTTAAAAAAATGTATCTTATTTAATAAGACTTTAGAAATTTATATAACAATTAATTATGGATTGGGGTTGAAATTTCGGTTTAGTAAATCCTGTTTTTTGAAAATCTTGTGTCCGAAAACTGTTTTAGAAAATCTTGTTTTTAGAAAATCTTGTTTTTTAAAAATCTCGTATTTAAAAATTTGTTTTTTTATACGAGGATTTTAAAAAAAGCTGATGATTCTTATTTTGTATGAAACTCTGGTTTATGAGGTTTTAAAAAAATAGAAATTTTTCAATAAAAATTAGATTTTCTAAAACCAAGATTTTCTAAACGAGATTTTTAAAAAACGCGAATGTTCTGAAAACAAAATTTAAAAAAAAAACATGATTTTAAAAAAAAAAATTTACTAAAATGAAATTATATGACCCGTTTTTGTTAAAGTTCTAATAACGGACATTTCAGTTCAAACTCTTATCCAATAGAAATTATTCAACGAGTAGTGTTGCCAAACCAATTGGATTTTGCACTTTAAAAGTTTATCACACTATTTTTTTCGGAGATAACTGACAAAAAATAGTGTGATCAAGTATTTCTGTATGACAGTAATTCCTACTTAACCTTAAAAAAATGACAACAAAAATAAGAAATCCAGTTTCCAAAACTTGTACCAAGGTGATGTTAGAAATCCTGTCCCCAATACTATAATAGAAACTAAAACCATAAAAGAAAATAAGAAAAGTTCGAAAATTAGGCACTGCATTTTTTTGGTTTATGAAACTTCGACTTCTAACTCACAATATAGAGGACTCCTGAAAAAATTTTACTGACAACTAATTTTGTAAATCGGATAAAAATTAATTTTGACGAATTATACGATATTTCGAATTTCCGGAAAGTGTGTAGTATTTGTGTCTGAGCTTGTTGTACATTAAGTTCGAAAACGTCCTTTAGTTATTCTTGTATGCATTAAGAAAGTCCTAGTAATAAAAAGTTGTTCTTGAAATCGCTGTTTAATTTTTATGAAGGCGTTTTGTCAAATTCAGGAGTCAATGAAGGCTTAATATCAAATGCAATTCTAGGTTGTCTAAGAACTCCATATACTTATTAATTCCTATAAATTGAAATCAAAAAAAGGTTTCGAAACGAAGACCCAGAGATTTAGAAACCTTAATATAAAATTATTCGAAAAAAAAAAAAATCGTAAAATTAAATATAAAAAAAACACCAAAAGCAAATAGTACAAGTAATGCGGTTTTCTCTTAAAAAACAAAATCTTAAAAAATTTATATTGAATTTTTGCTTTTTTGTTTTTTTTTTTTTAACACAACTTTTTACTTCAATCTATTTTTATTTTTTTTTTTTTTTATTACGAATCCTTTTTTTTTTTTGTTGTTGTTGTTTTTTATGATTTGTTTTCAAGTTAAGTGTCTAGAAATGTGACTGTGTATTGAATAACGGTTTTAATGGTTTTTTATTTAAGGAAGGCACTTGTATTCCTTTTTATGGTTTCTTAAAGAATCAATTGGAGGAATTGGAAAAAAAAAAGGATAGATACTTAAATATAGAACAAGTATAACGGTAACGATGGTTTTTGTGGTTTTTATATTTGCGTATTGCTTTTTTCATTTGCGAAATTCGAAAATGATGTCATGAATATTATTAATGGAAATTGGTTAAGAAAATTTTTAAATTAAATATTAAAAAACAAACGTTGTCATGAATTTTAAAATAGGATGGAGGTTATGCAGTGATTTGCATAAACATTTTTAAGGAGTTTTTATTGATTTAAAAATTTATAGTTTGACAAGTTTGTTTTTTTTTTCGAAAAATCTCTTTTATAGTTTTTCTGCAGTTTTGGAGCAATTAGTTCTCTAAAGAATTTTAATTTATGCAATTTTACATATTTAATCAACAACAAATGGAAATTGTAAAGGGTTTGTTGTATCTGCATGGGACTAAATGGCAATATCGCAAAAATTGTGTGGTATTGCCAGGATTCAAAAAATATACCAGTATATCCTTAATAGCGCATAGACTTTAAGGACAAATGGAACACATATCCTTGTTTTTTTGGTCTTTTTGTATATAAATCGATATATCTAGAGATCTTTTAATTAAGGTGCTAATAATTAAGGTAACGATCTAAAGAATTTTTTTACATTTACTTGATGAAGATAGGTGATGCCGTTTTGAAGATATTGTAGTTTAAAGCTGAAATGTAAAAAAAATTTTAACATCTTTCTCTAAATGTCAAATTTTTGACAATTCCTTCCCAATATTTATACAGAAGTGTTCACAATTCATTAATGAGCGTATAGTACATACAATCAGCAATCGCTCATAGAATCGCTCATTAAATACAACTCAAATATACAAATTAGTTTAATCCCGCCGTTAGAATAAAATTCATTACTCCTTTCATCTGAACGCTCATGATCAGCTCATTGATGAACTCATGATGAGTGTGTTATTAGGGAAATTGTATTTTTACAGTTACATTTTTTTAAAATGTATATTAATATATGTGTCCAAAGAATTTAAATTATAGCATCAATATATTCATAATCAATGATCAGTTCAATCAATTTTAAAAACAAGTGATGAAAAAAAACCAAGGGTTTTTGAAAAAGCACATTTTTAAAATTATATTGTATTACATACTGAGTTTAACTTTGGAAACATTTACTTGGAAATAGTTACTGCTTACTTATAAAATTTATTTTTTTCAAAGATTTTTTATAATATGCGTTATAATTGTTATCAAAACAATATAACGTTTATTTAAGATAAAGTAACCCATTATTGGATTAGTAATTTCTAACTAGATTTTTGAATGATTGCAAAACAAATATACAAACATTTTTTTACCTGTCAGTTAGATGTATAATGTTTTTTTTTGAAGTTGACATTTGACAATGAGTACCGCTTATTATATATTTCATATATAGCAGTTTATAAAATATATATACAACAATCCGTTATTAATTAATTTAAATTCGTTCTATTCAGAGATTGTAAAAAAAAACTAATACAACTAAAATTAAGTCTTTTTTAGTGATTTGTCCGTATAGGGTCGAAACTCCACAATAAAACGTTGAATTATTAAAAGGAGTAGGAGATTTAAATTCAACATTGTTCGGTTGACTCAATTATTCTTGAAACTTCAATTTACAGTTTTCTTTTATGCGCTTGTATACGCCTAGTACTTTTCTTAAAACTTAATTAATATCAGTGGCATTAAAAGTGTCAAATGATTTTAAGTAGTTGACACATTATTTTTTGCTAAATCAATCTTGATTTATCATCCCCTTTTGTTTTTACTTTTAATTTTAATTGGTAGCAGAGAATTAGAACTGTATTCCAAAAATATGTGATAGTATAAGCTTAAAATATTTTGAAAAAGTAAAACTATTCTTCGAATACTGCGTTGTATTGGACGTTAAACAACAACAAAATGATAAATTTTTTATAATTCTATATAAAAATAATAATTATATTTAAATGACAATTAAATTACTTTCAACCCAATAATTTTACATAAATAAGCTGACATGTAAAAGACAGTTTCACATGAAAAAAAATATATTTTGATAAAAGTACTTTAATTTTTAATTTAAAAAATTTAATTATTATTCTAAATTTAAAAAATTTAATTTATGTTCTAAATATACAACTTGCGATTTCTAAATATACAATTTTGGGTTTACTTAATATACATTTTATTAATAAGTTCAAAAGTATTCATTTCGTGGTATGAACGATAATTTTTTGAATTTTAGGGTTATATTTTTCCAGGAATAAAATTTTATTAAATATTAAATAACATTAAGCAAAATTTTGAAAAATAAATTAGTTAGAAAACAAGGAAGAGAATAGCGTAAAACGAAAGAACTCCTAGTTATTCAAACGAATAATTATTACCTAAAATAAACATTATATCAAACTGTTAACTACTTCTAGCAAAATTTCAAATACCAACCTTATTATACATAGCATCTAGTCTAATCTCTTACACTAATCAAACTATATTTTAGACTCCATTTAACTTTATTATACTGTGGGCGGGCAGATGGACGAAAACAGTTAGTTAGATCTACCAACGGTTTGAATCCTGATCCGATTCATACATTAGAGTCTATAAATTTCTACTCCCTCCTACATACAGCGTCATAAACATTTGATTAATTAATTTGACTAGCATTTTGACCTGTAAGACAGATAGAACCGAGTTTTCAACAACATCTATGGTCTAAGATCTCACGTAATGGAATTTGAAACAAAATACGAACTTTCAACATTTCCGACATGTCAAAATCCTCCCCATCAAAATCTCGTATTCTGTATTAAATATATTAAAATATTCTGTAAAAAGCTTGTTACCTCAAGAGGGGTTTTAATATATCGGAGATTGTGAATGTTGGGATTTTGAATGTCAGAATTTTGAATTCAGATTTTGGTATGTCAAGATTGTCAATGTCGAAATTTAAATGTTGGGATTCACCCAGTGGATGTAGATGTAAAAAGAAATAGCTAGAGCAATGAGGAATACAAAAGGGTTTTTATCAGTCAAAACGTCACGATTTCTATTTTAACCCAACCCACAACTACATTCGCATCTTTTATAAGTAAACTACACATTGTGAATCGTATAACGAATACTACTCCACTTAATTTCATAAAGTACACATATTAAATTATACAATCAAAAGTTTTATTATACGTAATATTTCTATTATATAGTAAAATTTTATTAATTTAATCATTATTTTATTGTATAAACTTCCCCAAAAATTAATTGACGCCAAAAGTGAAAATTAAATTATTTCTCTAAAAAAAAAATTAAACTTTAATATGTTCCTTTTCTAATTTTCATTTAATTGCTTTCATAATATGTACAATGAATGTCAAAAATATATTGTACAACAAAATAATATATAAAAATATTTTAAGGTTATGTTTATACATTTTTTTTTTTTGGTTTTTTTTTTTTAAATTAAAATTTAATAAAACGGGAACTAAATGTGAAAATTAACGTGGTGAAATTTTGATAAAAGTGATGAAACGATTAAAGTGCAAAAAAAATTGTGATAATAAAAGAAAATTACTTTTAGGTAATTGCCAACATTGTGACATTCCATTCTTTTGTCATCTGTTTTTCCGAAATTTTTGTTTTATTTTGGAAAATGAATTCACGCACAAACAAAACCATAACAAAACTAAAACATGTTCATGGTCTTATTACATCCTTTGGCATTGAATTGAGAATAATATATACGAAGAATGGTATTAAAAAAATATATAATATATATACATATATATATATAAATACGAGTATTTCAAAGATCAATTTTGAAACCAAAAAAAAAAGACACCCCATCATCCAAAAATCATTTCTCAACACTGTTTTTCTTTTCTCAATTTATTTATTCTTTCCTCTATTTTTCACTATACGAAAGTTTTTTTTACTTTTTGTTTTTTTTTTTTAATATGTAAAATGTAAATACAATGTGGCTCAAAAATAAACATACAACGGTCTGAAACCAAATTTAAATAATATGTTATCATTACTAGAAAACAAATTTTTAAAATGGATTATTATCACAAGCCTGTATTTCATTTGACTCTATTTCATGCGCCTGTATATATATATATATATACAAATATTTATATAAATATTCTGGAAAAAGTGTATAATCCAGATTTTGCAACCAAGTTAAAAATCTCTCTTAACTCAGAGTCACAAATATATATATATAAAAATATTCGTAAATAAAAACAGCGTATAACCCTGCTTTGCGAAATACAGGCAAGTGAAATACTTGTATATGACACGCTCCCCTTTTAAAACTTTCCCAAAGTTTCAAATCTCTATAAAATAGAGGCCTAGTACCATGTCCTGAAAGTAATTCTAGTAACTGTCAACTGTTATATAATATGTCCATTTATAAATTGAGGTAGGTCGTCTAAAAAAACAATTTTTTTTTATTCATGCTTAACTGTTTTTTCTCTTTTCAATCTAATCTAGTTCAAATCCATTTTTTGCTTCACCCACCCACTTGCTTCAAAATTGTTGGCATAGTAACTTAAATTAATTTGTTATACTAATTTCTTTAATTGATTCTAAACACGTATCTATAGAACTTCCCGTCTATAACAGAATATTATGTTAATAAATATCGAGTATAAAGTAATAAATATCATGTATAACAGATTTAGAGTAAAACAGATATAATGTATAACAGATATAGCGTACAACAGATATAGCGTATAACACATATTGTGTAACAGATATAATGTATAACAGATATCGTGTATAACAGATATAGTATGAATAATAGATATCCATTTGAAGTTTTAATATCAGATAACGTTTAAAATCTTATTTATTTTAGATAATATAATTTCTACCGATACTGTAGTATATATACATATTTACGCATTGTTATACTGCAATACTATAGTTAGATATTTAATTAGATTGGTGTGACATATCCCGGTAGGCATTTAGTTAAATGTTTTCAACACAAATAATAAAAATGAAATTTTACGAGGCATTCACCACAAACAGCGAACATTATTATAGATGAAAGAGATAAATTGTTATATTATAAATGTATGTATGTATACATATACGTACACAATATAATACGAGTATAAATATATTAATTTTTTTATGTAGACGTGTCTGTTGAATAGATCCTGGGGAGCTTTCTTAGAAGCTAATAAACGGTTGGTATGGAATTCTTATTATGTTGATTTTTCATGAAAAATATTTGAAATTTTACTTTCATTACGAGGTTGTTTTTCGTTTTCTTATTTTGACAGTTGATTCTTTTTTTTTTTTTGTTTTTTGTTGAATTTGTTTTGCTTTGCCATATTTTTTTTTAAAAGAAAATGGTGAAAATTAAAGAGAAAAAATGTTATAATAATGTTACTATAACATTAGAGCACGTAGCAACCCCAAATAAAAAAAAAAACATGTTATTTTTAAATCTTTAAAAGTTTCAGACAAAATTTTTTGTACAATTGTCACCACATGTATGAAATAACATAGGGTGGTCTCTAACAGATTTATTAACTAACTAATATTAATTAATATATAAGTTATAAAATCTAATGTAATATTTTGAAAACTGAATCTTTTTTAATGTAAATAAAAAAGCAGTGGAGGAGGAGGTGTTGGAGATAGAAGATAATTAATTTGCAAACAAAGTATTGAGCGATAATGTTGTTATTGAAAAATAATTAAAAATATTCAATATTTAATAAAAATTTTAATACCCATACGAAAGTATTTCTAAGTATTGAATTATTTATTTATTTATTTGTAGTACCAGAAAATAGTAAATATTGTCTGATAATATTAATCATTTACATATTTGACATTTGAACTTCTTATTAAATTATTTTAATATACACTGTATTTTTTATTAGATTTGATCCGACCAGTAGTTGAACACGACTTGTGACTTTTGAATTTTCGATTGAAAGCCGCCACTTTACCACTGACCTATAGGTCAGATCTCTGATTATTGTATTACATCAATATAACACTGTATTTTATAAAATAGTAATTTTGTTTATGGACAAACGGGTGCACAAAATTTGATTATTCTATGGCTGCAATACAATTTTTTTAATTTTATATATAACTGAAAATTAGTGCTCGGTCAGAAGTTTAATACCAAAAGGCTGAATGCGATGTTTATGTTTTTGCTTCAAACAAACAAAAAGAATCAATATTCTTATGATAAAACATATTCTACTCAACTAAATTGGTTTCTAAAGACAGCTTAAAAACAGATAACACCGTAAAATTCTGAATTAGTCCCATTAGTTTTGACTTTTTTTTCTTGTGATTTTTGCCATAAAGAGGTAAATCCCACATGGGACTCAAATTTGGTACTGTATGTGAAACCGTTCAAGAAGTAATTAAGTTTGGCGGCAAATTTTTATCAATTTGGATAGTATTGGGTTAGTGGTTTATTTAGCTGCTATAAAATAGCATCATCTCTTAATATCATGATCTCATAATTTTATCTTTAGTGAAACTGGATTTCCAAAATTATTTAAGTTTTATAGCGAATTTTAAAATTGTCAAGCAAGATCTTTAAACCGCATGATATTTTTAAATTCGTAACGGATATATTATGTTGGTACCCCAGAATTGACAAAGCCTTCTTCGTCACTTTTCTTATTTGCTTTCAGGCAAGAAAATCTTAGAACCTGAAAAAACTTATAAGGGGTATTGCATTTTATTTGTTTTAGAATGATGATAACTTATAAAATAAAGGTTAGTATTTTTTTTATCAATAAAGTTCTTCATTGTCTTAATTTTATGGGTTGACCAATTAAGTTTACCAAATTTTCTTTGATTTGTTGTCTACTGTAGCAGTTTATACAATCGAATTAATTACAACCCGCCACTAATTTATTACATACACATCGATTTGTACCTATCGATTTGTATTTACGTAAACGAATTCTTTCAAATTTTACAAAAAGGCAAAATCAACAAATCCCAGAAAATTTTTAATTAATTTTTATAACTCACAGGAGATTTTCGTAAAATTTCCTATAAGTTGATCAAATTCAAACAAAGTTTTTCTAAGTAATGTAATACTTCAGACTACTGATGGGTTCAGTAGTTTTACAGGACGAAAAACTCCTAAAAACTTTACAAAACCAGTTAAAAAATCTACTATATTATAGTAATTCCGTTAAAATATTTATAATAAGCATTAGTAATTTTTATATTGAAGAAATAAATACACTTTCATACTATTTTAAAATCACTATGGTTACTTTAATAAAGTTTTAATTGTGTATAAAATAGTTATAACTAAGGAATCAATGTTTTGTAGTACCTATAAAGTAACTCTAAATATACTTAATTTTATACAAAAGCATGTTATATTAGAACTTTAAACTGAATTTTTACAAATTTTCAATTTTTTTAAGTCAGGGAATCAACTAGAGTTTTTTTTTCAGAGAATTCATATTTAAACAAACGAAAGCAAGATGACATACCCCAAAAAGTTTAATTTTATTCAAGGGTCAATTATGAATTAAACATATTTCATATTTTCAAGGTGAAACATCAAAGTTCAATATTTAATTTTTCCATGTGCTTAACATAGAAAAAAAAACCCAAAATATTATTTTACAAAATATAACCTCGAAAATAAGGTTATGTTTTGAAAATTAAAAAAATTTTAAATTAAATTTGAAACATTCTTTAGGGCAATATACTGTCTCGTTCATGTAAAAGAAAAATATGTACAGGTGTTAAACTGTAAATAAAGTTGCATTTCAACGTAGTTTTTTAGAATCTACTTGGCAATACTGCACCATTTTAAAAGTTCAACCTGTCAATTAAGTTGTTTTATGTTATATTGCTCTTAAAGGTTTTTAAATTTAATATATTTTGCTATTTATATGTTTATGTACTATTAGAATACATACCTAGAGTAATAGATATATATATATAGATAAAATATAACATGTAAGTTGTCATCTTTGATCCAAGGGATAAAATATTCATTGAATAATAATTGATTGTCATATCAACATGTTACCACGTTGACTAAAAAATTTTATTTTTTTTTTATTATTAATACATCCAATTAAGTTTCATATATTTTTTTCTGCTTTAAATCCCATCCACATTTTTACTGTCATTTCCACCTATCGATTTTAATATAGAACTTCCCAATTCATCTTTTTTTACCCCAGGAATCTTAAGATAATTCAACCATACTCTAAAAAAATAAAAAAAAAAAAAAAAAAAAAGTTTTCCTGCTAACTTGAGGCAGCTTCTTTGTTGTTTAAATATAACCAGGTTGTTGTTGTTGTTGTTATCATCGTTCCTGTCATATGATAAGTAATTCGTTTCACTTATTTTTTTCATATATATATATGTATATATGAATAAGCTATTTTTACTGTATGATTTTTCATTTTCTGTCTCTTTTATATTATTAATGTATAATTCATGCATGATTTTTAATAAGAAGTATTTAAGATTCTTGTGTATGTGTGTTAAATTTATTATTTATGTTATATATATAGACATTATATAAGTTTATACAAATAGTAACGCATTATATAGAGGACACAGGGTGTCCGAAACTCAAAGAAGAGGTAAAACGAGATGATAAAGAAGTTAATAACGAACGAAAAGTTTTACTGAAGGAAGTCTAATTGTAACATCTTCGTCCCTGCTTAACGTAGTAAATTCATTTAAGTGTCAGTGATTAGGTGAAGTTATAAGCTTTCACTGTAATATGCAGTATTACAACGATTTATTTCATATTTCGATAAGAGTTATGAAAAAATTGCGAAGATTAATTAAATTGAAGCTGAGGTATAGGTTATTTTACATATGAAATTAATTTGGTACATTAATAACGGTTTTTATGCAGAAATTACAGTTATTTATTAAAAAAAGTGAAATATATCTATATTTTTCGGATTTAAGTCCTTGTGACCTTTTAAATATGAGAGATAATAAAAATTTTGGACATTAGAATAAAAGCCCACTGCCTTAACTAGCTACTAACAATTAAAAGATTCATTTATGTTGTGCAGGGGCGAAGAAGTTGCTTTTTTTTAAATAGCTTATTAAATTACTTTTAAACCATTCAGTTACCTTGAAAACCATTAGAAATAAACCCCTGCTCCTACAGAATAACTTTTGGTTCGATATAAAATTCTCAATAAACTCCGCTCTTCATATCCATTGAATTTCCGATACTCTGTATTTATTTCTATGATATGGATGAACGGTGATGGAGGAATGGAGGAATGGGTGATGTGAGTTGGGTTCATAAATATAAATATATATATACTTATATTTGTCATTCTTAGAAATGATTTGCAATATTTAAAGAAACACATATATTGAAATAAAAATCTTGACATAAACAACATAAGCGTAAAAAAAAAAAACAAACAAAAAAAATTAATTAAGACCAAAAATATGGGTAAATAAAGTGGGAAGATAACGGAAAAATATAGAATTAGAAAAAAAAACAAAAACAAACAAACAATTTGATTGTAAGAGAAAAAATTTAAAGGAATTGAGAAATGAAATAACAACTTGTTGTGACAGGAGAATGGTAAAAAATTAAAAAAAAAAAACAACAACAAAAAAATAACCTAATTATACAATATGCCTAGAAAAGCTGTTACTAAATACTTTAATTAAACCCCAAATAATCTAAAAATTTTCTTTTGTTTTTTTTTTATTTTAATTTTAGGATTGAGGTTTTGTTTTTTTTTTGTAGTGCAGTTAAACTTTTAAAAAATATCGGAGAGGTTCCCTTCCCTATACTATAATGTAAAATTACAGTAGAATTTTAGTTAGATAGGATACAGTAGTAAAATAATTTTTTTAAAGTACCTTTGGAGTTACTAGTACCTACAAAATTACTAAGATTTTAATTGCAGGAAAAGATATATAGATACATAAGAACCTGTGAGTCCTTAAAACATAGGGCATTAGGTTTTAGGAATATGTTTTAGCTTCAAATTCTTTAGAAAAGCTATTAACTGCTTTAACATATATAAGTGAAACTCATCATGTGCTCTTGAGCTAGATTTTACTTTGTATATTAAATAATTTATTTATATCTTATAGAATCTTGAGATTTATTGATTTAATTATTAATAAAATTTAAAATCTGTTATAAAAGAGGGCGATTACAAAATTTAAATACTAAATCTGTATATTTTCTGTAAATTTGTATATATATATATATATTTTAAATTACGTTACTAATTGTTTTTTTTTTTTTTATTTACAGGTAATTATTATTTTCTGAGGTAAACTCCACAACAAAGTTACATTATATTGCACCCCAAATGTAAATTACCATTTTTCGGCAATAGCTCTGGGTATGTACTTCAAAAAAATTAACTAAAGCCTGGTTAACTAAATTTAGTTAAAATTTAAATTATTTATAATGAACATTTAAAAAATATCATAATTTAAAATATTAGTAACCATAGTAACCATAGAAATTGTTTGAAACAAAAATACACACTGAGATAACATAACTTTTTAAATGCAAAAATATCTATAGAATAAATATAGTTAATCTCTTAAGAAGTTGTAGATTAATATATTTTTTAGATATCGACTATTAAATTTATAAATACGAATGGACCTGAATCTTAACTTAAAATAAATATTTATTTTTTACGAGGGAATCATGGAAAGCTTTAAAAGCTACCTATTGGAACAGTGCGGTCTTCCTTTGTGTAGCTTGAAATCTTAACACATAATCACACCCTTTTTGAACTAAACATTGGGAAGGAGTTTGTGATACAATTATACAGTTTGATCACATGTTTTGGGAAGGATTTTGGAATTATGCTGGAGATTACTTGGTATTGTCGAATTATCCGGGAATGGGGAAAACTAGATGGGATAAAGATATTTCTCAAATTTTAAATTTTAAATAAGTTACCAAATATGCAAACGAATTTTAAAACTATGTTATGTATATAACCTTGAATCTATATAAAGTTTTCATATAAAACAGTTCAAGATATTAATTCGAGATTCAACTGTTAAGAAATAAATTAATCTATTAACAAGAGTTATTTTAATTTCTTATGTTTTATTTTTGTTCTGTTCTATGTGCTTTGAAGTACAAAATTTTAAATGAAAATTTACAAATTACTTACAATAAACCAGAATTTCGGGGAATATAAGTCTTCTTTAAAAGAATTAAAGAAAAAGTCTGGGTAGTCTATGATTCTTCGTATTCTATAATCTTTCTATTTTAAAATTACGATTTCATTTTTCCCACTTATTTTATATTTTCAAATTAAAAATAGATTTGTTTATTTTTAGATTTCTTAAAATCCAGAAGTTGATAATCCGAAAGTAAATCATACCAAATATCTGAAAGATATTGGAAAAATCGAAAAAAAAAATCTTCTGTTGCACAGATCTTCCACCAACAAAGGCTCACTCAAAATCCCTCAAAATTCTTTTTCGGATTAGTTAAAATGAGATTTTAAAATTCCGAAAAAAAACGCGATTATGATAAACGCGCAATTGTATTATGATAAACGAGCATTCGCATTACGATAAACGAGACTACCAAACAAAATTGTTTCTCTTAATTCTATGATATTTTTAAATGTTTGAATTTTAAAAAAGAAATATTTCAGTTCAGTTGGTTTTGCCACTCTTTAAAAAAATTCCAAATAAAAAATTTAATTCAATGCCTATTTTTCAGGCGTATTTTATTCCATTTTCCCAGAAAATCAAAAAAAAATCTTCTTTTTTGTTAAAATTCCAAGTATATGTGAATTAAAAATTAATTCCATACGAAAATTTTTGAATTAATTAAAGCCAAATGATAAAAGAAAGATTAATTGAAACTTAGCAACGGAAATAAAGAATTTATAAAGAGGAACAAATATTGAAAAAATCTAGGGTTTTTAAAAGAGAACATTTCGAAATTAAGTTTTATAATAAGTATTGGGGAAAGAGTACATGAGTAAATGTATTGCAAAATAAATTAACAAAATTTTCTTAGAATTTTATTCTGAAATCAACACAAGACAAAACCTTTTAATAATCTTAATCCAAAACCTTGATTTGAACTTTAAAATCCGCTAGATGCCTCCTGGTTCAGAATCTGACATTTATATAAATATTTTGTAAAAGTCTTTAGAGATTTGTGTTAGTGGGGATTTTGTCCTCCCAAATTTTGGTTTTCGACGATATTCCGTTCTGTTCTTAAAAATAGCTCATCTCCAATTTTTTGACACCTGACAACTCCGAAACGTTGGATAATTCAAAAATATTTTTTAAATGACTCATAATAATTACATATGATTTAACTTTCTATTATATTTTAAGTCACTACATTTAATTGTTTGAAAAGGCTGTGAACATTTTTGGGAAAATTTAGTGAAGCATAACCATAAATTCAAAAAATTGGACTAAAGCGTCGTATGGCAACCCTTATATGCAATATGTATAATATTTTACAAATATTTATAACGCTTATAAAAGCAGTTGTTGTAGTTATAACAGCTTAATCATAAAGCCTTTTTCGAACTTTGGAGGTACTTTGGAGTATCTTTCGAACCTGTAGAGGTTTTGAAGCCATCCGGACAGACAGTTTAATCGACAGCCAGATATGCAGAAGGAACTGAATGAATAGACACATTTTATTAAAAATTTTATGAAAATTATGTTCTAAAGAGCAGATGAGTTATATGATGAAAAAAATGAATAACTATGTATATAGACAGAGAGAGAAAGAAAAAGAAAATGAGGAAGATTAAAAAGTTTTGTATTTACCTTAAATTAACTTAAAGAAAAAAAAATGTATATTTATACATTAGAATTATGGAATTCATTTCCACTTTTTTTTTTTAAATTTTGTATTTACTTAGACTTTGTACAATAATTTAAATAAATTAAAAAATATGAAATTATATTCTGTTACAAATGATAATTGAAATTTTGTACTTTAAAACACTTTAATAGGCATTAAAAGAGGATTATATTAATATACAAAATGTCTGTTTTGAATTTAAAATCTGTTTTTGATGTCAATTAAAATTACACTTTTAAATTAATTTACTAAAATATAAACTAATATTGTAATTTTTAATACCCTTCAGGGCAATAAGTAAAAGTATAAGGTAACAGTGCTGAATAATTGATATTATATAGTTCAAAATAATTTATTTAATTAATAGAGGATTTTAATAGAACTACGTTCGCATGTGCCTATGTAGTTTCATTCGATCTGTCCGTTCGACCGTATGTTTACAAAAACTTTTACACTGTTTAAAAGAGAGAAGCGGAATTTTAACTAAAAAAGTTATTTTATGGAAGAACTTTTTTTAGTAGTCCCATCCGTTACAGAGCTGCAGTCCCCTAAGAGCTAAAAAAACCCTGAGTGAGAGTTAAATTGATATAACAAGAGTTCTTTTAAGTTTTTTTTTTTAATATGAAATGACACCTGTTTTTATAAGCTTCATAAATTTTTGAAATTCATAGGGTTGCCACACGGTATTAAAATTCACCGTTATGCAAAACTTAATTTTTGCAAAATTTAGGGCAGTGAATTTTATGTTAAATTGGGCATATCTTCTGAACTTCTCCCAAAATTACATTGAAAGACTTGTAATTTTGGGAGAAGTTAGATCTTCATAAATTAGTGCAAGGCGTTTAAGAAACTATTTTTTTTGCGACCCCCAGTTAATTTACAAAAAATATACGAAAATATACAAAATTTAAAGCTTCAACATTTTTTTTAGTATGTGTTAAAGGTTTTTCTTAAATTTAAAGGGGGGTTCTTAAAATTGAAGAATTTGCCTCTTATTTTTAACCATTTTTGCTTAAATTTTGAAATTCTAAGACAATTTCAAATTTTAGAGGAATTCACAATTTAATTCCAAAAATCTCAAAATTTTTCCAGGGGGGAGAGGTGGTGTTAAATTCTCGAGAATAACTATAATTTTTCTTAGTAAAAATTTTGGAAACCTTCTTCATTGGAGACCTATTATGATTTAAAAATTTCTATTTTTATAAATCAGTATGTTAATCACAAGTGCATATATTCCTAAAATTAAACTCAGCATGAAACAACGTGCTTTTTCAAAAACCCTTGGTTTTTTGCATCACTTTTTTTGTAATTAAGCAACGGACTCCCTCCAAAAACCATATAGCTTCATTCTTTTGTCACTATGTTTTAATTTTGAATAGTAAAAATTTATTACAATGAAATTGGATAGTATTTCAAAATATACAAAAAACTATTTTTTAGACCCTAAACATCTAACGTGGTATATTAACTTTGGTACGGCACTTGTAACCTGCGAAAGGGGCACGCTATGGAAAAGTATAGACATTTTTAAACAGAGAGACCTCCTGAATTAATTTAGCGATGTCTGTCCGTCCGTCTGTAAGCCAGATAACTCAAAAAACAATTATGCTATTTTGATGAAATTTATACTGCATGTTACTAATGACAAAGGAATGGCGGAATTGTAAATCGACGACATCAGACTTTGGATTCAGATTCTGGAAGCATTTGATCGAACCAAGACTAAACGAGCATAATTTTGCAACAAATAAAGATAGAAGCTTCAAATTTAGTGCAAAGGGCAAATTTGATGCTTTTCGCTATTTCCCTTGTATTTCTGATTTGAGCAGCGATAGTTCGACTACTTCCCCCACACCTTTCAAAACTTAAAAGCACAACTTCAAAATAATAAAGACAGTAACTTGAAATGAGTGTTCTGTCCTGTTTACATTATGTTTCTAAAATTTGGTCTAATATCGAGTGATGGTTCAGGTACCACCCACACATCTCCCAATACCTAATAAGCATAAAAATTACCCCGAAATTTATAAAAATTACAACATAAAACTTTTTGGCCTGTTCCATTATGATAATGTATTTGTTCAGTTTTCTTAATTTTCCTAAAATCTGAGACGACCTGAAGTAGTGGGAGGTTCGTGTAACTGTCCGTACCTTCCAATAATAATAAAAACTTCTATGTTTTCAATTAATTCTATTAAAAGTAACAGATTTAAATACAAAATTATTTTGGCAAGTGTAGGATAGTAATAAATCGGTTGCATCGACTTTCTATTGTTTCACTACTTGTTTAATATTCAATTTTATCAAAACATGTTTTAGGCATAGATATTTCATAGATTTCAATATAAGATATTTCATAGTCAAGATTTCATAGACAATGTTGAATTATATTTAACCATTATTTTTCTCTACAAATTTGAAATAATTTCTGTAAGACGACCCCGTACATTAGTTTTTTCCAGTTTCTTATGACTGTGTCTTTGAAGCTCTCATTTGTATTCTTTAGATACGCAATTTGATTAAAAAAATTTTAATTTTGAAACTACAAAATATTACCCATAATAAATTTTGTTCTTTCTCTCCTCTTAAAATTCTAGACTTTAGAAGACTATTTACAACAAAAACATTTTGTTTCGGATTATTTTACAATTCCAAATTTCTGTACGTTTTTAAAAACATTTTTAGCGTAACAAATTTATAAAAAAAGTCAGATTTTTAAGAAACAATAGAATTTACAAATTTGTTACAAAGACTTTTTTCATGTTTGTCTCCATTATCAGTTCTACCAACAATTTGTGTCTTTTCTCATATATTTAATTTCAATTTTTCCAGCTCACTTTTATTTTCAATTTTTCCACTTCAGTAAATTTTCTTTCATCTTTCTTTTAAACATTGTATGTTTGATCTTCTGGCTCTCTATTTCTATACAGACGAGTTCCTGATGGTAAAATTTAATATTGAGTACCAAAATGTTGAAATTTTATCTATACACAGGATCCAATATAATTCTGCCAAATACCATTTCGATATAATATTTATGGAGTCTTACAGTGCGTTTTAAGGATGTTTTCAATTTTGGCTTTTTGTTTAGAACATTTTTAACAATAAAACCAATTTTCAAAATTTCTGTTTGTTCTATTTGCAGTCACTTGTTTTTTTTTTGGAAGTTGGAATGATTTCGATGAATCTGCTCTTAACTTTTGTATTCAAACGCGATTACAAAAGAGAAATAGTCTTACATTTTCAGATTTTTTTGTATTCTGCCTTTGATATTGTCTTTACATTTCGTAAACGTTGAAAAGGAAAGGTATTGAAATCGTAATAAGCATATGGAATTATAGCTTTCATTAGTTTTCGTTTATAGTTTAGTATAAATTGAATTTGTACCTAAAAAGTTTAACTTAGATCCCTGTAAATCGAACACACGTACATTTTACCTTAAGTATTTTATTTTGTATCAAATTATTATGGGTCTAATATCCCCAAAGCTTCTTCCATTTAAAATATGGATCAAAAGTGTATTAACTTAAATAAAATTTGAACGTCTGAACATTTGATGGGCATACATCAAATCAATCTTGAATGAATATCGTGTACACTGAGTCCAACTTCAAAACCTGGCTTGTAACCAGCAGCCTAATCCAGAAGCTTTTCGTAAATAACTGTATTAGGATAATATGCCGCATATTGTGGCCGAACACAATATCCAACTAAGGCCTCTGGATACTAGCAGGCGAAGAACCCATAGCCAAACAAATCAGGCATAAGAAATGGAGGTGGTAAGGCCACATTCTTAAAACTCTAGTGAAAGCATAACACGTATGGCATTAGAGTGGAACTCTCAAGGAACTAGAAGACGCCGCCGTCCCAACATCACATGGCACAGGACCAAGAAATGGTTAAATCTGCGATGACATTAAAATATCAGCGCCGAATCGCGTGAGATGGAAGTGTCAAGTGGAAGTCCATTAAGCATATATGCACAAAAAAGGTGAATAACTGTAAAATTTTACAAAGCACTCAGTTAAGAGTCTTCTATAATTTTGCTTGTAAATATTTACTTTCAATGGAATAAAATATTTTATAATTTACAATTTGTTGTTAAAGAAATATCTACTATTGTTGACTTGTAATGAATGTTATGAATAGATTTCTGATATTACTCGAAAGTGTCATGTGTACGAGAAAGTCATTAAGAGAACTCCACTTTCCAATTTATTCTGAACGAAAATGAAATTCAAGACCACCTAGTGGAATATAATTCTTAAAAAAAAAAAATAAGAAAATTAGACACTGGTTAGAAAAACAAAAAACTTAAGAATCTAGGAAAAGTAATGATATAGAATTTTGATCATTTGTAAAGAGAAGAAAAACAAGATTAATCTGTAATTTATTATTGTTCTTTGCATCGTCAACAAAAAACTGTTTGTGAAATTTAAACGAAAAATTGACTAACTTCTTTCACTGGGTTAAAGATCTTTTTGTTTAAAACACTCCGGGCTCTTTTAAAAGTTTTTATTTAATGGGTTTTGAAAAAATTTAAAAAAATTGTACATAGATAAAATAAATTAGTAATGAAAATGGAAAAAATTTATTTTGAACAAATTAAATTAGTAAAGAGGATAAGTTTGAATAGTTTTTTTGAAAAAATTTTAATCGATTATTCGATTGCTTAATCGACGATTTGAATAATTTGTTTTTTTTGTGTAAGAATTTGTTTTAATCAATTCTGTTCTTTTAAAAAATTCGTAGTTTAAAATCAGTGGCTTTTAAACAGTGTTAAAAATGTTTTAAAGAACTTTAGGATACTCACACGGACTGACATGGATGTTACAATACCATTAGGTTTATTATCAAATATTTAAAAAAAAATTTTTAGGATTGGGTTAATCAAAATTTGTTTAAACCTAGCAGCAGACCTAAACTTTTAAAAAATAAATTCAAAACCCCGGCTTTCTTAAATAAATGGGTTATGCTGACTGAAAAAAGGAAGTTTTATAGCAGCTAACTGAATCAGCTAAGCAAAACTGATTCAAATTCAAAAACGGGGATGGTGATTGTATTAAAACGTGAAGATCTCAGCACACTTGGTTTTTTGTGTATCATTGGGGCAACCTTAGGGTGGCATGACACAAAAGTTAATGGAAGGGACACATATTTCTGCTTTTGATTCTGGTTAGCTCAATATAATAAATTTAGATTAGTCTATCTCGTCGTTTTAGTATCCAAACCGTTATGGCAGTTCAAGTATACACAACGGTTGTAGTATCCAAACGTGGCTACCTAAGGATTTGCAATATAAATAAGCATTACGCTATAAGGTAAATATTTTCTTAGTTGATGCCGTTTTAAACAACTATGGGTTAGATATTCGAATCCGCTGCACTATAGGCTATTCAAGTTTTATGTAAATGTTAACCATAAGATCGAACTACTTTTTCAAAGAATATAAACACCCAGCTTTATTGAATTTCCATTTATATGCTCATATAAAAGAAAATAATTTTGATGGCAGCTAACACAACCGTTTGCTTAACCAACGAATTCATTTCCAAAAGTAAATATGACTGTAAAATAAAAACGAGCAGATATTTAGCTGTTCTGTTGTAGAAACTTAGCTCTTTTGATTTTTAGCTATCGTGACTAATGGTAAACTAATAAATAGTTCAGCTTTTGATTCCGATTTATAGATTCGTCAAAATCATATTTTTAGTATTCCAAACATTTTGTCAATTCTAGTATAGACTTTTAAAACTATTGTTTGTACGGTTATAAAACTTTGCGCACCTAAAGATATGCAATATATTTAATCATATATATATGATGGTATACGGTAGATGATTTTCTAGTTGAGGTCGCCTCTTGTATTCTATTTTCTAGTTGGGATATTGTAGTTTTCACTTATTCTGTTAGATAGTATCAAACCGTAGTTAGTAGGATCCACAGTAGTTTATTGATTCAACTTGGAAACTTTGTTTTGTAAACATATGTTTTATAACGCAGTTTTGTTACTTAGTCCCATTACACCTTAATCTACCATATGTTACAATTTCAATTATATACATGCAAATTTTAAGCTATAAAATAACAAATAAAATTCTACTTATTCTAATTGCAATTCTTCTATTTATATTTAAAATTAAATTTATTCGGACCATTAAGAAAAAAAAAGGGATGACAATAAGATAATAAATTCTCAAAAATATTATTTTAAAAAAAAATCATTCCTCTTTTTTTGTCATGCGCTTCTAATATAATCATTTTTTAACTTTTTCATATACTTATTTCTATTAATACCGTTATATTTCTTTTAGCCTGGCCTCAAGTAAAATATTTACAAAGATAATTTATTATCTTTCAAGCCTCAAAAGAAAAAACTTTTCTATTCCTTTCAAAAATAACACTTTTTTCCTTTCTTCAAAAAAAAAAAACAATGAAAATTTATAACCTTTAAAGTCTAAGCAAAGATAACAACAACAAAAAAGCCAAACCATAACATCTACCATTTGGTCAGTTAACCATCAAGGACAATAATTTATAATTCCTTTTTTTTTCAACTTCTCTTATCCTTGATTTTCTTACTGGGAAGAAAAGAATGATGAAGTTTTTTTGCCTCACAAACTTTTTGCCACTTCTAATTAGCTTTTAAAAAAAACCACCCAAAACGAAGTCTTAGTTATAAAATACTGCACATCACTTTTTTAATAGAACAGAAGTAAAAACTTCTTCTTCAAAAATTAGTCTTTGTATTTCTTTATTTTTTTTTTACTAATTTTAACGCCTAGAATAATTAGACACAGGAAGGATAATTTACAAAATTTAAAATTCAGAAAAAAAAATCCATGATCAGGGCCGAACTTGTAATAAATGTCGGGGGCATACTTTGCTTGCATAATGTGATTTATACTCCAAAGTATTTAAAGCCTATTAATATTTCTTGTAAACTTTGGTTATTATATATTGGATCCTATTGTTCCATCTTCGAAGCCGTACTTCTATTTTGCCAGAAACCACATTAATACCAAATTTAACTAAAACCGGTTGAGATTTTGATGAATTACTAGAAATTGACATACCTGAAACTCCTAGAATTTTTTGCTCTTATGATATTAGAATCAATTTATGAAAGCTACTATTCACTAGTACTCGCTATTAGTCTATGTACAAAATTTTAATTTTATTCCAACGGTAAAAACTGGAGATTTCTAGTGTTTTTTGTATAGGATCATTCCGATCCCGTGGTCAGAATCGACACATCTTCGAATTATTACAAGTAAATTTTTAATAGAAGTGAACAAATTGGGTAGTTGAACACATTTTAAATAAGTTTTCATACAAGTTTTGAATCATTAGGTTTCCTTGTGGTGTTACGCTGGAAATATATAAAAGAAAGCATTATTGTTTTCCATTCAATAGAAAAAAGTTTCTTTTCCTACAAGTAAAGATCTAAAAAAAAAAAGTTAATGCTTCAATTGTTCGAAGATTGAAGGAATCCAGCTAGGTCTTCAATTAGGCATAATTCCCGATTTTAGATTTTCTTCTGATAATTTTGTGAAGATTATGTAGCGCCAGTCCATTAGTGAGTATTATACTCCATATCAGATCGCGTGTACATTTTATAGATTTTGGATGAATCGTTGGATTGCTGAAGTGCTCAATAAAATAGGCTTTACTTTACTACAGGAGATCCAAACATTTAGTAGCATATAGCTATATCAAAAAGATTTTATAACCTTTTTCCATTTAGCTTTATTGTAGATGAATGTTGAGGTTTTCAGCCCGCTACATTTATGATTTCTTTCTGGAATCTCAGAATGAGAATGCATGAATGGGTTGATCTCTTTTTCAAGGGAAAAATAGTTTGGAGTTTTGGAAGTATTGAACTCAACTGCGTTGGCGTTACCCCAATCACTTATTTGATTCTTAAATATATGATTGTTATGTGGATGTCTATTTATCAAACAAAATAATTTCACTGCAAGGTGTCCTGAAAATAATTGGTTAAATTTCTTCCACCCACCTAAGTTCATCCCTGAATTAAACAAATAAAATTGGACAAAAAAGATTAAACTGAAAACATAAAATAAAATGGAAAATATATTGTTTGTCCTAGAGGAGTTAGTGTTTATCTTCTGTAAAAAAAAAAAAACAAAAAAATTGTTTAAATTTTATATCAAGTCTTCCTTTTATTTTTTTTTTTTTTTTAAATTTTCCTCCAAAGAAACTGTCCTGTCTTTCACATGGAACTTAACTTATCTAAAAACAAAAAAGAAAAAAAAAACAAAACAAGTATCTAATATCTTGAAAAAAAGGTGAAACAAAAAAGTATCTAAAGCTGTTTAGTAATATCACGATATAGGATAATCTTTACTGGACATTAAAGGTGAAAAATGACTTTAACACAAAGCTTTTCCTGTTTTTAATTTTTTTTTTGTTTTTTGTTTTCTTACATAAAAAAAAAAAATAGAAAATCCCACGTTAAAAGGTGTTCGCGTATATACTATATACAATTTGTACACCTGGTGTTTATATATTATTTTTGTTAAATATTGGGTTCTACGTAAATTTTCATGCGTTTTTTTTTTTTTTTTTTTTTCCTTAATTTATGCGAACATTTTCAGGTGATAAAAGAAACATTACAACAACTTTTGTCGGTTAGTATTAGATAAATATAAAACATTGCGGCTATGGTAATATTTAAGTGTATATATATAAGTATAAGTACACAGGTATAAATAAAATTGCATACCTATCTCATTCCTTGAAGAGTACAAAAATAACAGAAACACAAAAATGAGAACAAAATGAAAGAAAACTTTATAATTTATTATGACAAAAAAGATTTATTTACATTTATTATTCATTTGTGAAAGAAAAGAACATAAAAAAACGCAAAAAAAATATTCGTCACCGGTATTTATGTTAGCATCAAGACTTAGGTTTTATAATGTACTAGCACAACTAGTAAATAATAAAAGTAGATATAAGTACAAAATCTATGAACATTTAAAAAAAGTAAAAAGCAAGAGAAAAAATCCCTGACAAATAGATCAAAAAAGGTTCGTTGTCGAAATAACGGTATTTCCTTAATAGAATCCTGTTCAAAAATTCTGGTTTGTACTATAGAATTAAAGTAAAATTTTTGTACTAGTTTAAAAACGTATTTTTATTTATAAAAAAAAACAATATGTCTTAGTACATATTTTCTAAATATAAAAGAATTAAGTTTAAGATGTACTTTTTTTTTATGAGGAAAATGGAAGGTTCGAAGAGTCACCCATTGGAACTATGCGATGTTCCTTTGCGTAATGTGCGACTTTATTACACCCAACTCGAACACACTCTTTTCGACACAAACGTTTATTTAAAATTTACGAGGAAAGTGGAATGCTTCGAAAGTCACCCATTGGAACTGTGCTGTATTCCTTTAGGTGGTTTTTGACTGTAACACACCCAAAACCAATGTTTAGATGGCTTTGGATGAATATCCGTTGACAAGAAAATTAATCATATAATTCTCTAATCCTTTCAACAAAGACCCAACCTAGATCTAGAACCCTTCACTTTGCCAAAAAAACGTCATACCAAACTCGATCGAAAACTTTATAAATGTTTAAAATCCCAAAATCAGATTCGCCAGAATGGTGATATTAAGCTTCTCGTAGAGTTGGGTCATCAGTTGAACGTTAGGCTTTGTACCCGTATTGTCGATCATGAAGCACATCCCTGCGATCTAAATATTTCAAAAGATTCTGGTTAATATGCTTTCCATTACTTTGGAAAAGATCGAAGCATTAGCAATAGTTCAGCAAAATAAATGTTATAATCCATAATTTAAAAATGAATAATTAAACGATATTCTGTGAGAGGGTATTCAACATCCATCTGATTATTTTTTTTTGTTTATTTACGTCCTACTTCAGATCATGAGAATTTCTTTGATTATTTTCGTACCCTTTAACTTTAAAAACTAATCAATACTTTCGCACCCGCTTTTAAACCTTTGCTTCAAATTGCATCATATGTACCAACTCATTTTCAACAGTCCCCTCATAAATCCAAAAAACTCAACTCAATAAACTCAAACTGTGCTCATAAATTCATTAGGTGAAATTGATTCATTAATATTAAAAAGAATGCCGGACATATTTTGTTTAACATTTTCTCAGTCATGTAAACTGTAAATAGAATAAAAATTTTCCGTATTAGATGTACCTACAGTTGAAAAAAAAACGAAATGAATATAAAGTTTAGTAATAGAATATATACATACCTTCATTCCTATTCCAATTTTTTTTTTTTTTTTTTGAAAATATAAAAATTTTATATTGTATGTAACAAATTTTGGTCCTTTATTATTTGTTTGAGATTTTGTTAAAGATACTTTGTGTATCTTTTGTTGTACAGGTGAAACTATGGCAACCATAAGAACATTTAAGAGAAGTTATGAGTACATGAATATCTTAGTTTTTTTTCTTTTTTGATTCAGTTTATTTTATTATTTATTACTTTAATTTATTTATGTCTAATTTCTACATTTAAAAATAATCTATTATTATATTTTTTGCTCGTCCATCATCATATTTACCATTTCAGGAATTGGTTTATTACAGTCAAATGCTTTAATATTGTAAGCCGATCTCTGTTGCATAATATGACGACATATTGTAAAAATATAGTTATATACGGAAAAAAGCCCTTGGTCAATTTATTTCGACTGTACTTAACTATTGAAGTACTTAACAATTTCAACTTAAGTAACTAGTATCAAAATACAAGTATCCAATTTCCAGACCTGTATATTACTAAATAAAATGGTACTTAAGTATGTACTGCAGTGGTACTTTAGTTCATAGTACAATTACCTGATACTCATTACTTTGACAAGTATCAGTATTAGTAAGATCTCGATACTTTTAAAATTTAATTATAAGTACAAGAATCAATTAAAACTACTTGTAATTCCCAGAAAGTAATTCAATTTTCAATTATATTATTTTTATAATTATTTTTTATACTTAAGTATTTTTAAGTTCTTATTTAATACCAAGAAATACTTAATTGTTTAAAATTCAACTATAAGTACAATCAAGAATTAAGTAAAACTGCTCATAATTTCTCGGAAGTAATCAAAATTTAAGTTACATTATTTTTGTAACCTATTTTTATACTTAAGTATTTTTAAGTACTTATTTAAATACTAAAAAAATATTTAAGTATCAAGTATTCAAGTATTTTTCAAATATTCGCTTGAAGTCATAAAACTGTGTTTAAACCTTAATTGAAATCATATTTTCGCTTAATAAATGGAAATTTGAGTTCAAGCTTAGTTTTTTGCGTTCAAGTGAATGTTTGAAAAATGCTTGAGTTCATAATATGTACTTAAGTATTTCTTCATATTAAAATAATTGAAAATACAATTAAGTACTTATTTGTAATTTTTATAAAAATTGAATTGCATACTTAAAGGAGCAAATTTTTAAAATATTTTTTCCACTTCCATTCTAAGTGTAATGGAAATTTAATTTTGACTAGTTTTTTAATATTTTCAGTTACTATATCAATAAAAATGATTTATATTGCGTCAAATGAAGTTATTATTTTAAAGATATAATTTCCTTTTCATTTTATTTCAAATTATTATTTTTTTTATATGTTTCTTTTGTAATTTAAACACATAGACAAGAAAAATAATTTTATAAAGTGGATATTTTATTTTTTGTGTTAATACCGTTATTCATTTAATATATTCTCATATGTACATATATATATTATGTATATTCACATATTGTATATATATATATACGTTTAAGTGCTGTTGATGACATATTTTTTAATAAAAATTCTATATAACAAGTGAAAGATTTATTTTTTTAAATTAATCATACGTTTAAAATTATATATATATATATATACATATATATATATATATATGTATATGGCATTATAAAACTAAATAATATTTATGTGTTTGAATTTAACAGTTATAATCAAGGACAATAATTTATACCAAAAAAAAAAACATGCAACATATTTAACTTAGAACATGACACTTTTAATAAAGAGTTAATCAATTATTTTTGATATTAATAAATTGCCAAACACCTCTTCTTTTCAGATTGAGTAAACATTGTCTGATATTATAATAGGCTTTTGTTTATTTGACGTTTGGGCTTCTTAAATTAATTACTTTCTATTTATTTATAACTACTATATTAATTATTTTGTTTATTATATATTTGTATATTTTAAATAATATTTGGTCACCATGGGGATTTGTAAAAATTAAATATTGTATGACCTGAATGAGAATCGAAGCCGGGCCCCCTCGTTTAACCACCAAAATCTTAACCACAACAAAACCGAGACCCCTCGATTTAAAATTTTTGTTTTCGAAAATATTTAATCATTAAGAAACACTAACCTTTCTATCATCCCTGGCTTGAATTATTTCGAGACCGAAGACCTATTCTAATATTTGTTATTTTAAGTTTTACAATTTTGTAAAAATCTAAAGTCTAAATATTTATTTATGGTAAAATTTTTTTGGAGATTAGATTCAAATTTTAAGTATATAATAAAATTTCTTTTTTTTATAAGGAGAAATGCCCTATACATCTTAGACTAAGCTTCGGTTTCATTAATAGTTATATTCAATAAGTCGTGGATTACTCGTGTTAGGATTTGTAATTGCATTAGATTAGGAATACCTTAACAGGCTGTATGAAAAAAGTTCCCGAAAAAAAAAATCCACAAAACAAAAATGTTCCAATTTTGCGCACTTTTTTCATATGCAAAATATTCCCAATTTTTATAAAAGTCTCCAAATTGAACACTTTGTTGCTGACATATTATTTATGAAAAAGAGTTAGAAAGGTTTTCTGACTTGGAAACAAAATCAGGGTTACAATAATTTGTTAAGCGGGGGGTTGTCATTATATTGAATGCTTTGTTGCTAATTTATTATTTATGAAAAAAAGTTAGGAGATATTTCAGAGTTGATTAAAAAATCAGGAGAGAATCAGAAAATCAAATAATATGTTATATAAGTTTTGGAATTGGCAGCCCCCATTATATTAAATACTATATCATAGAAAAAACCATAATTTTTTTATATTTTCTGGAAAAAGTGATACATCTACCTTTTCCAGATGATATAAAATAATAAACTGAATCTAACTGACATGTACCCTATAAAAATATTTTTGGGGAATTTTATCATATGCAAAATACTATTTCTTAAAAGTGCTCAAAATAAAAGTAAAAAGTCCCCTTTTTTGCTACAGCTACCTAAAGAAATGCTAAGCCTTGTACGCCATCTGTTATATAGCACAAGAGTTATTTATAAACATATTATTTCTATGTAACATAGATATATATATTAACATTACAATATAAAAACTATAACGGTATTATACAAATTTTACAATATACTTTTTTTATTTGATAATGGCTCGAATGCATAAAACTGAACTTCAGCTCACAGCTCGCCTTTTCATACAAAAATTTGGCCCAAAAATTAAATTTGAATTCTAGCTCAGTTTTATGCATTTGATCCATTATCTAAGCAGTATTTAATCCCGAGATTTCTCACATGAAAAGCCGGCTTCATAACTACGACGCCATTGTTCAAATGAAAAAAAACCCTATTCTATAACAAGGTATAATCTACTCCCTTGTTTATATAATATTTGATGAAACAAGGGAGTAAGTATCATTATATCATGAATATACATTATATACTTAATGAATTTTATCTATTCATCCTGACCATGTACTCAAACTTGACCATCATGTGCAAAAAAAAATAACTTATCACTTTTTTAAAACCTTTATTTTAATATTTAAAACAAAGTTTTTACAGTATTTTTTTATTACTCAAAATTACTCAAAATTAACATGAATTCCTGCAAAATAACGGTAAACAAAATAATTTTATTCAAAAAATTTATTTTAAACTTTTTAATTTAAAAATTTTTTGAACAAATATTTCAATTATAAATACAAAATTTTAGTGGAAAGCACAGTTGAATAAAAATTAAGTCGAAAACAACCAACAGAATTTATTTTAAAAACTTTATTTATAAAAGTATTTTATAAAAATTTTTAAACTATTAATATTAATTAAAATTAATTTTTTTGTCTCGTTTAATGTTTTTTAAAATTTATTTTATTATTTTTTTAAAATAATAAAAATAAAGTATGAAAATTTGCATACTATTTATATGGCAAATAAATGAAAAGTTTTGAAAAGGTAGATTAAAAGTTCCTAAAAATATGCAAATTTTAAATTGTGATACTATAGTAGTATAGAACATAATATAAAAGAGAAAGTTGACAAATATTTTCCTGTTTTGTACTGTAAAATTGTTTAAAATTTTTAACTACAACACAATTTTTGTAATGTAAGAATATAAAAATACAATACACAAATACAATGTACAAATACATTTAAATAAATTTTTTGTCAATGAGAAGAATCTCTTTACATAATATGTAAATGATTTTAGTTATTTTTAAATATTCTAATAAATTATTCGAAATAAAGGTCCCTCGGCAATCCGAAAGAATTGACTTACACTAGGAAACAGGGAGAACAAAATATTACTCTACTTCGGACTAATTTGATTCCAATGACAGGACAGCATCAGTCGCATCGGATTTCAAGTGTAGCATTGAATTTCTTTTGATTAATTTATTTCAATACCGTAATTTTCATTACCGAAAAAAACAATACCGTAAAATCAAATTCAATTAAATCGGACGTAATTATTTTATTATTTTGTCAGAGGTATTGTGTCTCAAGAGTATTATACTCCGAGGTTATATTGCACGTTTCCCCGGTTTCAATAAACCTAAGTAATCATTCAATAAAGTGAAAGATTTTGTTAATCTAGTACTAGCACTGACCAAATTGTCCCTCGAAATTTTAGCTTATGCCGACGACATCGCCGTAATATAGTTATTTAGGTATTTTTTCCACTAGCGCAAATGTAAATGAGATTAACCTTTAAATAAATGAAGAAAAAACTAAATATCTAAAGATGTCAAGGGATGAAAGAAGAAGAAATCCACAAAGCATTACGATTGGAGAGTATAATTTTGAAGGATTAAACACCTTTAACTACCTGGGAACAGTAATTAGAAGTGACAATAGCATGTATATGTGCATTAAAGACAGAATACAGCTGGAAATGGAAATTATTATGGTAATAAGGAATTACTACAAAGTAAACTTCTATCTAGACAAACAAAGCTAGTAATATAAGATAATTATACGTCCAGTTATTACTTATGGATGTGAGTTATGGATCTAAAACTAGCTTTGCATTTTTGAAAGAAAAATACTAAGAAGAATATTCGGCGCACGAAGAATAAATGAAAATGAATACTAAAGAAGAAGTTCAGATGAATAAAACGAAATGATAAAACAAGCGATGATAGTTCCTTTTTAATATCTCAAAAATTAAGATGGCACAGTTACGTTGCACGAGTGAAGGAAAATAGATCACAGTATAAATTCTTAACAAGTACCCCTTATACTACCAGAGCAAAAGGTCACCCAACAACAAGGTGGACAGACAACGTCGAAAACGATGCAAAAGTGTTAAGAGTACGAAATTGGAAAGCTTTTGCTCAAGATAGAGAAGTGTGGAGGAATGTTGTGAAGAAACCGCATCCAGGGCTGTTGAGCTAAACGATGATGATGATCATAGTTATAATCTCCCGTTGACTTCTGTTTTTTTTTTCATGTCATAAGTCACTGCGGATTTTGACTTCCAGACTTTTGTCATATCCCCAATTAATATATCCTGACCATATTTTAACCTTCAGTTTTTAATACCTAATACCTAAAAATAAACAAATATTTAGAAAAAATTAAATCCTCACATTTTTTAATCTTAAAATTTTTGACTATTTTAAAATTTTAATTCGTTATTAAAATTTTTCATTTTTTAAAAACTGCCCCCATTGATTTGATTTTGATCACTAAAATTTTAAAAATATAAAAACTTAATCTATTTTATATTCTAAAAATTCTAATTTCATGAGTTTTTCTGACTTTTGAAATCCAAATAAAATATTTAAAAGTGTATCCAAATTAATCTTTAAAAATGTCTCCTGCTTTTTTTTTTGCAATATGCACACGTAAAAATATTCTGATGATTAAAATGAATGGCCAAAAGTTTAATACACCAGTGCATTCATAAAAAAAAGAGGGGGGGATTCCCATCTATGTTTTTTTATTTAACCCTATTTTTTTTCTCTTAAAAATAAACTAAACTTTAATCCATTAAATTTGTGTAAATATTTAACTAATTTTTTTTTTTTTTAAATAAAAATATAAAAAAAAAAAAAAAAATAATATTTATTTTTATTCTTATCCACCTTTTGCCTGACACAAAAACAAAAAAAAAAAGGATAAAAGGATGAATCCAAATTATTTTTTTTTTTTGTTTTTCACTTTTTTGTATACACTCTCATCTTTCAAAAGACATTTTTTTTTCTTTTATTACTTTTGTTTTTGTTTTTTCAACATCAACCTCTTAGCTTTCTATCTCTACATGTTCTATATAAAAAAAATTTGGGTCTATGCCATTTTACCCAAAACCAAAATCTCGAAAAAAGACATCTCGAAAAACAAAATACCGAATAATTTAAAATTTTAAAATATAAAACCTCCAACAATATAAAATCTTGAAAAAAAATTCCCGAAATAACCAAATCCCTGAAAATATAAAATTTCTCAAACAAAATTGTCAAAATAACAAAATCTCGAAAAATATAGAATTTCGAAAACCTTGAGTTCAAATTGTAAGACCATTACCCTAAAATCTCATCGGATTTTTTTTTGTCTCTGGAATTGACGCTCTCCTCTGTAAATAGCGTATATTTTAGGTTCGTATCCAACTTCAAAATCCATTTTAGAATATTTTAAACAAATGTGCCTTAATAATTTCAGCCTGTCCATTCTTCCGCCCGCCCATCCGTCCGTGTATTGTCAAAACTTTTACAAAGTTTGTTTTTTTGCAAAAATTAAATTTTGCAAAATATAAAGACTCCTTGCATCTTGTGAACGCTTAAGTTAGAATTTTCGGATGAAGTTAGATCCTTATAAATTAGTATGAGCCTGAGTATAGTATGAAATTCGAGATTTTTCACTTCGGTATTTTTTCATTCGGATTTTTTATTCTTAGCAAAATGTCATGCACCCCAAAACTTTTATAGTATAATTCTACATATGAATAAAAAAATATCTATAGATACATACATAATACATATGTGTACAATTATACTTACTGTTATATTAAAATCCTTATGCACCATTTAAACACATTAAGTAAAATAAAAATTGGGATAATATGAAAAAAATAGGATCAAGAATTAAGGCTTAGATTAAAAATGAAAACAAACAGAGAAAGAAAAATAGAAAAGCTCAGAAAAAAAATTTTGTAGAAAATAAATTTTCTCAGTTTATATTTTCCAAAAAAACAATCAGAAAAAATGAGAAAAACAAAAAACAAAATATAAAAACAAACAAAAATTAATCTTTTAATCTCATATGAAATTGAGATGCTAAACAAAAGAAAAATAAATAATCTAAAAAAATAAAAAATGGCAGCAGATAACAATCAAATGTTTGGTTTGATGAAAAAAACAAAAAACAATTAAAAATGTTCTCAATTGCCTTTTATCTGTTTTAAATTTTTTATTGGATAAATGAAAAAATACAAAAAAAAAAAAAACATTAAACCATTTTGGTGTTTCACCATTGCTATTGCCACATTCCTATCTGGCATCTGCACACATGTATACATCGATTGGCAATTTCAATGCAAAAATGATTCATTCAATTTTTTCCATATTTTTTTGTTGTTTCTATATATGTTCGGTACAGTATTTTAGTTAAACTGTGTATTTATTCTGAGTTTGATTCCGAATATATCATATGTACAGTCACGGACAAAATAAATTGAATATTTATTAACTAGTGCAATTTTATTATTACAAATACAAGTTCATAATTTAATAAATATTTAATAAATATTTAATTGCATTTATTTATTTATAACAAAAATTCCTTAAATCCAGGGCTACAAACCGTTTCCGAATTTAAACACAAAATCCGCTTAAAACCAACCATTTCACAAATCCGAAGTATTTTAAAACCGTTATTTCAAAACTAAACAGATCACTATTTCGTTTATAATATAACTTTTTTCTTATATCGAATTTTAAATGAATTTGTATGTACACTTTGATAGTGCTTGAAAACCATTTTATTTTGATAGCCATACCATATTTTTAAAAACTTTATTGAATTATTGTTTTGATTCAAAACTTTTAACCTGAGCCAGAACCCGGACTGAACCCAAAGCTATTTTCGAGTTCAAACCTGAACTTGAATCTGAATCCGATTTTTCTCGGGTTCGCCACCCTGATTAAAATTTATTTAATAAAATTACTAAAATAAATTTATTTTGTTCAATAAAATTTGTCCAATACTGTCAATCTGTAATACAAAAGGGGTTATAAAATGATTTATATATTTGTATATATTTATATAATTAAAAATTTTTTATTTTTTTCACTTATTGATAAATATATATATAAATATATTTTGTATACAGTATATTCACATATATATATTAAAAAAATAACAGTTTTAATACCAAAAGGATAATCAAAAAGCCATTTGTAAGAATTTTATCAATACTGTACTCGGTTAGACCAAAATATAAAAAAAAACTAATATTAAAAAATCCGGAGGGGTAAAAAAGTCCAACCCAAAAGGTACAAAAAAACAAAACCTGTGACAACAACACCAAACTAGACAATATACATGTTGTATTGAACCAGGACAAAATCTTTGCATGACATAATTAAAGAAATTAGAAAAAATCTAAACTTTTTTTTTGTATTTTCTTTTAAATTGTGGGTTTTTAATTAACTTTTCTGCATCTCCTGTACACTATTTTCTATTAATTTACTTTATTACCTTTGATCCATTTTCCATGAATATATAATCATTTCACGAAGTGCAGTATCCATGGATCTGGAGAAGAAAATGAACTCTTTTATTCTTTACTTTTTTATAAGAACTTTTGAGAGCAAATGAACAATCATCCCTAAATGAGAGTTGAGATAATCTTTTTGTAGATAGATTTGTAAACCTAGTTTGGAGTTATCTTTCAGATAATTTTAAAGCACCAGCCAGTTAGCTCCAATCATTTTAGAATTTAGTCTTTACTACAATCTTATTTGTTTGTTTTTATATACATTTTTTATTAAAATTAAAAAATAACCTCAACTTATGTTATGTACCGCATTCTGGCATATAATGAATATGGTCACTTTGTAAATACATGTCTTCTTTCCATTTTCACTCAAAAACTCAGTCTGAACACATTAACTTTTTTATATGAGAATAAAAATTAAAAAAAAAATCATTGAAATTAAAATAAAAAGTAACTTAAAAATTGGAGATTAATTGAATCCTGCAGGTAGGAACTCAGGTGAATTTTAATTTTTATTTTTTTTGAATATGGGTTTGTTCAATAATAAGATGAATTTCATATTTTAATGTTCATTCATTGATGTAAATCATTGTTTTTTTATATAGCTATGAATTTTTGGAACAAAAGAGATTTCATATCATTATTTTTTTTTAATAATTTCATGAAATTATGATTTCCGATAAAATAATGGAAATTTTCAGTAATTTTTCATTATCCTGTTATGATATTGCTATAAAAAATTAATGAAAATACATTTCGGCAGTACTAATTATAGGAGCAGAGGTATGATGTTTAGAAATAATGAAAATTACCATTAAACAATCATACTATATATAATGCAAAATAGGGTCTATGACATTTTACCAAAAAAACTATCTCGAAAATAAACATAACTTTAAATGCGACTCTTTAGAAGCATTTGTTGTACTATCGTAGGATCATATAACTATGTCTGAAAGATAGATAGTGTTGCCAGCTTTTAAAAAATATATGTCTTTAATGGTGCATATTATCTTTTAAGGACCGAAATTACATTTAAAAGTAGAATATTTCAACATTTATTTCATTGCGACAATAGCTACCATTTTTACAAGATTTTGTAGTTTAAAAATATCTCAAAATTCGAACCTTTAAACCTTTCGAACTTTTATACATGGTTGGAAAGCCATTTTTCTGCGCTATTATTCGTACAAACTAAATAAAATATCAGCAGAGATAAGAAGATATAGAAGAAAATTAAGGATATAATTTTTTTTGAAAGCTGGCAACACCATATATCTTTCAGATATAAGTATGTGGCCTACGCGGATTCAATAAATGCTTTAGAATCCCATAACATCTCTAATTTAGAATGTCCCATATACATTATATGTATACATATACACATACACATATTCTGTGAAAGATTCATAATTTTGATTTTAAACCCAACACTAAAATCTTTTTTAGGAAAAATTTAAATTCAGTGCTTACGTGTTTCAGGTTTTTTCTCAATTTTTTAGTTCGGAAGTTTTTTTCTCCGTTAAGTTTCAGGCATCCTGTAAAATATCATTTTATTATTCCAATAAAATACAATTGCATATTCAATGAAATTTGAGACTGATTTATTTGTAAACAAATTTATTTTCAAATTCTCTTAAAGACGTGTATTTTTTTCCTTCCTTGTTTATTTCTAAACCAAAATGAAGGTAAAAAAAACAAGAGACAATTTTAAAAATTGTAATTATTATCTATCATCCTGACATTTCTTCAATTACAACCCCCATACAATATACCTACATTCTCTGAATGCAAAAAATTTTAACATTTCTTCAATTGAATATTGAACGAACCTCAAACCCAAAAAAAATGGCGAATATCTACAATATTATATAAATACAGCAATTTATACCAACTCAATCCAAAAGTAATGTAAAATTGATCACCAAATATTGAATAACTGATGTATTTTCAATTGTCAATAAGAGTAAAAGTTAAAATAAATATAATTGGTTCGAATAAATGGCATTTTATTCGTTCACAATATCCAAATATAGCTGAGGTATTTTCTTTTTATACCGGGTGTATCATGTTAATTTTTAAATAAAGCAAGTGATGGTTACCTAAGTTTATAGTAAATGGAAGTGTGTTTCAAAAGGTAATTCAACAAGATTTGAATTTCCGTTTTTATTTTTCCAATATTTTATGTTGCTTTAACAAATCCCCATGGTGACCAAATATAATTAAAAATAAATAACAAAAATAAATAACATTAACAAAATAATACATTGTTATAGTTATAAATTAATAGAAAGTATTTAATTTAAGAAAGTCCAAATACCAAATAGGCAAAGGATTATTATAATATCAGGCAATATTTCCTTTTGTCTTGTACTAATAATAAATTAATAAACCTTATGCTGTTTCAATTCTGCAGATATAAATCTAAAATAACAATTTTGAAAAGTTATAAGATTTTAAACCAGCACAATTTCATCGAACTTTGAGATAGGTTCTAATTTCCATACAATTTCTTGTAGTTTTCTAAACATCTTTATGATATTCTGCTCTACATAAAAGTGAATCTTGGGCACTCTGTATATAATTAGAATTAAAAGCTGAAGCTGTACATTCGGTAAATAAATTTCAAGTCAATTGAGTAAAACATTTTTTTTCGTAAGGATTATTTAGAATTTAAGAGCATCTTATTATTATGTAAGTTTTGCATTCAGGTATTTTATCTAACGGCATATGCTGCAGTTTAATAAAATGGAAATAATAAAAGAACTATTCTTGTAGATAACAGCAGTTGAATTATATAAAGGATAATTTAAGAATCAAATTTAATTATATGTAAATTATCATTAAAATTAAACGATGAATTCTAAATAAATAAGATACTCTTTACTAGCTAAATCTTCCTAGTAATGTAATAAATCGTGATCGGATTATTGCCCACACGAAAAATGCCCACACGAAAATTGCCCACAGAAAATTGCCCACAGATAGTATTGCGCACACGATTAATGCCCACACAGAATAATTCCCACGCAGAATAATGCCCACAAGGAATAATGCCCACATAGACAAATGCCCACATAGAAAAATGCCCGCACGAAAAATTATTTAAGAATCAGAATTGCCGCTTTTTCCAGAATATTTAATATTTTATTTTAAATCACTAATAGATTATCTCCTAGATAGAATATAATTTTTGATTTTTTCTCTATTTATTTTAATTTAATTTTTATATTTAAAATAATTTTTCGTGTGGGCATTTTTATCCGTGGGCAATTTTCTGTGGGCAATTTTCGTGTGGGCATTTTTCGTTTGGGCAATAATCATCGAATCGTAATAAATATACATTTATTCATTTAAAAAATTGATATACTGTTTTAAAAAAAGTTGTAAAGAAGTTTCTTAAAAACTATTAAAAGTATCTTCTTGAAAAACTTACATCTTTAAAAAATATGCTAATGAATCATGAAAAATTCATTTGAAAAATTCAAAGCTCTTCTATGTAATGAAGAACAAAATTTCAGATACTGTTTAAATATCAGTGGGAGATTCCAAATTAGGAAATATTTGAAATTGATTATATAATCAGAATTTCTTTCTGAAAACTTATATTTATTCTGTAAAAGGTGGTAACCGTAGTTACCTAACCTCTCATAATATATCTCCAAAAAAATATATATATATGCAGACACATCCTGAAAAAATAGCAAACTTTATCTTTCTATTTTTATCATTCTATGTTTCATGTTGCAGAGGATCTATATTAAAAATTACATTTTTTCGAAATTAAGTAATTTCGAATGTATCGAACTTATTACATGTGACATAAGTTCGAGAAAATTTTCAAAACCAAAAACTACTTAAATTCGGAAGCGTTTCGAATAAGTTCGAAATCGAATTTAGGTAGTTTTTAATTTAACAATTATTTTATTATCATATACGTCATAAGTTAATGCCGAACTTGAATCGTTCGAGCTATGACAGGGAGCCATTATTTTATATCTTGTAAATATAAAATATTCTGAACAAAGCTTAATATATATATATATACATATATACACATATATATACATATTCTTAACTACCAAACAGATTTATTGCATATTTTAATATTCGAATGTTTTTTTGAATGTCTATTCACATATTACATTCGAATTTATATAAAACCTATGGACCAGGTATTATTATTTTTGATTTATGAATATATGCATATACATATATTACATATATATATTTGTTTAATGTAATTCTTGAGATTTACCTGTATTTCATATGCAAGAAAAAATATTATAAAGAAAAAATACTTAAAAAAAATAAAATTAAATATTCAAATATGGATAATATGATTGATTCATGATTTCTAAAATTCTAACAGGACAGAGAATTGCAGGAAAAACAAACACAATAAAAAACAAAAAGTTAAAACACACGAGACAAATTTATGATTTATTAAACAAACACACACAAATAAATCACAGAAAATTAAGAAGAAATTCATGGGAATTTTCTCAAGAAATAAAAATCTTATATAAAAATATCAAATTTCAATCACTAAGTATATAAGTATGTTTAGATTATATTATACTTATATGCTAATGTATATATATCTATATATATTTTTATTGAAACATAAACTAAAACACAGAAATCAATGAAACCTTGACAAGATATACATGTGTTTTATTTTATTAAAAAAAACAAATGATTTTTTTATAGATTTTTATTATTATTTTTTTATTATTATTATTATTACATTTGTATTTTTTGTATATATTATTTATGTATGTATTATATTTATTCCAATCCTGTTTAACAGATGGCGTAAAATAAAATCGAATGAAATAAAGTCAAATCAAAACTTAAATTAATCAAAATCTATCTTATAATGTTAAAATGGTGTGTTGAAACTTGAAATAACGTCGAACGATATGAAACCGAATAGCTTTGGTTCCGATAATTGAGGAATTAAATTTTATTTCCAAAACTCACTATAATAAAAGTCGATATAGTAAATCATATTATGTAAAATAAAATATCTTGTCACATAATCGTGCGTATAAGCATCATGTAATGTGACATAATGTTACAAATGCAAGCACCACATAATTTTATATAATTTTATGCTAAGTATTAGCAGGACATGTAGATAATTAAATCGTATAATCAAATAAAATGACATGTATAAATTGTATTGGTTCCTATAATCGTATGATCATAACGCACCCCCATTCCTAAAATGCATAAATGTACCGTTTTTAGTTTTAAGAAAATAATTGTAAATCATGTGTTTTCCTTATGCGTATATTAATATCGAAGAATACAGTAATTTTTGTGGAATTACTAATTGGTCGTAATTTCATTCGACACTACTTCATAGTTCAACATTACCAAATAAAAAAAATTAGTTTGTTAATCTCGAATAAATTTTAAAAAATTACTGTAACCAAAATATGTAAAAATTTTCGAAAAGTTCTAAGAATTTGTTTAGTATTTTATAAAAGTCAACACTATTAGATTTCAGGTACAACTTGTGGTCTTGGATTCTTAAATACAAATTATTCCGAGGTGTGAGATAAGGAGTCTTATAAAGAGATCATATTGAGAGATTTCTTTTATTAAGTTTTTCAAATTATAAAATCACGTTTACTCTGAAGGGCTTCCCGAATTTTATAGATCAATTAATGGGGTCAAAATGATATCGTCAAGCCGAATTTCAATTTAAGTTCTGGCTGCAATTGTGTCTTATAACAGAGAAGTTTTTAGTAGAATTAAATATTTCAAAAATGTCCTAGTTCAACTGACAATCATCCGATCAACCCAATGGAATGGAATTCTATTCTGCAAACATTTTCAATCCTAATAAACATCAAAATGATATTAAACGTTAGGTAACCAGGTTTTTTATATTTCAATTTAAGTTGTAATTCTGCTATATAAGTTACTTTCTGAAATATTGCAATTTGTCAAAAAAAAAACCTCCTACCAATTATCCACCCGGAAGTAGGATCTCATATTGTTCAAATGGTCCAAAGCTTAGACTTGTGGTTAAGAAATGCCTCGTAACTAATTAGTATGTTTTAATTATTTTTAATTTAAATACAACTCATACATACTCGTATTATACAAAAATGCATGCAATATGCATTATAAAACGAAACAATTTACAAGGATTTTGGATTTTACATCGTACTTTAATTACAAAGTTCCTATCAATTTTACTTATGCTCACGAATTTAAATTCTTTTAGAATTGTTAATAACTCCCATGGAGAAAAAAATGGATTGTTCGTTTATTTAAACATGGTCATGTATTCACATGTATTCGAAATGTCATATGAAAAATAAATGAAATGGAAAATGAGTGTTCTATAATTGTCCTATTGGGAACTTCTTATGTATGTTTTTTATAACTTACTTCTTATGTAACTTTTTTTGACTATATATCAAAAGAGTATACTAAATTTGCCATTACGTTTATGACGCAGAGATGGAGAGGGGGTCGATGTAGAGTCGAAGGTATGGATCGGATCAGAATCGAAAAGTAAATCGATCTAGCTATGTATGTCTCTGTCCATAGTATAATTCAAAAAATTAAGAAGGTAGAATTCTGAAATTTTCACAAATTCGTTTTTATGCAATATCCGTCATGGTTTTTGATATTCACCCAGTTTTTACATGAAAATAACTCTATACTTGGTTAAGCAGGATATTTGAAATTATCCAAAAATAGTTTAATTTTCTAGCCGAAGTTTGTTTAAAATTTAGTTGGAGCAATGCAGTGGGTTCGAGGAGTTGCAATACAACTTCCCTTCTTACCTGAGAATTACTCTACACCTAATAAACCTAGATGTTTGAAATTTTGTCAACAAAAGTTAACTTTAATGGCTAAAGTTTGAATTAAATTTGATCGGTGCAGGTTCTTTCAATTTATATTTTCTTTTGCAAAATTAATTAATCGGATGTATCCCATGTATATACAATGTATATATTACGGTCATACGGGTATCCCAGAATTAGCACAGTCTGCTATACTAAACTATTCCTCGTTTTTTTAAGGAAACACAAATTTAAATTTTTTTCCTCTTGTATTCAAATGCTTAGATTTCAGAAATCTCTAATTTCACTGTGCTCCTGAATTTATTATTGTGTGTGTTTTATTTTACAATTTTTCTTGTAACACGTTATTTGTTTTATGGTTTGTTCCTGTTTGTATAAGATAAGTGTTTCCTGACAATAAAAAAAAAAAATTAATAAAAATATTTGATTGAAATTGATATGCATGTGAAAAAAAACAACAACAAATAAATCCGTATATTTAAATTTTATTTTTTGGCTGCTGTTTTGACCCATGGATTCATCAGAATTTATTGATTTCGGATTTGTTTGTATGTTTGTTAATCTTTTATAACACATGCATACCACATATGTATATTGAAAAATGGGATGAAATTATATTTTATGATTTATTGTTGGATTGATTGTTTTTTTGTACATTTTTTTTTTTTGGAATTTTCAAATAAAAACATAAAATGCAAGAAAGAGATAAAAAATATAAAAGATGTATCTTAAATATTACAGGTATATATGAATATAAATCAATTACAAAAATTTAATAGAATATTTTGTTTAGCACAGGGAATTTGGATTCAATATACACATCTGTATATATATATTATATACATATACTTATGATTGATTCAAAAATATATTATATATAAAGGTGATTTTGTTATTGTAAGCTTCTTTTTTGGAAAATGAGATTCTCTACTTATGGAAATTATCTTATAGATATTTATCCTCTCTTTGTTTTCAATTTTGAAAATGAAATGAGGGATTAATGAAAAATATTTATCAAAATTGAAATTCAATTTGAGATTTTAAATTAATGTAATTAATTAAAAACAATTTGAAAATTGAAAGATATGATCAATCCCGCAGGTTATTTATAAATCTGATTGATTTTAAAAATTTTATTTGAATAAATTTTGATTAAATTATAATGAAAATAAACATTTATTATGTATGTATATGTGTAAAGGAGATTTTAAGGAAATATTATTCAGGTGTTATACTTCAGGTTAAAATCAAATTTTAATGTATATATTAAATATATATGCAATATGTCATTACATTCTTTTATAATATATAAACCTAAATCAATAATAAATTTTTATAGAAATATTTAGTTTAATTTAAATTGTATGACGACTTTATAATTTATTTGTGTAAATATGTAAAGTATTAAGATTAAGTGAAAAATAATTGTGAGATTTCATTGAATCTTCTGTTGAACCTGATTGAGCTTAGATGAAATGCATATCTGTACTCAATTTCAGTAGTCGGATGGGCTTAGTCTTTATACACTTCTGTATTAAACTTAAATTAGGTAGGTGAACTGGGAAAGAAAAGTATTAATCAATGGTATAATGGCTTTGCTGCTTTTTGTGCACTACCGCTCTCGGAGCCGCTCGTTATTCTACAGCGCTTTGTTGAGACAATCAATTTGATTTGTCGTTGATTAACTGGAATATCTTTTTCTGGTCTGACTCATTTACAATATTGAAGTCTTTGCAGTATCTTTTTCCAAGAGCCTCATTCACACTCTGGTACTAGCCCTACTTATTCTGGCTGCATAGCACCTTAGCATATAGGGTGCCTTGTACATATCCCTGTTATTTAAGATCTAAGATCACCCTTTTTCAGTTTTAGGATCTTTTTTGTTTTATTGCTACATGCGGCTCCCAAGTAGGCCTTCGTGTGAAGTGACGCTGTGGAGTGCATTGCTCTTCCGCCAGAGCTTTGGCGCCAACAACCACGCGACGTTTAATACACCGGTTCTCGTCAAGCATAGTCATTTGTTTTAATAAATCTCTTTCCAGATTTCAAGTATCAAAAGACCTAATTCTTCTTTTTATATAAATAGAGTACCTGTATAGTCAGAAGATAAAAGATTCTATAATATTGGATACATTTTGTAAAAAACTAACTTTAATTTTGGACGAATGAATAAATTATAATCTGTTGTAATTTTTTGAAAACTTTTGAAAATTTTGTGAAAAAATTTTTAAAATTTCAAATAAAAAGTTATTTTAATTAAGTTTATTTGCTTGAATAAACAATAAACTATCAAGTTAAGAAAAATTAAAACATCACTTACCAATTAATCTCATTTCCTAACTAATTTTCACAAATTCTACTTTGGAATTTTACAGATTAAAAAAACAAAATGGAATAATAATTTATTTAAAAATAAATATTTGTTTAAAATTGTTTACGGTTGTGTTCATTTTTATTATTTTAATATTATAATTATTATAATTTTACATAATTAATTTAAGTTAAAAACCTCATTTAAATAAACTATAAAAATGTTAAATATGATTTTAATTTCTAGTCGTTTTGAGTAAATCAAACACAAAATAAAATGAATTTAAATTATTAAAAAACATGAAATTTATATGCAAATGTTATTAGAACACGTTAAATTTAGAACTAGCTTTAACATGTAATTACTTAATTTCTCAGGAAATATTTATATTATAGATTTGTTTGCTCTACACCGTATAGATTTCAATTAATTAACTTAGAATCGTGAATTTATTTCATAAATATGGAATATGAGGTTTAGAACTCTTTATAAAATAAACAGTATAATACAGGATACATAATTATTCTTTGGCGTCCCTCCAACTTTATTTCTGCTAGTTTAGTTAGAGTTGAAGAATGTAAGAAAACACGGGTTGGAATAGTTCGCTATTTTATTTATTTCCCTAAATTCTAACTTTGCAAAATCCTGAAAATAACTTATTGCAGTTATAAAGTTTCATCTTTTCAATTTGGTTCAATTAGTTTTATTCAAATCTTGATATCTATAAGGGAACAGAGGTTGCATCTTTTTAATTTGGTTCAAATAATTTTTTTTTTGAAATCTTGATAGATTCTGCTTTGTATTTGCCAATCTAATTCTTCTTTTCAATTCTTTAATATATGATAGCGTCTTAACCTAACTTTATTTTAAAAATACAATACAATAAAACAATTTATTTGGGTAAAAGTTCGCTAAGTTTTATCAATTTGAAAGAAATATTTATAATAGAACTAATAACTATACCATAATACCTTACAAAATAATCAAGGAAACATTAATTACCCAAAAAAAAAATACAATCTTATAAATAAAGTTAAAAAAAAAATGGAATAATATTTCACCTGCTCCAAAGGAAATATGAAAAATCTTCAAAGGTGAAAAATTAATTAAGTTTAAAACAATTGGTTGATGCAACTTCAGTTCCCTTATAGATATCAAGATTTGAATAAAACTAATTGAATCAAATTGAAAAGATGCAACTTTATAACTGCAACTCATTACATCCGTGAGAATATAATAAAAGATAAGGAAGAAATTCAGATTAAATAAAATTCAAGATATATTTTTAGTAATCATTAAATAAATTAGACTTTAGAAAACTTTGTTTGAAACTGAATAATTGACTTTTAACGTCTTGACAAATTAAAAAAAACAACTGAAAATATCAACAAAAATCTTTTAATCAACATTTCATTCAGACTCGTTTGAATGACATGTATAGTTAAGTGCAGGGCTGCAAAATCCATACCCGAACTTAAATTTAAAATCTGCTCCGTAAAAAAACATTTTGACGAATATTTAGGTTCACAAATTTTTTTTAATAAAAAAAATAAATTAAATATGCGACTTTGAAAAATTTAAAAAAACTACAAGTGTTATTATAGTAAGTTCTGATTTCAGTTTTTTCGGGTAAGAAATTGACATTTTGGAGGAAATGTCAGTAACTGCAATATTGATTACCTATGTCACTAAACAAGTGGACAAAGTGGACACACCACTTATATATGAAATTGCCTTAATAACATTAACTTTTCATCAAATAAACAGTATATCAATTTTATTAACAATTAACGGTTATAGATTTAATGAATTGAATTTATGAATTTAATGAATTTGTATGCAAAGTTTGATGGTGGTTGTATTTGATACCAAAATTATATTTTTTAAACTTTGTTCAATTATTATTTGATTCAACTTAAACCTGAACCTTAACCTGAAGTGAACTCTCCAATATCCGATTTTTCCAGTGTTCCCAGCCCTGCTTAAGTGTATAGTTCTTTTTATTAAAATTTAAAAATAACATTTTATATGATTACATTACCGCTATTGTCTTCAAAAAATGTCTACTTACTTACCTTTTTAACATTTTAATTAAAAATTGGAGCATTTAATATATATTTTTTTTTGTGTCACCTGAGACTTCAGACGAGACAACGATTTTTATTCTTTTTTTGACTTCACATATCCATTAAACATTTTAATTTTGATATTTAACTTTTGTTTTTAATTTAAGAGTGAATTGAATACAAAGTTGAGCAACACTTCATTACCATTTTATATTAATTCGAATTAATGTTGAATGCATTATGTAAAAGGTACTTAAACTTTTCTTTTAATTATGCAAATAAATGTTAAATGATTTCAAGACATTTTGTTTAAAGTTTGAAGGAAAACTGATATAAGTCAAGTGTGTAAAAAACTTCCGTCAGACAAATTTCTTTACATTAGAATTCTTCAAATTTAACTGTAAAAAGAGAGAGAAAAAAAACATGTTTAGAAAATTCTTTATTTTAATGTTTTAAAATTTTTAAAAAATTTTCTTTCTTTTCGTTTTTTTTTTTTTGTTTTTTTTTTAGTAGTGATGACATTTTTACACTTAACCCTAATATTCATTTATTACGTGCCATATGTATACTCACTCTTAAGTATATCACTGTTTTTTTTTTTTTTGTATCATTATTTAAATATTTCTCACTTAATATACCCCGGGAATTGCATGTTGACACTTTTGTTTATTTCCTGTTGATTTCAACACTGATGATGATAACATTAAGTAAAAGTCTAGGGACTTTCAAAAAAAAATCTGATTATACATTTTATAACAATATACACTTTTAGAAATAGAACTTAAAATTTTTCGAGTTGTGTTTTAAAGGTTGTTAAGGTTTTCGTAGAATTACTTTTGTCTTAATATACATTTTTTTAGAGTGTTCCTTTTGTTTGACATATTTAACATATAATTTGTAACACATTTGTTAACATAAAGTACAAGTTTTCTATCCACATTGTTTTAAATTGTAATTTTGTTTTCTTTCCAAAAATATAGATTTTAGATAAATTGTCGAATTTATTTTATTACATTCGTGTATAAATTTTTAAAGAGTTTGGAAGAATCATATTTAGCTTTTAGTAGCCTACAGCCTTATAATAAAACTTTGCATTCAAATAATTTAATTATCCCATCCAATTTTTATCATCTCTCATAATCAGACAATCCTAAATATCCTAATCCCAAAAGTCTTCCAAATTACTATCCTCGTAATCTAACATTATCACAGGTCCCTCCTCAATGCTTGGTTTAAAATAGGTGTGATTTTGGTCTACTTTCTCGTGCTTTCGAACTCTGCCAACTGCGAATTTGAAAGTTAAAAAAGATTAGGGCTTGATTTGTTTATAATTGTAAGAAAATAAAATCGGATAAATTTCGAAAGTTTTTCTATTTTACAAATTGGTTTGATATAGGTATATATTGGAAGTCCACTCGTATTACTCATTTCTAAACCTTGGCATATCAAATTGAAATATAGATTTTTATATTTTTAAAAACTTAACTTCAAGATCATGCCTCTATTCAAGTCTTTTTATAAGTGTTAAGGCTATTGCCTAGTCAAAGTGAAAAGAGGCCGCATATAAAAAATATATACAGTACAAAAAGAATGTCATTTTAAATTTTCGGAATTTTTTTTTTTGACATTCCGAATATTTTATTTTTATAGTTAAAAATTTATTCGAACTTTTAATTTTAGTGTCAGTATCAATTAAACTGAAAAGGATTAACAAATGGAAATTCACAAAAGACAAACGTCTAATTTACTCCGAAATGTTTTCTAACATTAACATTTATTCGGACCGAAAAACTTTTTCGGAATAAAAAATTAAGTTATTTTCCGCCTTAATATTTCGCATACGCTTTTCAAATCTTCAATTTAGTCTTTTAGAAAAAGTCATTTTTACTCAAAAAGGATAGATGAGGCACACAACGTCTTAAATGAACGTTTTTAAAAAAAACTTCATATTAAAAAGTTTTTCACTAGATTTTTTACTCTGCAGAGGAATAGCCTTAATAACTTTTTTTAATATTGAACAGACAAAGAAACTATAACAGACATTTCTTTTAAATTAATTTTATTTTAAAATCTCCTGGGAAATTGTTTTATAATCAAACATAATATACATAAGACGGAAGTAAATTTTTAGTACTATAAAAATGTTTTAAATAAGAAAATTTCGTTGTGCATATCCGGTGCACATTATAAAAATAAAAAAGAAAAAAAAAAAAAAAATTAATTTAAATTTGTTTGCATGTTCTGTTGTTTACTGGAATCAAATGCAGTGAAAATGTTGTGTACTAGTGGCAGTTGATTATTATTTTTATTTTTTTTTGGTTCTTTTCTTACTAGACACTGGGTTACAGAATATCTATAATATTGTGAATAAAAATGTGATTATGTTTTATATATTTTTTACGTGTTTCCCATGTTATCTTGCATTTTATGTTGTTTGTTAATTTAACACTGACTGAAAACAAAAAAAAATTTAATTTTAAAAGGTTGACAACAAAAGAAATCCTTCTTTTTTTTTCGTCCCGGTTTTTCTGACGCTTTATCTCCTGATGACAATTCTTAAAAAATATCCGGAGCCATGAAAAAGCTCCCCGTCATAGTAATTCAAAGGTAAAGCAACTAGAGTAAAGTACCTGGAAATAAATACCTGGAGTATTAGTTCTCATAAACAGATGATATTCTAGAGACAGCACGAGGTTAGATTCTAAAACAGGGTAAATACTCCTCTTTTCCAGAATCTTGAATGCAACTTTAAAATTTTTCCTAGTTCAGAATTGCAAATACACATATATAAATAATTTAGAAAAGGGGAATACCCTGATTTCGAATATAATTTGCAATCATTCATATACAAAGGTATAAGAAAAAGACCACCAGGGTATTATTTTTCAATCGACTGAATCTTTAAACAATACCTCGGGGTCATAATTCTCAAATTTTGCTGTGTTTATTATAACATATGAGATATTTCGCAAGACCTTATTTCATGACTCCATAAAATTCTAACTCTATTTCGTATCTTATTCTGTATATTTACAGTAATACTAATGTTCTATATAATATTTTTAATAATGATACCTTTTACTCAGGATATACAAATGTTTGTTCTATACATAGTTCATTTTACAGTGACTTAGCTCTAAGGGATTCTTTTGAGTTCAACTCAACCTTTATTTTCTTTTTTTTAACTATTAATATGAATATTGTTTGTTTCTATATCATGTTCTGTTGCAATATTCTTGTCACATACAAAGGAGTACAAATAATGATAACTTTGATTATTATTTTGAACAATTCAAGTTGAAAAAAAATTATTTTTAATATTTGTAATACCCAAGATGGTTCATATTAAAAAGAAACAATAGATACTTCTTTTTTTCTATTATTTTGCCAAAAATGGAAATGAAGTTTTAAAATTAAAAAAAGAAAACAACTTTCCTTTAAGATATATTTCATTGATTTGAAGTTTTTTTTTAAATGTATCCTAAGAAATATCGTTTGAGGTTACGAATAAGTTTTCACAATTTCAAAAAAATTTAATAAATTTTGAAATACTTTGTGTTTTTGAACAACTAAGTACTTAATATAGACATATTATTCAAATTCATGGATTAATAGTGAAATATCGGGTCAATCGCATAGCGGTAGGGTTGGTGACCATCCAAGCGGAAGTTCTAGTGTTAAAATATAAAAAAGAAATTATATTATTTTAATATAAAAATAAGATATACGACATAATTTATAATTAAGTGTTTTTACATGTCCTACACCCTGTAAGCAATTATGTGAAAACAAAATTTTCGAATCGAGATTATAATTTGGGCTCAAAAGTTTCGAAGCAGTGGACTTTTAAAAGATTTGGAGCACTTTTAAGTTTATCTTAAGTATTGTAAATTTAATCTCCTTTAAGGTCCGAAAGTTCCCAAACTATATAAAAGCCTGCAATAATACAAAAGCCTCCAAAAAGAAATTTTGTCTCCAAATGCTTCCTTACAATGTGGTATATTTGAAGGCACTTATATATGAATCTTTCAAAAATGTTTTCTTATGTGTAAATACACTTTTTTATTATTATTATTGACCAGTGGCGTAGTGGTAAAGATGCCGCCATTCATGTGGAAGATCTCAGATTTAAACCCCAGTCAGATCATATCTAATGAAAAAATATCGTAAAATTGTATAAATATAATAATAGTTTATATCGTAATATAAAATAAGATTTAATAAAAATATATAAATAACTCTTGTGTAAGATAATAGAAGGCGCTCAAAATTAACATTTCTACATTCATAATCTTATACAATAGCTACAGTAGAGTAATCAACGGCTTAGTAAATATAACCATTAAAGAAACTGAAGCTTAGTCTAAATAACTTCGTAAATACCCTATACTCGTTATATGTGGTGGTGCAAAGGTTTAAAAATTGATATATTCCAAATTTTTTATCCATTTTTGTTAAAAGTTCGATTCTTTTCATATCATTAGCTCAATCCTTCAACTGAATTAGATTAAGCTCATCCCAGGCAGTCCTTTTGAAGAATATGAACAAAATTACAAAAAAAAATTTAATTCGCTTATAGCAAAATCAATTATACACTCAGAAATTCTCTTATTTAAATACCTTTGCGAAGTTTTAAGACATTGAAAATTCCATTAAGAATGTTATCCAAAGAAATTCAAATAATATTGAATTATACCGAAGCAATTGCAAAACAGTTTACCTTTATTAAAATTCAATTTTTTCAATTAATCTGTCATCCAACGCTGCTGTACGAAATTCTTAAAAATTCTAATTTTATTGATCAAACCCTAATATAAGACTAATGTACATATTCCTAAACGTATTTGATATGGACTATATATATAAAACAAACAGAAACCGTTATTTAAAACTCCTTCAAAATTTTTCAATTATTTCTTTGTATAGCAAAGCTAATTTTTATATGTTGAATTGTGTCATATTTCGCTGCATATCATCCATGAATCCTTCTTTGAAGTACACATGTAATTAAAATTTTTCTATCAAATTCAAAAACAAAATAAAAAAGAAATTATTTACATTCTCTAAAGGCAAACAAACAATGATTGAAAGTACAATGGTAATGGTAAAAAGAAAAGAGCAAACATATCAACAATCATATAGGGAACACAAACAAACAAACAAACAATGAAAAAAAAATGAAAGTTCAAACACATACATATGGTACTCGTATTTAAATATTCAGAAAACTTCAAAACATGATTTCTTAAAAAAAAAAATAGAATTTTTTCTGCCTCAGTTATTGTTAAAACGCTTTTCATTTCAAAAAGTTTTTTTTTGACATTAAAGAAAAGAATAAGAAAAAAAAAAAAAAACAAAAACAAAAATTTCTTTTAAAACAAATTGGAGAGAGAGAGAAATAAAAATAACAAAGCTTTTTCTTTGCTAAAAATGAGATATTGTAGAAAAAACATTCTCATTTCTTCCTATCAAATATTTATTAAAAAAAAAAAAATTTACAAAATAAAAATAACAAATGATAAGAATGAATGCCTCTAGTGACTTCCTGTTCAAATATTTGCTAATTTAAAGCATCCATTCCGCTTTTACATTGTTTACACAATGATGATGATGATAATCAAAAACAATTTCATATCATGATTTAATTAACAAATTTAAAGAATTTAAAAACAAAAACAAGTGATGAAAAAAACCAAGGCTTTTTAAGAAAGCACATGTTTAGAATATAAAACAAAATGCAATCAAGAATATCTGTTAACATTGTGTCGGAATAAAATATTAAGGGCTCAATGCTAACGATTAGGCTTAGAAATATAAACACTCGTTAGGTACTTTTAAATTCCTAATAGTCATTAAATCAAGAAGGCTCCGATAATTTTTCTGTGTAAACTTATGCTGATTCTAAAGCTTTAACCCACCCCCTCCCCTCTCCAAAATTTTATTCAATTAAATTGTGAGAGAACTTAATTGTGACAGAATTCTCACAAATTGTCTTTTCTTATAGAATTTTATAACAGAAACACTTTCTTTAATTTTAAGAAAGCCCTTTGAAATCAGAAAAAGCCTTTACCAAATTTTAAAGTAAGATATTTGAGCTTTAAATGTTAATAACTGTTAATAACATAAAAAAAAATCCGGACTAATTTTTAAATTATAGAAATCTAAAAAAATATTAAATTTAATTTTTGACCTCTGACAGTTCCTATACGACCTGTCAGAGGTCAAAATATTTTAGGGCTGTCACCAAAATATTCTTAAATTACTCATACAAAATTTTAAGGATTAATTTCTAGGAATACTAACTTTCACCACTTTAAGGATTTGATGTTTCTAAGTTAAGCCATTCAAGTTATACGGGATTATAAAGTTTTGCAAAAATTAAGTTTCACATAACACTTAATTTTAGTACCATATGGTAACCCTAGATTACCCTAGATGTTATATATATTTTTAAAGCTTATAAAATCAGATGTCTGCTACCGTTTTCAGATCGGAAATATGGCTTGTAGAACTCTTGTTAAAGCTGTTTAAATATAAGGCTTTTCCCGACCTTGGGGTACTGTACCTCCGTGGGGATATATAAAAAAAATTATTTGTTATTTGAAACGTTGCAAAAGTTTTACAAAGATACTGACAGACGGACGAAAATTTTTTAAAAATCTGTAAAAAAATGTATAGGAGCATTCTTTGAGCCCATCATGAAATCACATAAGATTTCTTTTTAAAGACCTTTAAAAAAAATTTTAGTATTATTAATTTTTAATTAAAATGTTTAATATTTTTTATACAAAAATTTTTTTAAGGCTAAAGTCATTAAAGAATTGATATTTTTTTGCCTCAAAATTGATAATTAATGCATAATTGAATAATGATAATTAGTAAATTATATTTTAGTACTAATTAAATATTACAAAATATTTTTTTATTAATTTTTATTTTATTTTTTTTTTTTTTCAGAATCTCTTAAATATTTGGAATAACTTTTAAGCAATTCATTGTAATATTCGTTGGAAAAAGGTAAGGATAATTAAATTTATAAAATTAACTTGGAAAAATTCCAAAACTGACCACCGACAGGACATCAAAGTTTTTAACTTTTGAAAATTATTGGGGAATAAATTGAAAGGTGTGTAAAGGGAAATTATTTGAAAATAAATTAAAAATTAGTTTGAAATAGAATATTACCTTTTTATTTCACCCTTGCTCTGTGTTAATGTATAATTGTTCTTTCTACTGAACTTTGGGAGCTTTAAGTCATATAATGTTTCTTTTCTCTGTGTCATTAAAAATTTCAGTAAACTAATTAAATTATATTCTTAACAAATCCCCATAATTTTCAAAAGACAACACCAGAAGAGAAACCCCAATTGATTTTTCAATTTTTAATATATAATGTTTTCTCTTTAAGAGGAGAATGCTGAAATCTCGAAAATTATTGCAGACTGTCACTGAAGTATCACCGATTGATTCATTTTAAATGGTAACCTAGTAAATACAAATTATGCATCAAAAGTCCTCTTTGTAAAGAAAAGCCCCTTCTAAAGTAAATGTATGTGTAAATGTGTAAATGTATAATAAATTTTCAATTAAATATGTGTATTTGTATTTGTATTTGCAATGGTAATGACATGAAGAGAATAAAATCTGTATAAAAGGCTGATTTTACACGTAGTTTTATAGGTAACGAGAGATTTGTATAAAAGAATGATTTTAAAATCCTTATAACTCGCAAAATTGTAACTTTTTTGAATTCCGTTCAAAGATGGCCATGGCTATTTCACCTGTATTCCATCTTTTAGAATTCTTCTATTTCAATTTAAAAAATTTTAATATTTTAATTCAGAAATTCTTTTTTAAAAAAAAGTCTCCATATATTTTACTTTAATAAAAAACTTCTTATCAAACTTTTAATGAAAATTATTAAAAACCAAAACTAGTAATTACAATCATTATTTTTTGACAGTGTCAAAATGACTCCGTTATGAAATGCTAGAAAAAAACTGTAAAATTGTTTTTCTTACAAACCTTTCAACTTTTTGGGTTAAAGATGAATCTTTGACATGTTATAAAAAAAACTCCAAAATTTATTTTTATATTAAATTCACATTATTTGGGGATATATTTCATTGGGATAAAAAATACGGTAAAAATATTAGTTTTTTTCTAAAAAGTTAAAAACCCAAACTAACTTTCAAATTTGTTTGAATGTGTTCAGTAATTCATTAAAATAGTTCCATGTCATGGCCTGCAATGTACGGTATATATCATACTAGTAAATTTTGCATAAATAAAAATTGCACCTGATTCAACAACAACCAATTTACATAATTAATGCAATTATTATTCAAAAGTACCTTTAAAATCACCAAGTTCATGAAATTTACCAAAATCTAATATTATTGCTAATAACTAGGGCAAATAAAAATATGCTCTAAAAAATCCGTTTTAAGCGCTTAAAATATGCTCTAAAAAATCTATTTTAAGCATTTAAAATATGCTCTATGAAAAGGATATCAAATACATAAAAAAAGATCCATTACTTAGAAAGCTTGAAATAAAATGAATATTGTCAAAAGTTGTTTAAATTTAAGAATTAAAAGCAGATAGTTTTTTACTTTTTTATATATTATTTTTATTATAATTTTTTATTTTAGAGTTAAATTTAATGAAGTAAAAAAAAATTAATTCATCAAATTAAAAAATTAAAACAAGATAAACTAGAGAGTAGAATAAGTTAAAATTAAAAAAAATAAATAAACATGAATTAAGTAAACATAAATTAAAATAAAAATTAATCCAAATAACGAAAATCTTACATCTAGTAAAATTAAAAACTAAGTTTAACTGAAATTTTAGTTACAATATATCACAAAGATTTCACTTAAATTTTCAAATAAGAACTTATTCCGGTTCGATCGTAGGACGCTTTTGTACATTTAAAAGTTCCTTTCTACATTAACTGAGTTAATTGGTGCGAATTTAAATGTAATAGTTTCGTTTATAGTGTAATTCATTGTAGCACTGTGTATCGCTTCACCAGTCAAAGCTGCAGATATAGTTTTTAATCAAGTTGAAAGTTTCTGAAAAAAGTAGAAAGGAATAATAAAATAAATATGTATATCTACATGCATACATAGAGATTTCTTTAAATACCTAATACCTACATGTTTATTTTAAAAGAATGATATTTTAAATAAATAAATATCTAAATAGTGACATTAATTTTTATGTTTTTTTATGAAAAATATTTTAAATGCAAGAAAAATAAAAAAATTATGATCTTTCGAACGAAAATTGTTAAAATATACCAAAAAAATGCTCTTAAAAGTTAAAATATGCAAAATATGCTCTAACAAGTGAAATATGCAAAAATATGCCCTAACAAAACTAGCTTAAAACTCATAATTTTTGTTGAAACGAACTACTATCTTGTTCATTTATCGATAAGACATAAGGAAAAAAACATGCTAATGCATATTTTTATTTGCCCTACTAATAACATATTAAAAATTTTAAATATTTAATTTTTAAATTACAGTTTGACCACTTTTATAATTATGCATATGTATTAATAATATATAAAGTTAATTATATAATTAAAAATAAATTTAATATCAAAAGAAGGGCAATTTCAGTGCCAAAAATTTTTACACCAAAATTTCATACAATAGCCAGACATTTACTATGACGTCAGTTTGTATGTGTTAAGAGTAGTGGAGTTATTCGCTTATACATATTTCATCAAAATGAAATTATTTCGCACTTCCACCCACCATTTTAAAAGAAAAACTCCACATTTAGTTTTGCAAATTTTAATTTTGTTTGCCTCAAACATATGAATAAAATTAAAAACAAAATTGTTTTTTTTTTAAATTACATAAATTTGTTTTTTTAGAGCACGAATACTTTATTGAAACCCTTTTTTTTGTATTTTTGCAAACATTATAACTATAAAAAAAACAAAAACAAATTCAAATTAATGTTATAATAACATTATGTTGGCGTAACGCAATCCGTGGGTGGTGAAGCATACATTTGATACATATACTTGTATATATATATACATATTTAGTACTTTTATAACATATTTTAATGTAATGCATACACATATATGAAAAGTGTAGTGCAAACATAATTTAAAATATAGTCATATATATATGTATGTATGTTTTAATGTTTTCCTTTTATGTTTTCCTTTTATGTTTTTTTTTTTTTTTTTTACATCCAAACATAAATAAAGCATAAGTCTATTACAATGTAATTATTTTTATGCACATCTAACTTGAATCTGAATTAAAAATATATATTCTATATATTCCAACTTTTTATGGCTTTAACATTTTTATGGAAAGTTTTTAAAATTTTAATATTTTTCTTTAATGTTTAAATTCTTTGTTTTTTTCTTAGATTTATAATATGAATTTTTTTAGTACGTTTAGTCCATCTGTCTGTCATTTATTAAAATAATTGCAAATATATTAAAATGTTTTCGTATACATCTGGTGATTACAAAATTTAAACAAACTGCGTTCACATATATACTTCGTCTTTCTTTGAACTTGTTGATAAGAAGATGATTTAGTTAGAGATATTATGAGCTAAATTATAAAATAGGATTGAAATATTGTTTTTGAAATTTGGATAAATCCTTTATTAATTAAGTCAACTCATTTTTTAAAGAAGCCATTTTGTTGTGTATTTTAAAAACAATTATTTTTAAAAAACTTAATCAAATTGAATTCTAATAATATTGAAATAAATTGGGGAACAGACAAAGGGAACAAATATCTGAATTTGAAATGTAATAGATATATAATAATTTCTTTATTTCAATGCATATATGTTGTTCTTTATTAAATGCTTCAGCTCAGAGTCTTCCATGATCTATGAATTCCTCAACTTTTTTCATTCTAATATTATATACCTAATGTAAATCAATTTATTTTATAGTTTTTTAAATCCATAAATAATAGAATATTGTAAGATTTCATAGGCGTCCCTGGAAAAATTTATATGAAAAATGTTTATCATAGTTATTAATCAAAATTTTTATTTAACTGTCAAAAATCAATTAATGAAAAAGAGTTGCAACACCCTTGTTAAACTTTGCCATAGAGTTGAGATTTTGAAAAGTCATCAAAATGTTGCATACATTAATTTCTGGATTTTTAAGATGTTTTAAATATAATATTATACTTCAAATAGACTTACCAAATAAAAAAATAATTTTTTTATGCTCAATTAACTTAGCGGCTGACTTCATTTTATCCGGAAATAATAATATTTATTTTTGGAGTTGCATTTTACTGTAAGTTGAACTTTTACTATTTACTATGTATATATTCAAGTTAGGTAATTAAAAAAGTACATTTAGTTGCTCCAATTATATTCAGAAACCGAAACTTCATGCAAATGCATGTGTTTTCATATATTTCCATATTTTTATAAAATTACTATACACAAAAGAATTCAGTGAAATATATTCAATAAAATTAATAACTATTAATTAACATTTAAATTCTGTCAAAAAACATTTTTCTTTTCTTTCCATTAGCTATTTCCAATTGTACTTGAAAAATTCAAAGTGGCAACTCTGCCAAGATATGATTTGACATAATTGTCAAAAAAATTGGTTGAAGAGCGAGTTTTGTCAAACAGTATGTTTTGCAAATATATTCCAAAACTTTTAAATCATTTTTTGAAAAATAACATAATATCACGGAAATAAAACTATTAATTAATTAATAAATATTATTTTTATCAATTATTTTTATTAAAAAGTTCTACTGCAATGCAGACACAATCAAAAATGTTTATTTCATACTTTTTAATTTCTAACTTACTTTCATTTGAGTTTTTTTCTTTATTTTTTCGGTGTATAATTGTTGTTCACTTTTTTTGTTGCACTTTTTTGCAACACTTTTCTTTATGCAAAAAACAAAAACAAACCATCAAAAAAATTCAAAAGAATGAAAGAATCAAATTATTAACATCCATAAGTAAAAAAACAGAAAAAAAAAAATTGCATAATGAAATGAGAATCTCTAACAATAAATGCAATGCAAATTTTTTTTTCATTTTTTTGCAAAAAAAGAAATGAATGCATAATGTGTTAGTATCTACATTTTTAGAGTTTGGTCGGTTTGGTTGGATGATTAGAATCAAAGAAAAACCGACTCAAAATGTAAAACAACAATGAAAACACAAAACAAAATGAAGACTTCAACCAAATAAACCATACGACCAAAATGGTTTCAACCACTTGCACGAATAAAATTAAAAAGAAAATATGAAAAATCTTTGTTTTTTTTTAATAAAAATTTTCATTGAAGAAAATGTCTACACATGCAAAAATTTTCTTTACAAAATATTTTTGTTTGTTTGTTTGTTTTTTAAACAAAATGTTATTGATGCATGTTAATAACATTTACAATTTAAATAGATGATGATGAGGCAGAAGCATGCAATTTTAGATATATCTAAAGAATACAATCAAAAATATTGTAATATTTAAGAAAATTTAACTGCAAAATTTTTATACATAAAATCATCACAGAACCAACCGCTATTACAACAAAAACGTAATGTGAAATTCGTTACAAGGATTTTTTACTCAAATAATTTAATAAATATTTATATTATTTTTATACATAACTGTACCCATAAGGAGTCAAATACATTTTTTAAAGATTCCAATGCATACACCCATATTATTTTTAATCTTTCAGAGGTTAAGTTTTTTCTAGTTTTAATTTTACAATAGTAATTAAAAGCAAATCTAAAATCTTTTATAAACACTGTTATAAAGTTTACAAAATTTTTTTTAAAATTATTTTAAAGTTCGCCCAATCAAAAAATTTTCTATGCAAAGTTGTAGCTCTTTATTTGTGTAACAACTTTTATATAACAATTTATTTTGGTTTATTTGTTTGTTTACAAAATATTTGCAAAAAATCTAAAAAGGACCCTAGATAAATGCCTCTTGGGGTATCCCGATTTTTCCTAAAAGCTTATCAATTCAAAATATTAACATCAAAATCTTATATATGAAATTTGAAAACATTCCCATCAGCTGTTTTAACTATACACGTGTACGGAGAAGGACTAACAAACAGCCAGATGCCGCATTTTATATTTCATATAAGCGGTTAATCAAAATTTAATTAAAGTTAAAATAGTGGATATTGAAAAGATGGACTTTTACTTATTCATATGTGCGCGATATTTCTTGGTCTTCCTTGGATAATTTTTTAATGTGTTGCAATTTAATAAAAGAAATGCTTTTATAATTTAATTAAAATAGTCGGATTTTTTTTCTAATTTTTTCTCAATTTTTTTTTTGTATATATGACGCCTTCTTTGTAATTTAATTTTCAATCTTTTATTTTCTTTTACCATTTTGTTATCAGAACAAAGAACTTCATACATTTCTTTAAAACCGGGGAAATTAACTTGAAACTTAAGATACTTTATATGTGTATCAAATAACAATGAATTGGCTTGGAATTTTATTTTGAAAATAAATTTCAAAATACAAGATTGTAGAGTCGGATTTAAAAAAATTTTAATATATAGTGATTGAAAACATGCAATTAAAGGAAATAGTGTATAAAAGAAGGAGATTTTTAAGAAAAGATTTATATGTAGGCATTTTTTCTGTAATATAATAATGTTATTATTGTATTGCAGTTTTAAAAAATATTTCTTTTGTATTTCTCTAACACTTCTGGTTAAAATTAATGGCGGGTTCTTTAATTCCAAATGATTCATAACATGAGGAAGTTCTTTTAATTGCAGGAAAAGATTTGATTTTATTTTAATTTATTCTGGCATTTCCAATTTAATTTAAAATAAATATTAATAAAGACATCTTTGTTTAATTGCAATCAGAAATTATAAAGTTAAATAGGAAATTTTCTGTAAAACGGAATTGGGGGGAAATTGATGGGGGGGCATCAAATAAGACCCTGTGTGAAATAAATACGGGGCTTTTCATAATAATTGAGCTATAACGTCCTCACTAAAATATTTTTTTCATCACGAAATCTTATTTCAATTGAATCTTCTACTTCTTGAGAAAAAAAAACCCCTGGGTTATATTTCTCTTTTAATCTCTGACCTCTTGAGAAATCGAACCCTGTAGTTTTAATTCTCTTATGCGAATAATATTCTGGAGGGATCTTAGAGCTAGATCCAAAAAAGGGAAGTTATTCCCTTTTTCCAGAATTTTGAATACAACCTTAAAATCTTTCCTTGTTCAGAAACTTATTTGCACATACGTAGGTTAATAATCTGTACAAGGGGAATATTCTGTTTTCAAATACAATTCAAAAAAACCTTCACAATTTAACACCTTTTAAATAATACAAAGGTATAAGAAAAAGGACTCCGGATGTTATTATACCCGTATGACTATATAGTCATTATACCCGTATGACTATATAGTCAAAGGGTATAATAAATTTGCCATTACGTTTGTGACGCAGAGAAGGAGGGGGGGTAGATATAGACTCAAGTGTATGGATCGGATCAGAATCGAAAAAAAAATCGATTTAGCTATGTATGTCCGTCCGTCCGTCCGTCCGTCCGTCCGTCCGTCTGTCCGTCCGTCCGTCTGTCCGTCCGTCCGTCCGCACGATAACTCAAAAACTAAAGGAGCTAGGATCTTGAAATTTTCGCAAATTCGTTTTTTTGCAATAGCCGTCATCGCTATTTAAATCCAGCCATTTTGGTCCATGGGTTCGGGTGGCTGCCATACAACTTCTTTTTTTATATGAGTATTTCTCTGTACCTATTACAGCTACGTGTCTGAAATTTTGTCAAAAGTAGTTTAGTTTCATGGCCAAAGTTACTGCAAAATTTGGTTGGTCTACTGCAAAGGGTTCGAGTAGCTGCCATACAACTCCTTCTTTTATATGAGCATTACTCTATACCTATTAAAGCTGGGTGTCTGAAATTTTGCCAAAAATAGTTTAGTGCAATGGCCAAAGTTACTGCAAAATTTGGTTGGTCTACTGCAGAGGGTTCGAGTAGCTGCCATACAACTCCTTCTTTTATATGAGCATTATATTTCACATAATAAAGCTGGTATGTTTGAAATTTTGCCAAAAGTAATTAATGTTTATAATAATAATAATGATATAATGTTTATATAACGGTCATACGGGTATCCCAGAGTTGACACAGTCTACTCTACTACACTCTTCCTCGTTTTCTTTAAAATTAATATTTGAATTCTAGAGGAACAATTATCTGTAGTCTTTATTTCTTAAAGCCCTATTAAATGCTTTCGGATTTTGGACTAAACACGAAAAGTTAAGAAGTTAAGAGTTTTCAGCTAATAATTAAGGAGTTCAAGAAAAGTATACAAAAAAAAAATTAAGCTAAGTATACAGGGAGGTACAAAATTAATTAAATTGAGAAAATAGTTTCCAAGGTATAGGTAGAGAAAAAGATACAGCCATCTGCATGCATAAATTTTTGATAAAGTTATACCGTAAATCCCTACATCTGATCTATCCTGAATCTACTTTTAGAATTTTTTGTAAGATATTCCTCTACCATCAATTACAATCAGATGACAATTTCAAAAGGAGGAAGTAATTGTGCTAAATCGACAGGTTCATATCTCTTCAAAATCTTTTAAACGATAAGCAAACGGAATTTTTGTATTATATAATAGGAAATGGTAAAATAATAGGCTATTAGAATCCTTCAAGCAGTCTCCGGTTCAAAATATTTCGATAAGGTTCAAAATATGTCTATTCGTCTTGAAAACGATTCCATTGTTACTTCAACGCCCACTCTACTAGACATTTTACTTCTAACCTTAAACAACTTCAACCTTTTAAAAAACTAAATAGCATTTCTATAATAAAACATTGAATTGTTAACGGTATTTCCTCTTTTAGTACTTATATACTTCTTTTAAATATTCTTTTAAAATATAAAAACTCATTATTTAAAAAGACTTACTTAAAATAATTACAATGTTTTTTTCAAGAATTATATTAAAATATAATTCAAATTAAAAAATAAAAATAATGTCTAATAATTTAGCCTATATAGTGGGTGGTTTATAAATTTAAAATAAAATAAATTTAAACCACCCACTAGACTCAAATATATTTGTTTTTTTTTTTGTTAAAAATATCTCACAGCTATTTTTTTACAAACAAACACAAATACATACAAATATATATATATACAAATGAATATATCTATAAAAGAAATACTATTTTAATGTCACTTTAAATTTTTATTTTATAAATTAAGGACAGAGGTTATGTCGTTTTTTGTATTTTTACATTTTTTGTTTTTATCTTTTGAATACTTATTACTTCTGCTACATTACAATTAAAGAATGTCCTGGTGGCGTGTAACAAAACAATGGGATGTTTAAAAAACGAAAAAAAATTTTTTTTTTATTTTCAAATCATTAACAATTAAAATTAAAAAGAAATTTAAATGTATATATACGAATTTAAATATATATCTTGAAACACACAGAAAAATAAGGAAAGCAAGCAGCCAAGGGTTTTTACAAAGGACATTTTTAAAATCAAACAATGTTCCGCCATATTATTTTTGGGTTAGAGAATTTATAATAAGAAATCGTTAATAATAATTCTGTAGAACTTTTTCGTAGGAATTAATTATGATCCCTTGACCCCTTACAACATTAAACGATGAGCCATAATGACTTAAAAAAAATTCTTGAAAGTTCAATATCTAAAATTTCAAGTTCCTGTATAGCTCAAACCGTTTGGAAGCAATAAGTGGCTATGAACTTCACAAAAATTGAGTTTCACATAACGGTAATTTTAAACACCGTTTGGCAACCCTATAAATTTATTATATATTTATATTTTTAATCGTTCGGCATTAATCTTCAAAGTGTATACCTTATACAACTCTTTTCATAACAATTCTTATATAGGCCTCTTCTTGAATTTTGGAGGCTCCAGCTCCCTAACGGGACTTACAGAATAAACTGCTTCTATGAAATTAAATATTTTACAATACCTTCTCGTATACACCTACACTTGGTTTTTTTTATTTTAAACGAAGAGTAAAATTTTAGTAAACACTCGGACGGGCAGACAGACGGACTGAGTGAAACTACATAGGCACATTTTTTCAAAATTTTTTTAAAAAACTGCTAAAAGGGCAAAAAAAGAACTTACAAAAATATATAAGGCTTTTCCTTTTGAAAATTTTACTCTATTGTCATTTTTTTGGTTAACTGGTAGCATTAAAAATGTCCCCAAATAGCGTTTTTCTTCTTTTTTTTTTTTTTTGTTAGTTACTATTCTTAAATTCCTTTCAAAAGCATTATAATTTTTTCTTGTTATCTTTCTCTTTTCATTTTGTTTTTTTCTCTTTCTGATTTTTTGTTATTTTTTAATAAATTCTATAATTATTTTCGTGCTGCTTTTAGCACAATTGTAAAAAATGAAAAAAGAATTTATTGTTTCGAAGTATCAGTACTTCAGTATACAATTATGTAGGTGGTATCTATAGATATATACATATTTATATATATATATATTTGTTTATCATAATAACTATGAATTTTTTTAAATATCGCAAATTCTTTGAATATTTTACTATGAAATCATAATATTGGGAATTGCACGTGGAATATACAAAAATAATTCTTTTTTTTTATTTTTGAATGAAATACAATGAATGGGACTTTTATTCTCCATTTCTTTTTTTTCATCTTTGTTTATTGCTTTCTTTGTCTATTTTAAATATAAAACTTTTGTAAAATAATATGAATTTATAGAAATACTGTAATCGGTCTCTTTCTAATTTTCTTAAATTCGGGGCAGAGAACTGACTGTCATTTGAAACTTTAAAACATTTGGTGAAATGAGTTATTGAGAAAGATTTAAACTCAAATTTGTAAAAAACTCTTATTTTAACTCAATTTTAATTTCAACTTTAATTTTAAGTCTGCGCGTAGCTTCACCGGTGCTAAAATATTAAAGTGACTGAATGTTGAACTAAAATATTACAATGATTCAATTTTGATTGAATTTAAGCTTGAGTTTAGCGATGAATTGAATGCAACTTAAAATATAAGTTATTTTAAGTAGTTTTAAAATTGTGAATATTATTAATTCAATGTTGAGCTGATTCAAATATGAGACTGACTTAATGTTGATTGGATTTAAGCTTGAGTTTAGCGATGAATTGAATGCAACCAAAATTTTCGAGTTATTTTTAAGTTTTATTAAAATTATAAGTATAATTAACTCAATGTTCAGCTGATTCAAATATGGGACTGACTCAATGTGAGGTAATTCAAATATGAGACTGACTTAATGTTGATCGGATTTAAATTTCGGTTTAGTGATGAGTTAAGCTTGACTCAAATCAACTCGACTCAAATTTAGGGGTTTTAAGAAAAGTATACACCGATTGATTATTAATTATAGTTAGATGTTAGTTTTCAAGCTGTAGCTATTGTTGGAGCTTGTATTACATATATATACTATTGCAGTTTAAAAACCTAGCTATAGCACTACGTCATCGAACAAATCTATATAAAATATATTTACAAATTAAATTTTTTTAAAAATTCTTCCCAAAATATGCTTCTTTTAAACCACAGAATTTCTTCCAAAAGAATTTTACTTCTTTGTTAAAATTTTTTTTTACTCAATTTTCATCTTCATAACATTTCTGAAAGCTTAGCAGCTCAGTTTGAAATAAATAAAAAACAAAAAAACTAATAACAGAAGCACAAAAAAAAAAAGTTCATAAAGTAAAGCCCTTAAGCATTTTTATTGCATAATAGACTATATACAATATTTTGCAATACCTGGTTTTAACTCGGTAAATGCAATGGTATCTTATTTAAGAATTATTTACACCAACAATTTTTTTTTTTTTTTGTTCTTTTGTATTTGTTGGTTTTTGTAAAGAAGTCATCATTTTTGTGGTTGTTGTTGTTATTTTACTTGTTATTATTATTATATATATATATATATATATATATATTGTTTTTACTTTTGTTAATCCAACACCATTCACAAAAAGCACACTTTTCTTTATTTAAAATTTTTTTTTTCATTTCATCTTATATACCGTAAGCGTTTTAAAATTATGAATAAGTATATATGTACATATATATATGTACAGTTATATATATTTTGAAAAAACCAGAGTCGAATTCTTAAGGTTTTGTTAGGTCGATGAATTGGTTTTGATTCCGCGTGTATTTACAACATTGAAAATAAAATATATATCTATACAGGGTGTTCGAAACTTAAAAGTCATATAGAAATTCAACCAACAAAAGATTATTCTGGAAAAGGGTCTATTTCTAACGGTTTTGCCTCAAAGTAATTTTGCAAACTTGTTAAAAAAATAACAGTATATTTATCCCTGTACAATATAAAAAATTCGTTTAAGTGTCATTATCTAGCTAAAGTTATCGGCTTCATTATAATATTATTAAAAATTTTCATAGTCACTAATAGTTGAAAAGAGACAAGGTGACTCTCATGTCGATATTTATTTATTGGTTTTTAAGTAACTGTCCATAATCAATCGTTTATTAATGTATCAATTTTATTTCATTTTTAAAATCACCTATTCCTCAGCTACTTTTTGAGACAATTCATTTTTCTCAACTCTTTTACCGTTTTTGTATAGACTTTTGAAAAGAAATTGTATAGACTTTTCATAAAAAAAAAAATTAACTTTTGATTGGATTGTTTTAAATACAACAACAAATTTTGTAGAGTGGAATATAAGCTTTCTGATTTTTAAGTACCTACAAATGGTCATCCAATTCCTAATAGTTTGAAGGTTATGAAAGTTGAAAGTTCAGTTTTTGAAAAACCAAGTTTCTCTATTTTCTTTTGGAACACCCTGTATTTTGTGCACTTTTTCTAGGATATTTGAAAATAGCATTTAAACCATTTCCACTCAAAATTCAGATTCGCTCGAAATTCTAGCGATTTTCGTACTCAAACTTGTATTAATATTTAAAAACCAATAATTGAGCTGCCACCGGCAATATTGTCACCGACTTAGCCGATTAATATTAACAATGATTTAATGACTTAAGTTATAGATCTTTGTATGAAAAGTGTCTATACACAATTTTTAAAGCTTAATATTTCAAAAACGGTTCACAATAGACCCCATCCCGAATTTACTTTCAGAATTTTTTGTGAGATATTCGTCTGCCATCAATTACAATTAGTTTACAATTTTAAAAAAAGGAAGTATTTGCGTTAAATCGACAGGTCAAAATCTTTTAAACGATAAGCAGGCGGGAATAGAAAATAATTGGCTTAGAATTCCTCTAACAGTATCCGGTTCACAATAGAATAGACCACAATATTCCAGTCAACTTTTACTAGTACATTTTGCTTCTCTTATCTTCCCTATGACGAACACGATGCTTATGCACCCTGTATATATTTATATATTACTTTGAATAAAATTTTGATTCGAATCTATAGTTTTGTGGTTATGTTCATTTTTTTTTTTATTAAAGAACTTTTAAATCGACTGTCTGAGTACAAATTTATTAAAACAAAATAAGTAACCAAAGACTCTCTCTTTAACAGTGTTTTTGTTTTTATATTCGTTGTTGAGGTTTCAAGGTGATAAATGTACAGTACAGATAAATCTATAGATACTAAAAGAACATGAAAAGAACACAAGTAAAAAAAAAAAAATAGTGTGAAAAAAATTATGATTACTTTAGAATGTAAAAAAAAAAAAGAATGAGATGGTGAATATAAAAGATAACGATTTAAAAGGCTTATTTAATAATAAAGCTTGATTTAAATATAGATTAATGTTCAAAATAGTGAAAAAAAAAAAATATAAAATGAATTTAAAAAAAATGTATTCACTTTGAATATTTTATAATACATTTAGTTACAACAGCGCCTTTTACAGTATTCAAAGATGAAATATAAAAATAATTCAGGGATTAAATAACAGTTTTCTTTTTTCTTAGATAAATTTTATCTTTTAGGATCATTTAACTTTATTTAATAATCATAATTAAATATTTAAATTAATATTTCGTAAATAATTTAATAAAGAAAAAAAAGAAGAGTTAAATTATTAAGAAGAAGTTAATTTTTTTTTTTGAATAAATTATGTAAATGTTGCTATAAACATTTCTTTGATTAAATAGAAATTTTTTTAAGTGGTTTGTTTTGGATTATTGTTGGATAATATCATTTTTAAAATGTAGTAAAATTGTATTTAATTAATTAAGATTTATATACAGTCAGTTTCAGAATTATTTAGACAATTAATATTAGAAAGATAACCGATCTTGCTGCAGTTTTATAGTTTAATAGGTTGTAAGTTTATATTGCAGGAAGATAATGCACCAATCCATAAATCTCGCAAGATAAAAACGTTTTTAATAGGAGTTAATCAAAATGTACTAGAGTGGCCACCACAGAGCCTCGATTTAAATTTAATTGAAAATTTATGCCCCCAAACTAAAGCTCGAAATTCCACAAAAAAATTGGAAAATCAAAGGAAGAAGCATGGCAAGATGCACTAGCTTCTTGTGAGAAAATTTCAATTGAGATATTGAATTCTATGGATTCAATGTCCAGACATTTGCAAGCGGTCATTTTTATAAAAGCTGGCAATACAAAATATTAGGTTCTTTATTAACAACAATATTATTTATTATTTAAAGATTTTTGAACTTTGTTAACTTGTCGAAATAATTATAAAACAAAATCCACTTGTCTAAATAATTATGAAATTTTTGTTTTGTTTGGTGATTTTTGGTTTTATATTGTTAAGAATTAAATAAAGAATTTGTGAAATAAGTTTGAACTTTATATTTTCAAAATTGCTACAGGTACTTACTTTATTTTAAAATAATATTTATCTTTCTAATATTAATTATCTAGATAATTATGAAACTGACTGTATTTAAACTACTGGTTCCGGTCCTTAATAATAATGAGAGCAAGTTTTTAAATTATTTTATTATTACCGTTTCTTAGGAAAGCTCGAGGCGTTTGTTCTGTCAAATGTCAAAAACAAGTTATGTGATATGAAAATAATATAAGAAGGAACATTTGACAAAATCTAAATGTGTTATAGATCTAAACGTTTTTTTAATTTATTTTAAAAACATTAAGAGCCAAACTTGGTAAATCCAATTGCATTAAACGCAGCACTAACAGTAAAGTATTTTTTTTTTAGATTAAATATTTGGTTTTGACCTATTTTGTATGAAAGTGTATTAAAGTTGGATACAAATTCAGAGTTCCAATAGTTTCTTTTGCGGGCATTTCGGTGCCTTTACTCCCCATTATATTAAATGCTATTGTTGTCCTATTATTATGCATATAGAAAAAGTTATATGAGGTTTTTGGAGTTAGATACAATATTATCATGGCAATAATTTGTTTTACAGGGGTTTGAGGGCGTTGGCCTCAAGCATAATGAATGTTTAAGAGATGTCTTATTATGTATGCAAAATTTAGATTTAGATTCATAATGACAGTTTTATGCTTTTTTCCATAATATTTATATATACGAGTATAAGGGTTTGTAAGATTACTTTGATGCATTTGAATTTTCAAAGTTTCGAAATAATATTCAACATGCCTCCGTAATTTGGAAATCAAAAGTCTGATTTCATGATTTCAAAAAATTACTCAAAACATTTTGTAGTTGAACTTAAACATAATAAAAAATATTTGATGAGTCCTGACTTTTAAGCCCTTCGAAAAAAAGTAGCTCCATAACAGTTAAAGCACCACTTTTTGCAATTAAAGCATAAAACATTTTGACCTCCGGTCTATAAACATAATTCATAATAAGCGTTCGATATAATAATAATATTCATAATTTTATACTAGTCATTTTGAATTTGTAAATCTTGGAAATATTTTTACATTTCTCTGGCGAAACCTTTACAACTAATGTACACAGATACGCTATTTAAATATTCGGCTTATCTTATTTGTTTGGATACCGCAACTGATTTATCTGAAACATTTCTAGACATCAATTAATAGTATTTCTAAACTTCCGATTACAGATAACGTCAATAATTTATTTATTTATTTAATTGTGGTACCAGACAACAGTAAATATTGCCTGGTAATATTAATCCATTACGTCAAATCGGCAACTTATTATTAAATGATTGTAATATACAAAATATTTTTTTATTAGATATGATCCGACCAGGGTTCGAACCCGAGACTTTGAAAAGTCGTCAGTTTAGGACTAAGCTATCGGTCAGATACATCACTAATATATTAATAAATTAACGAACCTGCAAAAGACTGGATGCAAAAATTATTAATTTTATTAAAAATGTTAATAAAAATAAAATTTAAACTTAAATTAGATTTATCTTTTTTCTACTCTTAAGTTAATTATTAATTTCAAAACTCGGTCAAGTATATTTGGTTGAAAGTGCAATTTAAAACAACCATTTTTTTTAAGATAAAATAGTTCATACAATAAGTTAAAAGCAATAAACTACAATGCACCTGCAAAATTTATGTTACTTTTAAAATTTGTGCAAGTAAATAACTATTTTTCAGCAATTCCAATATTTTTTAGTAGTTATGATTTATTAAAACACCCAATATTGAAATTCAGGGAATAAATTTTGAAATATTTCACTCTGAATATAAGTATGAAAAAATTTCAACAAACTTTATTACTAAAAAATATTGAGGACAGTTCCATGAATTTATTGCCCCTAATATGAAATTCTAATAACAAAAATAATTTAACCATAAATAATCAAAAAACATTGTTCCTAAATCCATATTCCCATCTAAATCTACATCTGGTTAAATTATATGATTTGAAAAATAGTTTTCCCCTTACAGCTAACCTATAAATTTTTAACACACTCTCAAAAAATATGAGAAAAATGTGTTTAAATAATTTCACACTGTTTGTCCTTCTGGATTTTATAAGATTTCGACAGAGTTTTAAATAAAATTTTCTATAGTCCCTCCTATTACGCCCAAGGACCAAAAAAAATGGAAACATGTTGGATTGAAGCATGTTACATATTCTAGCAGATCTTACAATTAATAATTCTCCATAAGCAGTTTTAAAGTATATATAGGAATTCCCACTATGCTTAGAAACGAGTACAAGAGACCATCTGATTTTACATTGAAATTGGACATTGTGGATTTTAACTCAGTAGAGTTAACTCAGTGTCAATACCTATATGATATCTATAAAAAAAATCAAAACTCAAATATTTCGACGAGTGCTAGGACGAGTGAAAGTAGTCTGGAAGGCGGGATCGTCAATTTGGCGTAAAACGTGATTTTGGACCAAAATTCATGTAACTTAGTAAAATTTGTTAAGCACCAGCCCATTTATTTGTTAAACAACAGCATCATAGATATTAGACAGATCGCTGGGAGAAAAATATGCTTCACAGCGAAAGAAAATATCTAAACATTTGCCTGCGCCGTTGACGCCGTATATATCATTTCATAACGCTTTTTGGTTAAAATTTTTTTTTATAAACTCTTTACCCAAAACTTAATATATAATTGTTCAACTTAAAAAATGTGCTTTTTAAAACCCCCTTCATTACCTGAGTATTTCATTTTCCCATCCCTTATTCAAAACGCACACAAATCTAACCATGTAATGGCTGAATTTATTAAAATGTGCAAACTGTAAATAAATGTTTTTTTCTTCTTATTCTTTTTTTTGAATTAAAATCAGTTGCATACAATTCCCATTACCACCTCCAATGTTTTTCATATTAAATTTTTCATCTACCTTAAAATTACCGTTTAAAAGTACAGAAATATATTCGCGAGATTTCCCAACTTCCTATTATTTTCAGGTTTTTCGAAATTTATACAATGTAAATTAAAAACAATATAAAATCTGTAATATTAAAATATAATTGAAGCGGAAGAGAAAATTTTACAAAAAAAAATATTAAAAACAAGGGAAAACAGAAAAAACCTAACAAAAGTTTATCTGGACGGAAAAATCTAACATTAAAATTCTTTTTACAAACGGAATCATTCGTAAAAACAAAAAAAAATAAATTTGGTACCAAATAAATGAGGAAAACACACAAAAAAAATGAGAAAGAAACACTCTTCATTACAAAATCAGAATGAAAAAATAAAAATAGAACATTGGCCCACGCTTGAAAAACTTTTTTCTTTTGTTTTCATTCCATTTAATTTTTTTCTCAAATAAAAAAAAAATAAAACAAAAATGTCCCGCATTTTCTATTTTCACCTTAAAATACCTAGTGTCGTTCCAAAATATTTTTTTTTAGCAAAAAAAAAAAAAATTCCTGAACATCACTTTTGCGAATTGAAATTTACTCTCGTTTCTGGTGAAAAATTATTAAAAAAAAAAATTTTGCAAAAATTTTTCCCAATTTTTTAGCACATTTTTAAAAAAATTTGAAAAAATAATGCCAAGCTAGTTCCAATCTTCCCATTCGTCCGTAGGTTTATGAAACCATTACACCCATACAAATAAAGAAATGGAATTTTAACTACTGGTAGGTATTGCAAAAGAAATTAATTTCATAGAAGAATCTGTTTTCGTAGCCGAATCAATAACGGAGCGGCAGCCCTGGAAATTATGAAATAGCCATATATTTAAATTATCAGAAAAAAGTTATACAAAGTTTATTTCCAATCTGAGAGTGCCAAACTGTAGTTGACTTTAAAAGCTTTATAAGATTTATATGTAACATAAATATTTAGGGTTGCCAAATGGTACTTTAATTTACGGTTATGCGAAATACTATTTTTAGAAAATTTCTGACCAATTTTTATTTTCCGAACGGTTTGAGTTATTAACTTGAAATTTTGAGCAGAGCTAAATTTAAAAAAATATGTATGTGTCGTTTAGGAAAATCTCTTAATATTACCATCTATTTAGGAAGTGTAGCGGGTCAATTTACAATTTTTAAGCACCTACAACTTGAATACATCTTCAAATTTTTAAGTATAAGCGCAAACAGTTTCAATTGAATTATTTATGAGTAATTAATTATTAATATTTGTTTATGTTACAGTAACATCTGTGACTTTTAAGAGTGAACTAAATTTGTAAACTAGATTTTTAAGTTTTGCAAGGAATATTTACATAAAATATTGATGCATTTCAGTGGGAATTGTAATTAATAGAATTTTTAATAGAATTTAATTCAAATTATGAATTTTTCAAGTGTTACCAAACCTTTGCCATTTTGTAACACCCACTTATTACTCTTCCAGTGGTTAGTGTTATGGGTAACATTCAGAATTAATATTGGAATTTTAAAATGACTAAAGTAAGATTAATTAAATTAAATCAAACTAATTGCTTCAATGAACTTGAATTAAGTTAACATAACTTAAATTAAATTTGAGTTAGTTTCTAAAGGATATTTAAACATAAGTCATTAGGTTAAATGCATAAAATTGAGTTTGAACTAAAATCTAATTTTTTCAAACAAGAACAAAGGTTGAAATCTCATTTTTATTTTGGTCCAATGTTTGTTTGATGAGTTCGTACTCCTATTTTTGTAAAATTTTTATGTAAATCATGTCAATAGGTAAGGAAACTTATTTGAATAGTTGCTTAGTACTTGTACATTTCAATACAAGTTTATTCGCTGCACAAAGCAAGCCTCACCAAACACGTTAGTCTTTAAAGGGGTTTAATTTTTTAATGAGCAAAACACTTACGCCTTGATTTGAAATGTTCAATAAATATTTTCAAGCTAAACTAAATTTAGAAGCATTAGGGTATAATTAGAAAACATTGGGGTAGAACCATAGCCTACCTAATGAACAATTCTAAGTAGTTCGTAAAAATACTTTTTAGCATACCTAGGACCGGATTCCGACACTGTACCACAAATTCATTGATGCAAATGCAAATTCACGTACTACGTTGAGTGCACTATTGCGTAATCCGAACCCCTGCCTGTAACTTTTAAAATTAAACTACTTCTATTCCAATAACGGCTAAAAAATTTTTCTACTTCTTCCATTTTAATATTTAATATTTTCTTCATCATCACGGTACCAAAAATTTTCCGCGAATAAATTTTCCTTTCTATTCGATTGTATTTTTTTATTTTATTTTTTGAATTTAATGTAAAATGTTTTTTAGTGCAAATTTTTTTTAATTCAATTTTTTATCCAGCACTTAATAAAACATAGAAAAATATATAAGTATCTATAAATATTCATCAATATGCTGGTTATAGTTGTTTGGTTTAGTTATTCACTGCTGATGCTGTTGGTTAAATTTATAGTTGGGTATTATGTTAGAAATCCAGATCTATGTAAATGCAAATAAATTTTTTGAATAATAAATGGCCAAAAATTAAATGAATTTAGTTTTCATTCTCTGTTTTGGTTTTTTTTTTTTTTCAAAAACTTTTGAATTTTTGCTTCAAAATTTCATTTATGAAAAAAATAAAAAACTCTGTAGTTTTTTTTTTTATTTGTTCTCTTGTGCATAATTGGAGTCAAAAGATATTAGAAAAAAAAACAAAAACCCAACATATGTTTATGGAACGGAAATTAAACTGCTAATTGAAATTCATTTTAGAAACTTTCATTTTTTATTCCCAAGAATTGCATTTCAAATGTGGAGGATTTAAAAATAAATGATAGAAGGCTGTAGGAGAAAAGTTCCCAAAAAAAAAGTTGTGAGAAAATTTGGGCTTCTTTCATAAAAATTGTATTTGGGACTTTTTTCATATATATATATATATATACCAATCAATTAGATTCAGTGGGTTGTGCGGAATTTTTTAATTTTTTCTATATAAAGTTTAATTTCTGCGGAGTCAGACTATTTCCTTCAGTTCAATGAAGTTCCAGTTGACTTCCACGGGTACTTGGTTTTGAATTCAAATAATCAATATAAATTTTTTTAGATGCCAATATTTTTTCAATTATTCCAATGGGACTTTTAGCTGTGGGACGTGTCACACTTTACTTTACACACTTTAGTTTTTAATGTAAAATTAATTTTTTTGAAAAAGCAGGAAGTGCCGTTATTTTCATAAAATATAACACAATTATGGTTTAATTTTTTCCTATTGTAGCATTTAAGATAATCGGGGCTGCAAATTTCAAACCCTTGTTAAAACAATTTATTGAAACCCTGATTTTGTATCCATATCTTAAGTCCTACCTAACTTTTGACTGACATAAAAAATATGTCAGAAAAGCCTAAAATGAACCGCATTTAACATTCTGGAGAATAGGCAATCCTAATTTTGAGTTCTACTCTAAAATCTCTTCGAACACAGGATACCACTTATACATGATAAATAAATATGACGGAATAGGAGAAACCTTTGCTTTCTCAAAAATGCTTAAAATGACTTCCTTTTTTTTTTTAATTTTATTAAGATGTTCGCTGTCCAAATTTCGGAACTTTTTTCCTTTCCTTTGTGGACTTTTATAAAAAAGTTTTTTGAGAACTTTTTTCATATGCAAAAAGGAGTATTGTTTAATTTTTGTTTTGCGAACTTTTTTCGTGCAACCAAGATTGGCAATTTTTTTTTTACCTAGAATCGAAATATTCATTTTGGAATCGTATACCATCAATATGTGGTAAATTATTTAAAAATTTTAACGTTTAAAGTGAATAATGAACTGAATCCAATTCTTGTAAATAATGTAGGATATGATATTTTAACTGATGTTATCATTTGTTTCTGAGAACGATCGCTTACATTAAAAACAAAACAATAGTTTTGATAATCTCTAGGAATATATTCCTTTTATTAAAGGTGATTTTGACTTCATCGAATGGAAAAGGATTAGCGAATGGAAAAGGAATTCCATCGAATGGAAAAGGAATTTAATGATAAATCTAAATACATACTTCTTGATTTAAGCCAAATTAAAAATTTAAAAAGAAAACAGGAAATTTTGGGAATATTAATAGTTGTTGCATTCAACGAGTTGTTATATCTAGTACAGGATCAGTTACGCTCAGTATCATGTAGGATAAATGGGAAAATTTTGAAGCATATTAAAGAGAGAGATTTGAATATTCTTTTTAAATTTCTTTTAGTCGAATAAATACTTATTACCAAAACAAAAAAAGAACTTCAATATAACGATGGAGCAGGAGATGGAGTAGTGGAATAACTCATTTTGGAATTATTCTCAACCAATATTATATGTGACTTATATTCAATCATTAATTGCTATAATGGTTTTGGAAATCAAGGTTCGTGACGGAGAAAGATTTTTTGCGTCCGAAATAAATGAAGACCTTCCAAAACTTCCAAAACCAAGGTTCTATTTACTATAATAACAATTTAAATTAAAATATCAAAACTTTTGCATAACTACGCTTTATTTTGGAATCCAATAATAAAAATACCAACAAAATAATATGATCCCATATATTTGTGGTTATAGACCTTAATTGAAATTTAGAATTATAAAAATAAATTACGCAACCCTTTTTTAATGTTTATTGTTTTAATTTCAATCAGTTTTTAAATAAATACGTATTATTTTAAATATATTGAAAATTCACAATCGCCTTAACTACCCATATTATATTTTTAAAAATTATTGAACTTATTTAAAACACTAGTGCGCAATTATAATTATAAAAAATCCCTAATAAACCGCAAAGTTTCATGTTGTGCATTTTTAAAATAAAACTTATAGAAAACCTTGGCTTTTGTAAAATAAAAAATTGTAATATTTTGGAATTAGTCAATATATTATTTACTTATTAATTTATTTAGTTTTAAAAGTTTGTAAACAAAGAAACAGTAGTTTTAGGGAAAGTCAATATTAGATAATGATTTCGAATCAAAGTTTTAAGGAATAATTTAACAAAAACTTCCATATAGTCCCGCAGTGAATTAAATGATAAGCCCCCGGAGTCTTATGACTCAAAAAATAAGCCAAAAGCCCCTCAGAAATTGCAAATCGATTTCAGGGCCAAAAGTTCCTTGTAAATAAGAAATAATTTCCCATTACATTTTAAAACATGTGATTAAGTTTTAAACTTCCTTTTTTTTCACTTAAAAAAAAAATAGTTCACTTTAAATAAATATTTTAAATAAAAAAAAAATGTCCTCACTTAAAGGTCTACAAGTAGAAAATTCTTTGGTGACTCACTTGAAATAGAAAGGTCTTCACTTAAAATTGAAAATATCTTCAATTAAAGTAAAAATGTTATATTAAAGTATTTTACAAAATTATTTTGCCCCTTTCTGCAAAGTATTTATATACTGGTGTATAAGACCTTTTCAATTAGAAGCGATCTTACATTTGGTTGCAAAATTTGCATTTAAAAAAAGGGGAATAGCCCTATTTTCAATATAATTAATTTGAAAATAAATTAATTGTTTTAATACTGAAATTTAAATATATGAGTTATGAAATCATAAGTCTCCGAAGATCTTTTGACTCAATTGTCGAAGTTATAATCTCATAGATGAATTTTTGGCTTATTTTGAGTCATAAGTGCCCAGTGAACTTTTAACTCCAGGAATTTTAACATATCGCCGATTAAAACTCAGTAAAAAAAGGATCGTGTCAAGTGTAAATTTGATCCATACTATAAGTGTTTATTTTGTCATTTCAAATTTATCAGATACTTAAAGTGAATGGTTTCTTTGAATTAAATTATAACCTTATAATCACTACGTCATTAAATAAGAAAGTCTCAGACCAATTATCCGTTAAACAAGGAAGCCAGTATCATTCAAACTTATCTCAAAGACTTAAAAATTATTAAAAATTATGTTAAAAATATAAAAAACAAAAATTAAAAAAAAAACAATTCTAAAACCAATTTTAGAATATTATTAACTTATCATAAAAATTTTCAAATTAGATAGAATAATTCATTTTAAAAAGGATCTCTTAACAAAGCAGAGAATTGCTTTTATATATATATATATAAATCACTCAAAGCAGAATACCATTAGAAGTGGCATTAAAACTAATATTTAGTCACTTTAAAACAATTTTTTTTGAAATCATTTAAACTCTGATATCACATTTTCAAATTAAAAAAAAAATTTATATTAAATTTTCGATCTCTTGTACATTAATACACCCACACACAAAATATACAGAGTGTCTGCAACTCAAATATTACGAAAAGCGGAAATGATAGAGAAGTTCATAACCAACAAAAAATTGTTATCGACGGAGTGGAGGAGGGGATCTATTTCTAACATTTTCTGTGATAAATGCTTTCAAATTAATTACTTAAACCTTAAGAGAAAAACCAACATCTTCGCCCCTGTATTACATAAAAGATTCTTTTAAGTATCAGTAGCTGGCTGAAGCTAATAGGTTTCATAATAATATCTAAAAATTTGATTATCTCTCATAGATGAAGAGTACACTTAAATCAAGGATACAAGAACTTAAATCCTGAAGAATATTGATTATTTTCACTTTTTTTATAAAATAACCGTAAATTTAGTTAAAAACCGTTATTAATGTACATTTGACCTCATTATTAAAGTTATATACTGCTTAGGTTCAATTTGACACCTTACATTTTTCTAACATCACTTACCAGAATAATTTTTCCTCTCTTGGAGATAGCATTTGAATGGACATGGACAAAACATGGACATTTAAGTTTCAGACACCCTGTATATGTATTAAGAAGCAAAAATTAATACAAAAAAAAAGTTATAAACCGGACATTGAATACCACATACAATTTGAAAAATCTTTTAATTCAAATACAGAAAAATAAAACAAAAATAGACACACAAAGCAAATAGAAATTCCTTGGAGCATTTTCCAAACTATTAAAGTTTATTTGTCCATTAAAAAGTTCTGTTTTTCATTTTGTAAAATTTTATTGGAACAATAATAACAACAAAAGTATAAAAATTCCCAATTTGAAATGTCCATATACCATTTATAGGAACACATCATACAAAAGAGTAATAGATAGCACATTGCACTTGAATAACTTAAAATGGTTAATAATGAAGATACGACGAATTATTTGAATAACATAAAACTTTTTTGGTAATCTATTGAAAATCTGGGGAATACAATTTTAGAATACATATATATTTACATACATATACATATATGAAAATATACAAATAATCATGTTTGAATGAAATTTGAAAACTGACAGGAAAATTGTTCCGGAACCATTTTTTTTTTAAATGAATATTGTTCATGAAATTTACGCACTCTATGAAGAGCAATTACTATATTGGCATAGGTATATATATATATACTAATACATACAAAATAATTTAGGAAAACAAAAAACAAAACTAATCTCTCCTACAATAGAAATCGAAAAGCAGATTATATATAATATTTTACTCTGATATTTTTCCCCCGAGGCTAGGGACAAAATTGGGGCCAAACAAAGTTAAAAAAAAATTAAAACTTTTATTTTCAATTTTTTTTTTTTTTTTGAATTCTGAACAAATACATGCTACTTCTATTTTTACTAAAAATATACACTATAGGGTAAATACAAGAAAAATTAGTGAAATTATTACTAAATTAATAACTTTGATTTTCTTCTGGAACACTTTTTATTTTGAATTTCTTTAACCCTCCGTCGGGCGAGTGTCTATTTAAAATATAATCGCGTTGATACATTTCGTTATTGTTCCTTATTTTGGTTTTTTTTTGAAGATGTGTACTTTTTTATTTATTTTTTAAATGTGGCATGTTTGTCCAATAAATAAAAGCCTTGAATTTTAGTGTATTTCATTATATTTTATTAACCAGAATATGGACCAAACGGGTTGGTTTGACATGACAGCTTATCCTTTTATTTGAAACAAGATTTTCGTTACTTTTATCAACGTTCATTGGTCCTTATGCCTCTAGCTGAGGTTGAAAATTCAAGATCAGACTATAATACTTTTCCGAACTAAATTAGGTAAAAAATTAATGGAATCGAGAGCGCTGTATCTATCACTTTACGACGGTCAGCACAATACTAAACTACATTTAAATAAAAATTGTTAAAAAAAAATTTACATAATAAGTAGATCATATCGATACTAACTTGTTTAACTCGTTTAGAAATCGTAGAGAATTCCGGTGTAGATATCAAAATACACATACGCGCCCGACAAAGGGTTAAAAAAAATGGGATTAAAACTATATACAAATTGTACTATATTAAATTTAAATATTTGTGAATTATTATTTCTCATGGATAAAATTTTAATTTTTATATCTTGGCATTTTATATACGTATAGGCCATAGAGTTTCCTGTAACATTAAGAAGCTCTATACAACAAAATACCATGGAATGGAATGATTAGTAGAATATCTAGTCATACATATAACTGCTAGAAGGCTATTTATAGGAAAAATTGCATATTTATTAGGAAATTTAAGTTTTTAAAATTAAAAATATTAATGTACATTTTATTTACACGTTTTTCATGAATATTTACTATATTTTCATTTGACACTTTTTTTTATAGGGAAACGAAATATTAAAATTTAAAATTAAATATTTAAAAATATGAAATTAAAAATTGAATACTTATCATAACAATTTTACTTGAATAAATTACTATTCCAATTTATTTAATTTATTTATTTATTTATGAACAGTCCTCTATTCCGCACACAATGTGATAACTGATAAGGGGGTGAAGCATATTGTATTCCTTTTCAAGGGTAGCAGATATACATACTACTACCGATTTATCATTTTTATATTTAATATTATTTATTTAGTTTATACCACAACAAATGATGATGGTGATTTTGACAAAAAAAAATTATATTTCAAGACCTGTTCGGGAATTGAATTCGCAATACCTCAGGTAAAAACCCCTTTGCTTATTCAGTAGACCATAGAGGCTATCGACATTTTTTTCGTTCATTATTCACTTCAATTTTATGGGCCATTAGCAGTCGACAAAGCTCCTTTTTATTTATATTTTACAAGAGTGTCACTATAAAATAATAATTTTATTACTTTACCTATTGTAGTTCATTAAAAAGTCCCAAATACAGGTATTCGCCATCAATAATCTTACCTAACGGTATTAAGTTTTTTTTTATACTGTGATACAGAAGTTACGATATAAGCAACTTACGACCGCAGTTTCAACTTAAAACTTTTAGAATAAAATATTGGTGATTCAACCATTGCAATTGATAATATTAGTTAGATCCTCCTTCATTTAATAATTATTTCAATATTATAACTGAATTATACTAAAATTTATATTAATTCAAAACATTTTGTCCAATACTGACGTACACCCTAATCATTGCAATAACTCTTGACTAGTGCCATTTTGCAGTCCAACCGTTGCAGTAGTCAGATCGTCCTACATTTATTAATAATTTTAATATTATAACTGAATTTTTACTTAAATGTATATTAATTCAATTCACAACATTTTGACCAACACTGTATTTCTGTACATCTAAAAAAAAAACCAAAAAAAACAACAACAAAAAAATGAAAAAATACGTAAGTATATTGCATAATAATTGCCTATACTTTGAAAAATTTTGTGGTTTACTTTTCAAAACATTCCACAATCCATTTTTGGTATTAAAAAAAAAAAAAACAACAAAAACTTAACCATTAAAGTAAAAAAAAAAACAACAACAAAAAATATAAAATGAACAAACAGTTTTCATCTTACACTAGTGTATAAACTTTTATCAGATAACTTTAAATTTTTTCATTCTCCTATAGTAAATTCTATTTCTAACTTTTATATTCTATTTTGTACTCATCTTAATTTTTGCACACACACGCACATTTTGTTTGTTTTTGTTTTTTTTTTATGAATATGTCATGTACTTTATTTTGTTGTTGTTGAGAATTTTAGAGAATTTTAGAGACTCATATATATTATATATATATGTATATTAATTTTATTCATTGGGTCCATATTCTCTTGTAATTTTCTCATTTTCCCAATTGTCATGTACATTTTACTCAAGCACTTTTTATTTTATTGTATTTTTTCGTTTGTTATTATTGTTGTCCTTTTCTTTCATTTTATTATTATTACTGTTGTTATTTTTTGTTGTTGTTGTTATTTAAAGGTTTTTTACTTTTGAGATTTCTGAAGACACATAAATAAAGGAATTTTTTTTTTTTTTTTGTTTTTGTATTTTTGTGTTCTTCTGTTATTTGCTATTATTGTGGTTATTGTTGTTGTTGTTGTTGTGTCTATTATAACTGTTTGCGTTTTTCTACTCATAAAATAAAATAAAAAAATAAGAATAAAACTTCAATGCCATAGCTGTTTATATTATCCCTTAGCAAAATGAACGTGTGGAATTACATGTATGATAAAAATAAAAGGAATTTTTTTTTGCCTTGTTTTTGGATTTTGAATTGTTCAGAGGCAGGTCGTATCTTGTAAAATAGGTATACATAGACTTATGTCCCAAAACAAAGGGAAAGAATAATGATAAAAAGATGAAAATTGGATTTATAAATAAGCATGAACGCAGTATATATATATGTATATAAATATATTGTGTTTTATATATATGAAATAACAATTGGTATGTCTAGAAATTTTGTTTTTGAATTTCTGTTTGAGTTCAACAAAAAAAAAGTACACGTACTTAAACAAATTAGAGAAACATACAATAATATATTTTACCGTTATAATAAAAACAGTAAAACCACAATATGCAAAAACATTCGCAAAATTAAATATACTAACTTGAAATTCTTTGATATATTACTATTAATTAAAACTTTTTTGTAAGTTAGTCTTTTGTAAGGCATTCCAGAGAACCTGCGTTCGAATCCCGGTCAAAGTTCTCTGTCTCGACTCAGTTACCATTTGCCATTGGCTTTAAATAAATGGCATAACCAATAATTATTAATTCTATATCTTTAATAAAAAATTACATTATTATAACAATATAAACAATTAGTACTATCATGTAATTTGATTTAATAATATAACTGACATACATAGAAATACTATATATAATCAAATATAATACAGCAAATAGAATTATTTCCATTGAAAATCTAAGACGTTATAAGGCCTAGTACTAAACCTTAACCTAACCGAAATGTTATAAGGTCTAGTACTATATCGTATTTAAATTGTACATGGAATTCGTTAAGATCTCCTCCCTGCTTTAATATGTACCAATGGAATGGACAAGTTCATTGGCCTAACAATTTAACTCTATAGTAAAATTTATTCATTATTTTTTCTAAAAATTTGAGTTAAATAAGTTTAATACATGCTTAAATTCTGTACGCTTGCCACATACATGATACAGCTCTAAATATTGATTAGAATTATATTGCATATTTATAGGTGTAAAAAAATGTTTGTGCAATGCAGTTTGGTATTAAAATCATAGGTAAATATTTTGTAATAAGCATAGGGTAACATAGGGTAAAATTGGGCACATTTTTTTCAATAATAAAAAAGTATCAACTTTAAGAAACAATTAATTTAAGTACTACTAGAGTATATTTTTCCCCATTTGGACATTTTTAAAATTCTCTCAATGGATAGAAACCCAGAAATAACAAAACAGCAGACAAACAGTCAAAAATTAAATTTTCACAGTACAAAATTAAAACTGAAAAATTTGACAAAATATTGTGTAGGTATTTTTTACTTATTTAATTTTTTTAACTTTAACATGGATAAGCGTTTTTTTCTTCTTATTTTGTTCTTTGAATTTTTCCTTTTTGAACAAAATATCATTTTAGATACCCTATAATTTGATTTTTGGCAGTAACTATATTTTGTATCTACAGATTTAATGTTTTGAAAATTTGAATTTTTTAAGAGTTTTGTGTACGTGTTATAATAAAATACGATGCGATAACACGATACTATATATATATAAGCTGATTTGATTAAAAATCATCATTTATATGTCTTGAAAAACGGTATTAATAAAAATGTAAGAAAAAGAAATGAAAATTTTTGTAAATTTTTTTTTGATTCCCAGGATAATCATTATTTAAAATTCTAACATTTTGATTATAATAACAATTTGTTTTTGTGTTTTTATTATTTTGCATAAAAATTCAAATTTAAAAATCAAGAACAAAGTTTATGGTACTAATGATAATATGTTACATGGTTTTACAAAAAAAAAAACGAATTATTAGAAATTTAAATTTTTTACATCTAAAAGTGATCAATATTTAGATAAGAAATAAGATTTTTATTTGAGATTCTTTAATTTAAAAACGAGAAAGAATGTAAAGTAGACTGTAAGCAACTCTAGGATACCGGCATGAATGAATTACATTTAGTAACATTTCAAATACACAACTTATTGGACTCTGAATTATGTATAAAGGTTGTATGCCAGCTATTCGAACCTCTTACACTATTACCCAGCAATATTTTGTGCAGATGTTGTCAGTTAAAGTTGATTAATTTTGACAAAATTTCAGATACTCATTTTTATTTGTATACTAAATTATTTTGATACTAAAAAAGAAGTTGAATGGCAACTAGTCGAACCCCTTGCCCTTGATCAAACATAAAATGCAACTGCAAGAAAAGAAGTTGTATGTGAGCTACTTCAACTCGTGGAGCAACTGTAGCTGAATTATTGAAAATTTCAGAATTCTAGCTCCTTTAATTTTTTAGTTATCGTGCAGACAGATATCTGGCAGGAACAAGCCTAACTGGATCGTTTTTTTCTTTTGATTCTGATCCGATCCGTACCTTTGAGGCTATATCCACACCGCTTTCTTTACTGCGTCACAAACGTGATGGCAAACTTAGTATACCTTTTCAACATAAGTTCAAACGGGTATACAAATTTTTATAACAAGTACATTACTGTACAAATTTTTCAGAACAGTTTACAGTTATTAATAATTTACCTTAGTTCAAACAATCAAATTTCGGGTGTAACCTGTCTCCTCAAAATACTGAAGCCTGCTTTTGAAGATTTTTTAAGTCAATTTAGTCTATATTCAAAACGTTTTTGTCAATTAGAATGAGAAGGATGACAGTGATGAAGGCGTTTTTTCGAGAGTGCGTAGAAAGCACTGAAAGTCATTTAGAATAACAATATGTGCTTCTCACTTGCGTTGATCAAAACCACCTCCTAAATTTTTAAAAATCAAACTTTGGAATAGACTTAAAATATAAATCTATCGTTAAGTTTTCCAGATCAAAATTCTAGAGGAAGAGGTTGATGTAGGCATCGAAAATATAAAGGAACTTTATAGAGATTTTATTAAAATTAAGTTTAACTGATATAAATTTTGAAAATCTATCTCAACTGCTATTTCTTACATTACTTACTTTAGAAAGTTCTTAGGTTTAATAAATTTTTTAACTTTTCCATATTAATTTCAATAATTTTTATACATACTATAATAATTACTTATATAATATATAATCCTCTAAATATATCTTTTTCACTACTTTCCAAAATATTATTTAACTTATTAGCTCACATTACTGCTCACTAATATGATTTTCTATTATTCATCTATTCATTAAACACAATTTCGGAATTGAGTAAATCTAATAAAATGTAATATTTTATGGCATGTGCCTAAATTTTGCGAACACATTACCACATACCACCCAATTTATCTCACACTGCCCAAAATTCATTATTTAATCAATTAATCAGAACATTTCATATATTCTCACTGCTCGATCTTAAAACTTTTCCATTTCATTTGGACTTTTGCTTTTTTTTTTTTAAGATGATGACAGATTAAGAATTAGAAAACTCTTTAAGAGAAATAAAAACTTTTTCTTAGTTTAAATAACTTTTTGTATTTTGGTTCACACATCCCTTACTCTATGCCTTTGTATAAAATAAATTAATTTGTTGTCAGATGTCAAATAAGTTTTTCCATTACGATTTTATCAAGAAAAAAAAAACAAAAAATACTCTTAAAAATATTTATTAATAGTTTTCCTAAAATATATATATATATATATATATAAATTTATATAATATTAAAATTCATTGGTTCTGTTATTTTTAGACTTTGTTTAAAACATTCCTTTTCGTAAATAAATATAATAATTTACTTGAGTGTCGCCAAACGCTCAAAATTCGAACGATTTTCGCTGTCAAAATAATATTTTTATTTATGAACAAATAATTGAGCCGTAACCGGCAATTTGCTAATAGAATAAACCGACAAATATATAACTAGTGCCGCCTAATCCTCGAAATTCGAGCGAGTGTCGTCCTAATTGCTGTTTATATTCATAAACAAGAAACCGGCAATTTTGTATCTTAATAAGCTGATTAATGTACTTAAGAAACCAATAATTGAGCCGCGACTGACCTTATAAGTCGACAAATATATAACTAGTGCCGCCTAACGCTCGAAATCTGAGCGATTGTCGTGCTTTAAAAATTTCTATTTAAATTCATAAAAAAGAAACCGGCAATATTGTATCCTAATAAGCTGATTAATATATTTTAAAACAAATAATTGAGCCGCAACCGGAAATATTGTAACCGAATAACCCAATTAAAGTATATTATATGATACGTTCCATTATTAAAATTTTAATAAATTACTCTTGCTTAATAAATTTAATTTAGACCATGTGACCAACTATATTTGAAATCGGCTACAAGGGATTATATCCAAAATTTCCCTTACAAATTGCAAAAGTCGCACAGTTTTTCCTGTAATTAAGCAATCCATTGATTTAACATTTAATAATAGTAGTCTCACTTTATTTAATTAATTGTTATTTAGCTAAAATAATTTTCATTATAATATACAACACAGCATTCATTGTTCAATCAACTGCGTCTAACAATAGGAAAATACATTTTCTTCTTTATTTAATGAATATTAGAATGACTTAGCATTCTATTTAACTGTTTTTATCATGCTATATTAGAACTCTTTAAAACAATTCCATTTCAATTAATTCGTATTACAAAAACAAAACGTCAAAATTATTCCAGTTTAATTTTAATAAAGTATCCAGTCATTCATTCATGAAATGAACTTATAACATTTTTATGTATCAAAAAATATAAATGTAAGGCTCACGTTATATTTTAAATGTATCGTCATTCTTTCCTATTTTATATTTTAAATGACTTTTGATGGAAATCCTAAAAAGCTTTAATATAAAATTTCATTTAAGTCAAATCATGATTTGACAAATGCTTTTATATTATTAATATTTTTGTGCACAATTAAATGCCAATTAGTAATTACGATGATTTTTTGATTTTTCTTTATCCACCCACCCAATTCATTGGGGAGGGGATTATATAAATTAATTTTACTTTTATTTTTTTCAATTTCTATTCCCGTTTTTCGTCTTGTCCTTTAAAAGTTCGTTTTAATAATTTTTAGCACATTTTCAAAAAATTTTGTAAAAATGTGCCTATATAGCTTCACTCTGTCCGTCCGTCCGTCCGTCCGTCCATATGTTTACAAAAACTTTTACACCGTTTGAAATAGAGAAAAGAAATTTTAACCATGGGTAGTTTTTGCAAAAAAAAAAATTTCGTAGAAGAATTTTTTTCTGTAGCCCCACCTGTTACGGGGCTACAGCCCCCCAAAGTTGGAAAAAGCCCTATATTTAAATTGTTATAACAAGAGTTCTGTTACATATATTTTCAATCTGAAAACGGCAAATGATAGCTGGTTTCATGAACTTTATAAATTTTTACAAGGCAAATGTTTAGGGTTGCCATACGGTACTAAAATTTAACATTACGCAAAACTCAATTTTTGCAAAATTTTTGGCCACACATATCTTCTGAACGGTTCAAGCTAGGGTCTTGAAATTTTGGGACAAGTTAGATACCTAGAAATTAGTAGGAGGCGTTGAACAAAATTTTTTTGTCAAGCCCCCTGTTTAGGAGCTATAAGGGCTCGAAAATTGAAATTTTGCTATTTTTAAGCACCTGTAACTTGAATACTTGTCCAATTTTTTTTTTAATAATATACAAAATTTGAAGGTCCAACATTATATTTTAACATATGTTAAAGGCTTTGCTTAAATTTAAAAGCGGTTCCTTAAACTGAAGAAAGTGTCTCTCAGTTTTACTCATTTTTGCTTAGATAATAAAATTCTAAGAAAAATTCCAAATTTTGGTTTAATTCCTAGAAACTACAAAAGTGGAGAGGGAGGGAGTGGGGGTGGGGGGTGTAAGATGAAGTTAGGTCCTTGAGAAATTTGGCAACCTTCCCCATAGAGGAGCTAATAGGGCTTAAAAATTAAAAATTTACTGTTTTTATAGGTAAGCAGTAACTTAGTCACTAACGTATATTTTTCCTAAATTAAACGCTAATATTGAAGCTTCAACATTATATTCCGATAAAATACTTAGTATGAAACACTTTATTATTTTGAAAATGTGCTTTTTTAAAAACCCTTGGTTTTTTATCATCACTTGTTAAATTTAACATTTTTTACTTCAAGTATAAATTTTACTTTAATAATTTAAGGAAAGGTCTGGTATTCATTAGTTTTCTGCTATTTTGTTGTAGGCATACGTAATGGAGCCTAAAGTTTGCAAATGAAATTGAAAAATTTAGAACTCAAGGGAAAGTTGGTGTATTTGATCTACTCAAGCGGCTCAATGTCGAAGCTTATAGCTTGTCTTCAGTATCAGTGATATAGGAGAAAAGATTATAACCACCTTGATGAAAACATAAAAGTAGAATTTGTTCTGTCCTAAAAAAGTTCTTCCATTTTGTCGGAAACGCGTAAATCAGAAATCGTTTTGTGTAGGGAGGGTTTGTTTAAATCGTTTTGGGTAAATTTAAACAGATTTTGATGAAATTTGGTACGAATGCTTTCCTCGTCAATAGAAATGTTGTATTAAATTAAAGTGTTCTTAAAATTGTCATCTAACTATGACTAAACTATAAATTAACAAAACCATATACATACTCTAATATAAATATCACAAATTAATTATTAAAATTATGATCATAATAGATTTTAAACAAATTATTTCTATTGAAGCCATAATCTTGGTATCCCCAATGCTAGATTTTTACAGATTTATCCCTAATATTTTTATATCTAAGCATAAACCATGATCGCTGCAAATTTTATTTTAATTGTGAATAACAATTCTTTAAAAAAAGGTCACATTTAATGACAATGTATTCAATTAATTTCTTTATTTTATTAAAATTATTTAATTACTCGCAAAAAGAATTAAAAATGGAATTAAAAAAAATAATTTCGGTATAACAATCAAAGGAGGTAAAAGCAAAAAAAAAATCTAATAATTATTTTTTTTTTTTCCTTTTTTTTTACCTGGGTTACATTTTGACATCATATACCATTTGTTGTTCATTCTCGTCTTCCACAATATAGTGGTTAAACTTGTCATAATAATAGTATATAATAGCAAATTAAATTATGTAAGTACGTTTGTATATATATATGTATATATATATTTAAAACAATTCAGAATAGAGACAGGAATAAAACGACATACATGTATATTGTAATATGTGTTAAATTGTGAGTTTTCATTCACCGGGAAATGCTTTTAATTATTTTTACACCAGTGAAACGGTTATTTTTACAGTTATAATATGCCATTGTGCTTAAATAATAAAAAAAAAAGAAAAAAAACTAAAGGTAATTAACACTAGTTACTTAAAAAAGAATTTAAATACTTTTTTTTTAAAAAAAAACTTTTTGTAGTTAATAATTCAGAATTGTCCCTCGATCTAGCATGTAATTTAATTACAAACTTATGTATTCATTATTTACTCTTTATATTATATGCATTGCCGAGAGGCTAACAAATGTCAAGAGATTTTTGGAAACAAAATTACTAGGCTGAGATTGGGGACAACATTTGCCAGAGTCGTGTACCTCTTCAACAGAATACCAGTTCGAAGCTGAAATTCTGTTCAAGTAACAGAGGTTGACAATCAAACATCTCTTTGGGGAATGCAAGAGATGTTGGCCAGGAACCTTAACTGAAATACTGAAACCTGAGGTAGATAAAATCGTCGATGTTTGCAGAAAATATGAATTATTGGACAAGATATAAGCTAATGTAAAGATACACAAGAAAAAAAGAAATACGGGACAAATAATATACTAGAAGCAACTTGACTGCCCAGACATTGTGTGTCTTTGTAAATTTTTAACAAATAAACAAATAGGGAAATAAATAAATATATATATATATTATATATATATGTACATACATTACTAGATAAGCTTGGAATTTTGCAACAATTTGAAGAAATTATGAAATGATACAGATATTGTCCAGGAATCAAGATATTTCATTCTAAACTTACAATTTTGCATATTTTTAGGGGCCATTTCAATTAATTAAATAACTTTCATAATTATGATTTGACTTTCGTTATTGCTTTAACGGTAAAAATATTGTAAGTCACATTCGATGCGTACACATTCGAATATATATCTATATGTGTACTATATATTATGTACATGTTATTATATATATAAAAACCAAATTACCGTTATTTTATGGCAATATTAAACATGTACTTTGTATAGTAATAGAACAAAAACAATGTATAATAAAAACAAAGTATATAATTTAAATAATAAAACCCTGTGTAATAGAAAAATTATGTTACCGTCGTTATTTAAAAGTCAGAATAAAAAAAAAATAAAATTCAAAAAAAAAGAAGAAAAAGCAAAACAGGCGTTTTATTATAATGCAAAAAGCATAAAACAAAAAAATAGCTGTTATTGCAATTTTAGATTCTTATCCTATCATCCTTGTGTAAATTATTTTAAGGACTTTTTTACCAGTATAAAAATTGCTTAATAATCCAGAAAATCAAAAAATATATAAGAGTTATGTGTAAAAAAAAAAAACTCTTGCTGTCACAAAGTTTGATATGACGCTACTGACTTGCATTATTTGTAAAAAATTATAGAAAAAAATGTAGAAACACTTTTTTCTACTGTAAAGGATTGTTCAAAAGGGCCTAAAAGTCACGATTTCCACAACGAATTTCTGGCTTATTAAATTTTCTTTTAGTTGTTCCTGACATTTTTGATTTTAAAGAATTTTTTAACACAATTATACATTTTTATATCTTTGTTATAGCTTTTTAAAAATTTTTAAAAAATGTGCTTATAAGTTTCCCACTGCCCGTCCTTCCGTATATTCTTGAGAATTATCATAAATTTGCTTAGTATAAATTTGGAAACCTTCCCCATTGAAGAGCTTTTAGGACTTGAAAATTAAAACTTTCCTGTCCTGTTGTTTCATCACTTGTTTTTTAATCAAATTGATAAAATATGATATGAAAATATTTTAGAATACATTAGAAAAATTGAACAAGAGGCACCTTTTAATGGCTGAGAAACTCTTTAACTTGATTTTTGTACAATACTTTTTTTTGGAAGATAAACGAAGACTTAGATAAATATTAAAGAACCACTTTTGTAAACATAATATTAACGAACATTTTCTTTTCCCCTGTTACTCCACTTGGGAGCATAACTACTGTTTCAACTTGAAGTCTCCATTCATTTCTAATCAGCATATTATTCTGAGATATTTATTTATGAAGACATGTAATTTATTCTTAATGGAATTAGTGAGTAATTATTATTCGCAGCTATATGTTAATGTAGATTTTACGCACGAATAGAATATTATTAATTTGGTTTGTCTTGATATTAGCGAATTGTTCCATATGGGGCGGGTCTACCGGATGCTTTATTAATTATATTTTGTATATCTTCATTGGTGCCACCTCTAGGCGAAATAATACTCTCCAGATAAAAGAAACCAGTTGTACAATCGATTTGTCTAATTTGATAGGGCTGTCATTTGCAAGGTGTACATAAATAATATTAGTTTCAATAATAAACTCCTTTTTTCAGTAATTTTCCTTGAAAGAACTTTCGATCAAGGTGGGGATTGAACTCTCACTCTTTCGATTGATACGCCAGGTGTTTAACAACCACACCACCGAGTTCCACTGCAATCATAAAAAAATTTGCATTTTATAACTTAATTATGAACTAAATAAAATAAAAAAAAAACATGTAATAAATAATACATACTATTAGTTAAGTCTCAACCCTAATATGTACTAAGTATGGTGTAAATGAAATACCTGGGAAATATGTTCTTTATTAATACCTACATATTTTAAATTATTTACTCCCTATCTCATATTTTTTAACCCACAATACAGGTTTTTTTTCAAAAATATACACAAAATTAAGTTATTAACTCGAAAAACTAATTTAACTTAAATTATTATTCCAGAAATAAAAAAGTACACGGTAGTTGATACGCCTTATCATTAATCGTGTTAAAATTACAGTTTAAGCAATATATATATACATATATATGTTTTTTTAATTTTCTCTAATAAAAATTATTTCAGAATAAAATCCAAAAAAAAAAATAGTTTATATAACAAATAAAATCCAATTTAACTCTTTTTTTTTTATATGTGCATGTTTTTTCACAAAAAAAACACAAAGAATTAAAGATTATATTAAAGTTACGAGTACTGCTATTACTATTACCTTAATACTTAAAAAAATAAAATTAAGCTATTAAAACAGCTAACTGACACGCTCTTTCCTTACAAAAACTAATCACATTCATATACTATAATAAAATATACATATAACCTCCTCAATCCCCATATACAACCCCATACACAACCCCATATACAAATAGAACTAAACTCACTCAACTCAGCAATTTAACCTTAAAAACATTCACACCAACACACATTATTTTAAAACTTGACATATTGTTTTCAAATAGCACTCCTACAATTCAAATACTTGCTAACTTTATGACCAAATCTCCTCCCCCCTCTTATTTAATAAAACTGTGCAAGAAAAAAAAAACAAAATTTCTCATTAGCAACATTTATATAGTTAAATATATATATACAACATATTATATACAGTTAAATATATCCTCTGCATGTTCCGCACTATAAATTAAATCCAATTTTTATTTACCCAATCCCTTTACCTTTTTACCAGTTTTATTATAATCCTCGCTCTTTCTTTGTTAACCGACCTCTTCACCATATAAAGATCATATCAACACACTTAAAAAAAAAAAAACATCAAATCAAAACAAAAACAAAAAATACTCAACCCTATAACAGTAAATTATTATCAGAATGAGAAAAAATTTTCTCACTAAGCTTCACAAATAACGGAAAATAATACAAAAAAAAAAAAAAATTACAATAATAAACCGGTAATTCTGTTATTTATATCTGACCGTAAATACTTACGTATGTACAATTTAATATTTATGTATATACAGTTGTGGTCAAATTATTTAACGCAATAATATTAATATTTGTTGAATTTGAGTTGAAATTGGAATTTGATTGTATGTTTTAATGGTTATCTTCTTATTAATATAATCTTAGATAAAACTTATTTATAGTAATCTACCTATTTTTTGAAAAAGTGTGAAGGTCACTATTAGATTGGTCTTGGCTTGTTTTTGACTTCTAGATTTTAATATTACAAGATTTAAATCCAATAAGTAAACAAGCTTAAAAATCTTGGTACTTCTGGAGGTGCGGAGGCAGATGTCAACAACAGACAAAACAAATTCGTTTTAGCTTTCAGACGATTGTACCCAGTTTGGGGTGACATCCAGATCTTCAGGAAAACAAAGCTTTGGATCTTCTATGCTTGTGTGAAAATCGTGTATGGCAGCGAAACATGGCTGATATCTAACATCAACCGGCAGAACCTACAAACATTCATTAAAAAATGTCTACGCATCATATGCAGATTATTTTGACCTGCGAGTATAAGCATCCGAATTCAATGGAGAATTACAGGAGAGAACCCATACTAGGCAGCACAGAAAAAAAAACTGGACCTGGAATGGAGCATCCAAGGAAGTAAGAGACGCGGCGTCCAAATAATATCTGGAGACCAACAGGATACCAAATGCATTGAATCAACGCAACATGAGAGATATTTAAATGAGAAATAAGAGATATTAAACTAGTCACATGAGAGATATTAAAAACAGTTGCAGGAAATCGCGTGTTATGGAAATGCACAGTGTAAACCCGCGGAATGACATGAAAAACCAAAAAAGAAATTCCAATCCAATAGCTCTAATTTCCAATATTTCTTCTGTCAGATGTATTTATAATTATTTACTTATTTATTTTTAGTAAATATTTTGACCATACTAGTAAATTGGAAAATCCTTCCAAAAAAAAAATTCTACCAAAATCCTTTCCTTCAATATCTGAAAAAAAACTACCAAAAAAAAAATTGTTTAAATGTGGAATTAATCTCTTATTTTAAGCAGAGAATAAAATAAAAGAAATAAGAAAGGATCTTTGGTCATTATTTTTATGTGCTCAACGTTTATACTTGTATATATACATATATCTTTTAAATATAGTATACATATATATATATATATATATATATATTTTATATTCATTTTGAGTGTTCACAAAACATTATACATATACATACAAAGACTATTTAAGATTACCTTAGTGAAAGCCGTTATTGTTACAATAAAAATAAATTTTAACAGTTTTATATACACAAGTTACATACAACATTACTTTTGATTACGAACATAATTTGACAGGAAGGAATTGGATCAGTTTATATTTTGTTATTAAATTGGCATTTAAGGATAAAAGATACAATACATAAGTTAGTAAATTATAAAATTAAGAAAAAGATAACGGTTAAGGATATTCACATTTCCTTCCTTAAAAAGTAAATTTTCAAAAAGTTTTTGTATAAAAATATTTTACTTGAATAGTTTTTAAATTTTTTATAATTGTTTTAACCATTTCCTACAATATACAAATCTATGAAATTAGATAATATGGTCCATTCATTTAATTAACATCAAACGTGTTTTGGGTGGACAAATTAAATTGTACGGTAATACATTTAAAGTATCACCCTGTATTAAGCAATATACATTGAATTTAGATTGTCATTATATTACTTTATTTAAACACAAAATTAATTATTTTACTTAATTATTATTATTATTATTAAATTATTATTATTATGAACACATTGTTTAATAGTTGGTATGTGTACGACTTAATTAAATTTTAGAAGAATATTAAGATCTTTCTACTCAATATCCCTCCAAATTTTGCTCATCCCCCATATTCCTAAATTCCCCAATAACCTACCCCCAATCCCAAATTCCTTCCATAATCCGACCCCGGAAACCAAACTGTACATTTGAAAAAAATAAACTCTGAACAAACGGCTGAGCTCTCTTGAGTTTACAAATAAATAAATAAATAAATGCTAGACTTGATATAGTCTAGTAAAGACTAGGGAACCATTCCATAATTCATTTAGTCATTTGACTCAAAGTTTACTTAGTAATTTACTTTTAACTTATAAAACTATTAAGCGGTTGAAAATCAGCTTTTGGGATGAATTAGGAAAGTTTTGTGATAGATTGAGAACTCGAAAGCGAATCTAAACTTGATATTAAGAGACCATTAATACAACACTCGAAATAAACGTCTAATTAAACTTCAAATATTTCATTAAAATAGGAAATTTGCTTAAATAGTCAAAACTTAAGATCTTATTTAAGATTTCAAAATATTTTTTAAATAATACCCAGCTTTACAATACAAGATATTATATTATTACTATACGAAGTTAAATACCTCAAATTAATCGTGCCTTGGAACTTGAGTTAAATAATAAATCATCATATTTTTATTTATTTTATACGAGTAGCTTCAATAAGATTATCTGCATAGCATAAAATAAGTAAAATGTACTTAAATTTTAAAAAATTAATTAAATCCTGTCATTAATCTCTAATTTGTTTACCTTTTTCATGTACCTTTTTTTTGTTGGAAATCTTAAATAAATCCAAAAGCACTATTACAAAAATACCTTAAGTGTATAAAACTGATCCCAACATTTAAAAAAACGTAAAGTTAAAATCCATCATTGTTTTTAGTATTCAGTATTTGAATAATCCTATAATTTTTCTTATACTTTTTACAGTTTTAAATATCTTTAGTATAAATTACCTTCTTTTAGCAACCCTTAATTTTATTGACTTTATAAATTTAAAAATCCTTAAAAAAAAAAGAACACAATATAATCCTGAAAAACAAATTTTATTTTAATATCCAGTTTTTTTTTTTTTTGAAAATATTTACATAAGTAGTCCTGTCTATAAGGCTACTGAAGACAAAGAAATCATTGGTCTTAAAATAATCCTTCCGTTTAATATGTAGCACGTTCATCTAAATATGATGGTTTTTGTTTTACAAAGCAATTTAGTTGAAAGTAATACTAATTTTGTTAATTTAATTCAAATATAACAAGTAAACTAAGGTTATCTAAGGGTTACCTGCAAGCTTTAAGCTTTGATAAACCACGAAGGAATTTCATATTAAAATACAACGGCACAGGGTCATAAGTCCCTAATGGTCTCCGAGTGGGACATAAGTTCTTCAGAGACTTATGACTCCTTAAGAGGATTGAATTTTATATTTAAAATAACGATGCAAGGTCATAACTCTCACTTATGCCTAAAGGTCTCTGAGATGGTCACTACACCCTAAGAGACTTATGACTCACTTAAAATATTTACGTGGGACATAAGTTTCATTAGGGAGTAATTATGACCCATTAGGTAAGTTATAACTCCCTTTATTAAATTTTGAGTATTATCATATACAAAAATATATAAGTAAAATATAAGATGTAAAACAATATGTATTTATATATATATCTATGCGAGATTCTAAAATAGAAAAAATATTTAGGTTTGTTAAAAAGTCAAAGTTTACATTTTTCCAGAGTATGCATGAGAGAATTTGGTTTTAAATTAGGATTGCCCCTTTCTTCAAAATCGCCTTTCAAAATTTTTTTTGTTTGTAAAATTATTTTTGATTTTTAATTGCGGAAAAAAGGGAATACTCTGATTCCGAATTTAATTCCAAAATGTATGCTAATTATTTTTGATGTTATATAATTAATATTAATATTTGTTTAAATATTACCAATAACTTTTAATCTGAGAACTGTATAAGGAAGCTATGACCCACCTCTCTGAATCAAAGCTCCCAGGGTAATAAGTTCTTAGGGATTGAAAGGAGTTATGACCTTGCACCAAAAGAAACTCTATAACGCCAACAATAAACCGTTTTAAATAATAAAACCTTTTTTAAAATACTTTAAAAAATTTCCTCAAATAAATTTTTTTCTTTAAAAATCTGCAATACGGAAGTTAAATTTAAAAAAAAAATAAAACCAGATTAAGATCATTTTCCTATTTAAATACAAATTTCCATTAAACCTACCACAATTTTTTAAACCTAATAACCTAAAAACTTTATTCATAATAAAAAGATAAAATCCCTATACAAAAAAAACACTGATAGTTCTAAATAATTTCATCTTTAATATTAAAATTTGTTCTACTTGTAATAAACCAGGTGTGCCCAAAAATTACCTGCCTAAACAAAGATATAAATATTATATATACATACATATATGTATATAATAATATTACATACTAGCTATCCCGTTACTCTAATTCTCTACTCCCTATAGAAAAAAAAGGGAACAGAATAAAAAAAAAAACATGTAAATAAAAAAACATACTTTTGAAATTATGAAATTGGTTCTTCCATCTGGCCTAAAAACTCTTTCATTTCATTTCTTTGTTTTGTCTTTTATTACTTTTCTTTTTTCAGATCTTGTCTTTTTGAATTACTTTTACTCAAATCAGATATTATTATTATTTGCAATTCTATTGAAATGATTATTCCTCCTTTTTTGCTTTTAAGGCATTATTAACTATAAAAAATATGAAAATATGTTTAAAATACAAGCCCAGAAATAGTAAACTTTGCCTCTTAAATAATACTCAAAAGTGGTGGTTGTATATTTTGGGTAATTGGAAAATGAAATAAAGCACGACATCTCCTAATGATTATTTAGGAACTTATCAAGAAGCATGGAGATTACAAAATTTTGAATTTAAAAAAAGAAGCTAAAAGACACATAAATACTTCACATTTGTACTCCTTACAGACGTGTACTCTACCCAAAAAATGTATTTTGAGAGACAACAAGAACTCCACACTTGTATTCAATAAAATATATATTAATGGTAATTCAGGAACTTATCAAGAAAATTGAGATTCTAATTTTTTGAATTTAAAAATAGTCACTTAAAGACACATAAGTACTTCAAATTTGTACTTCATCCAGACTTGTACTCTACCCAAAATGAGTATTTTGAAAGAGTAGAGACAACAAATACTTCACACTTGTACTCAATAAAATATGTTTTAAAAGTAATTCAAGAACTTATTAAAAAACATTGACATTAAAATTTTTGGAATTCCAAAATAGTGGCTTAAAGACACACAATTACTTTACACTTGTACTCCACACTTGTACTCCACCCAAGGAGTATTTTCAAAAAAGTTTAACCTATGTTATCGCATTTAAAATCTCTGCTAATTGAATTGGATTTAGTTCGCCACTTTTGATTTCAAATATTACCTCAATGCTGATGACAGTTTAGGAAGAAATTTTGCACAAAAAATGCTCAAGTACTTCTAAAATTTTGTACCAACATGAAGTTTCACAGGTGAATCGAGTATTTATATAAATATACTGAAAATATTAAATATTCAAACAAAATATATTTCAATCTTTAATGTTCAACACTTTAAATTAATAAATAAAATATAAAAAAAAATTTTGGCGAATGCCTTTAGACATGATTACATGTATACAACAGCATTCTATTTTTTTACTTCAAAAACAGTCGGAAGGTTTTATCCATCCAATACTGAAAGACTATTCGAGTACTTTTAGTTGGTTTTAGTTGTAATAAAAATTCTAATTGTAACTATAAGTTCCTCTTTACACACTGATTACTGCAAACAATTTCTATTTTAACAAACTGTATTCAGATTGGTCTTGTACTCATTTAATAATATACGATTACTTATATAAATTTTCTTCTCTTGTGACTTTTACACATATACAAAGAAATTGATTCAAAAATCGCGATAAAGAATTCATAAAAGAAAAAAATTAAAATATTAAGAAAAATAAAAAAATGTCAAAATATAAAAATTATTTTAATATTCCTATTTCCCATAAGGAATTCATGTCGTTGATGTTGCTAACTTGTATATTTTCGTCTTTATCTCTTTGTTTCTACTCTGTGTACCCAACCACTAAAATGTAGGTTTGAAAGTAAAAAAAAATAAAATAAAATAAAAAAAATGGAACACTGGGCTATTAAAATGTGCACGGGAGCATAATTATATTCTTATCGTGATCATAAAATCTGACAATATTTTCTTTTCAACTGTCAGTTTTTATTTTTTTTTTTTTTTTTTTATTCTCTTGTAGATATTTATGTAATATTTTATAAGTACTTGAATATATATGTATATTTTTTCAGGCATTAATATTTGAATATAAGATATATATATGTACATTCCAACATGCACATGAACAAGCCCATATTCAATTGATAATAATAAATTTAAATAAAGAAAAATAAAAATTATAATAATTTTGCGTTTTGAAAAGTTCCAAAGCGATTTTTTATTTATTTTTTTTTTTTATGTTTTATCTTGTAGGTTGTTTTTTTGCAAATTTTTTGTTTTTATTTTGTTTTCTTTCATGTCAAAGATAAAAAAAAACAACAAAACTCCAATCAGCACTTAAAATATGATTTGTTTTATGCTACTGGATATTAGAAATTTAACTTTGGAACAAAAGAATTAGAATTTTATTTTTTGCTATTATTAATTTTTTGTGACTTGGGAAATGAATTTAAAATGAAAAGAATGATAACTAGCTGTTAGCTTTGTTTCGAGTGTTTTTGTATTGGTTTAATATAATTTTCTAACAAAATTATATTTTCTGTCTAAGCTTTTGGTTTAATGACTTTGTCTTTGTACACTAGGTTTGCAGCTCCAGCTATTTTCATCAGGCTAAATTTAACTGTCACCAGTTTATCGAGATATCGAGAATTAGGATTGTAAACTTGATAGTATACTTTAGGGTTCTTTATAATTACAAGACTTATAATATTTCAATTTATATTTTTATGAATCAACTCAAAAGTGAATGACGCAATAATTTATATGAACATGGTATTAATTATTATTTTAGTAAGGGTACAATTACACCACTTGAAATATAGGTATCAAACTTTTAAATCATTTCAATATTATTTAATGATACTTAAAAACTATAATTATAATTATATTTTCCAGTGAATTAAAAAGCTAGAAAAGCAAGATTAATACGAATATTATATTGAAAGAGCATTTAAAAGATAAAATTGATGCATTAAAACCTAAAAAGGTGAAATTGTATTAACAGTTAGTACTAGTAATTATTAAGCAACTACGAAAAAAATGAGTATTCCATAAAAACCGCAAGTATTTTTGTGACCCTATTTTCAAAGCTGTACTTTGCAAAATTGGATATCAAATTCATTATCAAAGAGCAACACATATACAAAATTTGAAGTCGATCTGTCAAACGGTCTCTAATAAAAGAACAAAAAGCCTTTTAATACTTACCCCACTCCTTATATGCGCCCAAACTTGGCGTTCCGCTAGATCAAAATAGTTAGCCCAAAAACACTTCCCACACCCATAACCTAATATACACAAATTTTCATGATAATCGGCTTACCAGTTAAATAGTCTATAAGCTACATACAAACAAACAAACATTGGCATATATATATATATTTTGTTTTAATAGCTAAGTAGCACAGTGTTTAAAATGCCGACCTTTCTTTCGAAAGGCCCGGTTCGATTTTCTGATAGATTAAATTTAAATAATCCACAAGCGAATAAGTATCCATAAAATACCTTGAATACCATACATTACATGAAACTTCTATTTGAAATAAAATGTTTTAAGTTTACATTTAAATAAAATAAAATAAAAAATCTTTTTTTCAATATATACTTTTATTAAAACAGTACTAGCCCCCAAAAATGTAGAAAATAAAAAATTGAAGGTAGATCTTGGGAATTTGTTACTGTGTTAAAATAAAAGTGAATGGCCGGTATAAGAAACACTACTTTTAATGTTTGAAAACTTTTAAGCTTAAAATGTTGAAAATTTTCATTAACCAAAAATTGATTGTAGATCTTTTGCATTTTAAAGTGTTTTAATATAAAAGTAAATTACTGAAATGAGAGACAGTTCTTCTTTCTGTTAGTCTTAATTATATAAATTTTAAATTAATGAACCAAAAATGTACGGACTGACATAAAAAAAAACCCTAAAAATTTTTTATATGAAACTGATCGTCTGCATAATTATTTGGTCAATTTTTTTATATTATCAAAGTGAAGTATTTTAGTTCTTAAAGTTACAAATTTTTGAAGAAACTATACAAATAAATCAATTTTATTTCTAATTTTTTTTATTATTTCTGATGAATTTAAAAAAAAAACAAAAAAATTTTTATCTTTGAAGGAGGATCGAACTCAGACCTATTTACACCGTCAGCCACTTTGCTAACCACTGAACCATACAATTTTTATAAATTTATGGTCAGATTTCTAATATAAATGTATCACTAACTGACAGAATGAAAAATAAAGCCATAGACACAGGCAAGTTCAATTAAAAGTATATAATATAGTGGCATTTGCTCTAATTCCATTTTGTAAAATTAGAAAATTTGAAATTCATTAACTGTTACACTTAGACCGAACCGCAATTGTTTTAAATTACGTATTAAATTAAACAAAAACAAAAATTTCTTTAATCAACTATTTTAATGTTTTTTTTCAATTAAAAGTTGGTTAAATGCGCTTTAAATTTTAAATTGAAAAATTTCTAAAAAACAAAACAATTTTTTAGATGAAAGATATGAAATAGAAGATGTAGCGGAGATACCGCTATTAAGATAACATAGATAAAAATTTACATTTATTTTAGATCTTACATACATATACCATTTGTGTTCCATAATTAATTCTTATTTTGATGAATTTCTCTACACACATGTATACGAGTATATATAAATAATATATTAATTTATACATATGTAAATTACAAATAAACATTTCTTATTGTTATACCTACAATTTGACAAAATTTCTATTAAATTTAATAACATAACAAAAAATTTTATTGTTTACATTCTTTTAGAGTACATAATATTTTTATAATAAATTAATTAATAAAATTTAGGGTGGCCAGCTTCCCCATATTTAAATATAAAATTTCCAAATAAATTAAAAATAAAAATAAGTTTTAAGAAATAATGGATGATTTTTTCAATTATAACATAGTTTTATTTATTTATCTATAAACAGTCCTTTATGTGATAAGGGAGTGTCTTTCCTTTTCAAGCGAGTCACCATGGGGATTTGTAAAGAATTTTGTTTTTTCAATTAAATATTTAACCCTTCGGTTAATAAGTCAAATGCTTACCGACTACACCACCGCGGCCCCTATAACGTAAATTTAACAATAGAAAAAGTTAATATAAGGGGTACTGAATAAAATAAGGTCCTTTACAGAAACATATCTTTTAAACTTGAAATATACAAGTATATTGAGTATATCACTCAACTCTCTTCTTCTAAAATTGTATTTCCTTAAAACAAGGAAACACTTAAGAACATTTCCTTTTCAAAATGACTTTTGTTGCCGGACACTTTGTGCATACATTTACTTACTCATCTATATATGTTATACATAAAAATAGATATTTCTTACTAAGTATTACTATTAAAACCACATATTAAGGTGAATGTTTTTATTAAAAACAAAAAAATATACAAATAAAAACAAAAATATTTATTAAAACTTATAAAAATTGTTTTTATGCAAATTTTTATTAAAATATTGGTTTAATTTTCAAATGTATGTTTGTTTCATTGCTTTAAAAAAATTTTGCTGTTTTATTACTACAAATACATTTTAATTATTTTTATCGGCTTTTAGTATGCCAATTTGGTCTGGTGTTAAAGCTTGTGTGAATGAAACGATCTTAGTCCAATATGTAATTTTTTACAAAATATTTCTCTCTTCTAATCCATATGATCTGCTTGGGTAATACTACTCCTCAATAACAACCAAAATGTTACTCTAGAAAACTAAAACAATTTAAAGAATCACAAAAAAGTATCAAGTCATAGCATTGCCCTCATATGCAACCATAGCCCTAATATGCATGTATGTGTCTTGTTTTAAAATATGATTGTTTTAAAATAACTAGAACTAATGGCGAATATTAAAAATATTATAAAAACGTTTAGCATGATCATTTTTAAAACCAAGCCATGTATACAAGCTTTTTAGCCTTTTTTATTATCAACGATCAGAAATCTGTTGTATTACAACGTCTAAAACGATTAATGGTTAATATTAACAAATATTGTAAAAACGTTTCGCATGATCAATTTTAATACCAGGCCTTGTATACAAGCTATTTAGGTTTTTTTTTACTATCAACGATCGGAAATCTTTTAAGTATTAATCTATTACCCAATTTTGAATGACAAGTATTTAATTTTGAAAAGTTCACTTCAGTATAAATACTTATTAATTGACTGATACGAAAGCAGATTTGGCCAAATTTCTGGAATGATGATAAAATCCTAAAAAATAAAGTAATAGGATATGGAACTTATTAGTAACAGTTTTATTTTCTAACTAAAACAGAAAGAGATGTTTTAAGTGCAATACAAATTCGAACTATAACAATGCACCCATTATAACATACATGTTAGTATACATTGTATTTGGCTCTATGGTTCTATATATTAATATTCTTACAATAAGTCGGATTATAAAATATTAAAAGAAACGGTAATTCCTTTTTTTATGTTAGAACAAAAGATTGTAATCATTTGAATTGCATATTATATAGGTACTTTTTAATAAAAGTTATTGCATAAATGATAATTGTTAGGTTAAAAGATTGTAAAAAACTTCATTTTTGAGGGGGTACTTATTCTCAACAATATGCGCATATTTACAATAAATTTTTTCTTTTGTTTTTTGTTTCCTATTATTATTTATTATTTCTTGCAACATTTAAAATCAATTGGGAATTATTGTGGGATAATCTCTTGAATACATAATTGATTATAAAATGAACATACATTCATACATCTACAATTATATGTTACGTATGCACCACATTGTTTGTTGAAAAACAAAATTGCAAATAGCTAAAGTATGAATTGAATTGAAAATTTTTGAATAGAAATATTAAAATAATATTTATTGTCATATTTATTATTGGAATCTAAAAAGGGAAGATGAAGGTGAAATAAAACATTATTATATATATTTTGCGTTTTCTGCTTTATTTACTTTTTTGTTATTTATTTTATTGTTATTTGTTAAAAGTTATTGTTAAAGTTTTTAAAAGAATCATTGAATTCTTGAAGTAAAAAAAATTGAAATTGAAATGAAAGCTTTAAATTATAACTAATTATAAAAATGTTGCTTTAAAAATGTGAAAAAGGGAAATATATCCTAAGATTTTTTTAATTTTTTTTTCCCCTTCAAAAGGCATCTGAAATGCTAAACGCTCTGGCAGTTTAAGATTGCTACTCACTAAAAAAACTCCCCCCTCCAGATAAAATAACGAAATAATTACCCAACCTGCTTGCGCAGTACAAGGGTAGTAGAAAAGTAACGATGAGAAAATGTCTATCAAGAGTTGGAGAAACTCATAAGGTATAAGTTGACTTCTTTCTTGAATTTTTCTAAATCATAAGTATCAGAAAACAAATATTGGGGTAATGTGTTTTACAATTTGGAGGTGCGACTTATAAAAGAATTCATATGTTTCAGAACGATTGTTCGAAGCTCTACTGTGTATGAATGAGATTGCCCAGGTAAGATTGCTTTACGTCATTACAACGACGGGCTACGGTGGTAGACTTGGATTTTTGGCATAATATTTTTAATTCCTTCTAAAGCATTACATATAGAAGATATTTTATAAAATAAAATAGTAGCTCCTAAATTACCACGTCAACTTAAAGACTTTAAGTCTTTTTTGATTTTATTATCATTAATAATACAAACAACTCTTTTAACTATCTTATCCATAGTAAATTGGAAAACGGTGCTGAGTTCATTTATTTACGAAAGTCGTCTTTGGTTATTGAAACTTAACAATTTATCTCAGAGAATTCGAGTATTTGTCAAACAACTTTCATTTTCTTCATAAGAATAGCTGTATATTTATTTAAGTTAAGTGTCAAATCATTTTCTTGAATATGTGTCAAAAGCTTCATGGCAATGGCTTCTGCAAAATGTGGTTGGATTCGGACGAAAAGTTTCATAACGATAAAGATCTCTAAAAAATTTGGGAAGAACTTTAACAAAATTTGCAATGCCAGTTAAACAGCTTTCAGTGCAAAGTCAGGTAAAGTGACTGCTTTTCGGCTTTAAATATTTAAAAAATTACTATGAAAACATTAAACCGGATGTTACTATTGTTATATAACGTCCTTTTGGATACCCAGCTCGACACATACTACTCTTCGGTCTTTCTCGTTGTCCAATTAATTTCCAATAGCCCCTACTTTTTACAGAGGATTGTTACATGATTATATTCAAAGAAATCCAAACTCCTTAATAACATCATAAGTTTAATTTTAATATTACACAATTAAATTTAACTATTTTACCAATTGCATAATACCCAATATCAATTACCCATTATATCATAAAATTCTCAATAAGTATAGGAATAACTGTAAGATAAAACTTTTGAATAAAAAAATTCTAAAAAAAAATAATATTTGTTTTTTATTTATCCAACATTTTTTTTTTTTTAAATTCCTAAAATTATAATTTTCATTTTTAAAAATAAATTTATTTATAAATTTTTTTTTTATTTTTATTTACAGGTAAATTCAACTTAAAAATTTTTCAATTATTTACAATTAACATTAAAAAGTAATTAAACTTAAATGGATTACGAAGAATAAATTGTTTTATGAGTAAGTTTTTATTAACAATTTTCATTTTGTTACAAATAATAAAGTACTTTTCAAAATAATTTTAAAAATATTTAACCCTTTGCATACCAATGATTATTTTAATTTTTTTAAGTTGAATTTAAATTGAACAAACAATTAAGTTGTTTTCGGAACAATTCGAAAATAAAATTGAAATTAGGTTCCAGACCTTGTAACTTGGAAACCGGAAATCGGATCGACTTGATTTTCAAAAACCGAGTTTCCGATTCTGTGATAGACACTAAAATGGCCGAAAAGATAAATAAAAGTCGCAAAAGAGGGCACAATAATTTTTTAGGATTATTTGTTCCGACGGGTTTAAAAGTCGTACTTTTTTAATTGTTGTTTTTTCCCGAATTTAAGTTCTACTAAAATGATCGATGATTACTTATTTCAAATGGCCCGGCTACTGGGTACGGGAACCGTTAATCGTAAGGAACTTTTCCATTTTGCAATTAAAGTTCTAAAAGAACGTTACAAGAATTTAATTCGGATAAAGTTCCGAAACGTTATTTTATATTGGTGCAATATTTTTTTTTATTCCGAAATAAATATCGTTCTGGAAGTTTTCATTTTTATTTCGTTTTGTTCTGGACTCCTGGCCTATGTTAAGTTCAGATCATGCTAAACCGTTAGGGATTTGTTTAACTTTTTGTATTCCTATAGAGGTTCCTTAAATATTTGTTCCATCATTTCGTGCATTCTTAAAGTTGAGTGATAAATGTTTAATTTGATTGGTTGGGAAGCAACTCAAATTATTTTAAATATTTCATCATAATCTACAATGAAAAATTCAATATTTCTTAAAATTTACATTATTTGAGATATAAAAAATTTCAATAAAAATGTTAAAATGACAAGATATTATCACAAAAATATTAAAAACGATTGGATGTCTCAAAACTTTTTTTTTCGTTTTAACTTCTTATCATCTTCGAAAGGGATTCAGTTGAAATCCTGATCAGGTGCAAAGTTTGTTGAAGTGTAAAAAACTAATAAAAGTTTAATTTTTTTTATTTTTCTCACAACTTTTCTATTTTAATTCTTATAATTCCAGTGTTAAAAAGTTTTCAAATTCAGAATTCTATTTGCATCATTCACAAAATATTGGAAATTACTATAAATACGACTTTAAAAATTATGTTTTTCCTAAGAAAAAAAAAAAAGTTATTTTTTCTTTGAATCGATTTTCCCTTATTTTTGGAATTTAAAAGATGAATTTTTTAATTTTTTTTTTATTTTTAACAAGAATATCAAGTCGATTACTTTCATAATTTTATTAATATGTAAATTTTATTTTTTAAATTGCAATATAATTTTTATTGAATTTTTTTTTAAATTGAAATAGAAGTGGAAGAATGTAGTAGAGTAGTAGACTGTGTCAACTCTAGGTATGACTGTAGTATAGACATTGTAGCATCCGTTGGCCATTAATGTTAACTACTATTGACAAAATTTCAAACATCCAGCTTCATTAGGTAAAGAATAATGCTCATATAAAAAAAGAAGTTGTATGACAGCTACTCGAACCCACTGCAGTAAACCAACCAAGTTTTGTACAAAGTTTGACCATAAAACTAAACAGTTTAGAGATGACGGCTATTACATAAAAACTAGTTTGTGAACACATTTACAAAAACAAAATTTCAAAATCTTAGCTTCCATACTTTTTTACAGGGACGGACGCAAAGACAGACGGACATACATAGCTAGACCGATTTACTTTTCGATTCTGATCCGATCCATACCTTTGATTGTCTATATATATTCGTCTCTATTCCTTCCCCGCGTTGTAAGCGTAATGGTAAATTTATTATACCCTTTTGACCTTTAGTGATACGGGTATGAAAATCTATTGAGATGGCATGGATATGATCCTCTTACTCCCATTTTCTTAGAAAAGATTAATATAATTTTTAATACATAGAGATGATAAATTTTTAAGAAAACCAAATTATACCTTGTATTCTTAGTTTGATTACAATTACAATTTATTATATAATAAGTGTTTACATAAAAGATAGCGAAGGGGTAAAAGTCCAGGGGTTAAAAAGTCTTCGGTTTACTTACATTACATAAAAAAAAATTTTTTTTTCTCTCTAGGTGTTTAAAATCTGACAAAAGACATTGCCAGGATGGAGAAAAGGGACTTATTCCTAGCAAATAGTGGAGGATCGGTTCTCCACCCCAAAAAAAACCACTTCAATTCTCTTATAATATATTAGAACTAGTCGCACCAGACTAACCATTAATATTTGTCTATCATAATTTAATATTTTAGTTTTTGGAAAAACTATATGGGATTCCTTTAAAAAAATCAATATTTTGTGCTAAATCTAGAGGTTTTATTCTGCTAAGTCTCCTTCTAGTAAACCAGTTTTCAAGAATGTAAACTGCTTCAACGATTGCGTCTTTCTAATCGCGTGATTGGTATAAGTTTTTATTTCATCTAAAGCTTAGAGATATTTAAATTTCATTTCGTACCATACTAGGGGTTATTAAATATATTTCATAGAATTTTATGTAGAAATACTTGAATTTTATTTAAATACCGTTATTTGGTACAACCCCCCCCGAAGTTAAAAATCAGTACTACTATATAGGTTTTATGAGATGATTGTAAACTAACATTTTATTATAAATTTGACAACTTAGACTTATGACCTAGGAGCCAGGAATTTTCACTATATTTATTTTCTAGTTCTAATTTTTTTTTTTTGTTATGTTCTTTACACCTTAGTTTGATATCTATTGTCATTCCTAGGTATTTAACTGAATTAACTATTAAAAATGCTATAAACCAACTTAGAGCTCGCTTCTAATTCAAAGTTGCGCTTACACACGAATTCATAAATACTCTGGAAACTTTTTAAGACAACTTTGATTGTGTATCCAAGTTTAATATGCTTTGTAGGTTGCTCCGAGGGAAGTTTTCGAGGACATTTATTTGACTAATTGAAGTCATAATTCCTCTACTTGGCACTTTTTTACCTTCACCATGGTAAGATAATACATAATTATTGGACCTAATAGATAATTCATAATTATTAACCATGTAATCGGTATCACAAAATACCGTATATACAATTAATTAAACTTCTTTAGTTTCAACATATTCTTATTATTATTTAATTTTCCCGGAATTTATTTATTTTTATAAATAAAATATTCTTTTATTTCAAATAATCCTATAAAATCAATAGTTGGTTAAATATTTTTCAGAAGTATCTATTCTATTTTTCCAAGATTTCATTCGATACCAAATCAAATATAACAATTTTAATTTCACAATAAACTATAGTTACCCAGGTAACACATTTTTACAAAAACAAAATTCAACACCTACAATAAATTTTTTTAACTATACAATTTTATATATAGTCTTTCTCTGAATTATTTAACAAACCAAAGGATTCCTACACAAAAAAAAAAATAGTTATATCCTTTAGATATTTAATTCAAAACATTTCTTATCTAAAAACTAATCCCTTGACTTTGTAAAATGAGTTTAGTTTTACATTTGTTATATTTTTTTTAACAAACTTTTTCAAAAAATATTTCCATCTCTTTCTTTCATTATCATTATAGTTTAAAAATAAATAAAAAAAAAAAGTTTTTCTTAAATAATCTGAATAGGTTAATTTTTAGCAAATTTTAAAAAAAAACTTTATATAATTTCACTCGGTCGTCAGTCCGTCCATTCAACCGTATGTTTACAAAACTTGCACACCGTTTAAAGTAAAGAAAATGATTATATAACTATTAAGATATTGGAAAAAATTAGGAACAAATTTTTTTTTAGTCCCGCCCACTGCGGAGCTTAAGACCCCCATAGTCAAAAAAAAGTCCTATATTTAAAGTGTTATGCCAAGAGTTCTAAAAAATATATTATCAATTCAGAAACCGTAAAAGACACATGCATTTATAAGTTTTAATATATTAAACAAATAGGGTTGCCATACGGTACTTTAATTTACAGTTATGCAAAACTCAATTTTTCAAAAATTTTGAACCCTCATATCTTGCGAACAGCTTAAGTTAGAAACTTGAAGTTTTGTGAGAAGTTAAATTTTTAAAAATTAGTATGAGTCATTTCAGAAAGTGACAGTCACTGTTTAGCTCTAAATGGTTGAAAAAAGGGAAATTTGGGAATTTTTAAACACCTGCAAGTTTAACACCTGTCATCCCTGTCAACCAGAACCCTTTTCCAAAATCCTTGATTTTTTTCATTACTTTTTTCATTTTTCCTTAACAACTTGCCGAGAAACGGAAACTAGAAACGGAGAGTGAGAGAAAAGGAAAAAAGTTTTTCCGTACAAATCAGGTGAATATAAAAAAGAAAAAACAAAATTAAAAAAAAATTTTAAGAATTAGTTCCAATTGTTGAATAGTTTTCTATTTTCCATTTTACATTTTTTTTTTTTTTTTCTTTATTATTCTTTTGGAAAAAGTTTCCAATTTTTACCCCAGATTTCCTTATAAACTTGATGCTTGAAACTTGGTATCCACTATTTAGCACTTAATGATTTTTTTTTTAAATGATGATATTGATGATGATAACTGTAAATGATAATTTGTGGTGTTTTTGCTGGTGGTTATTATTGTATACTGTCTGTGTGCGGTTGTTTTTTTTTTTGCTCCTACACTTGCCCCCATTTTCTGAAAATGTATCTGAAAAATGCAAACAATCTGGAATTTTAACTTTTTTTTTTTTATTTTTTAATTAAAGTTTTTCACGATAATTTTGTTTCTGTGTGTTTGTTTGTGTGTTCATTGAATATGACTTTAAATATAGGTGTATTTAACTGGTGGAAAAGTGGAAATGGATGTAGAAAAGTTGAAAAAAATAAAATGACAATAAAACTTGATGAAATGAAAACTATATTCTCTGGTTGTGTTTTGTTTTTTTTTTAAATCCTTCGGAATTGCAATGAAAATAAAAGCAAAGATTTTTTTTTAAAAATCAAAAATAGTTAGAAATTTTCTTTAAAAAGTTTATTTATTTTCTTTTTCGTTTTTTTTTTTTGTTTTATTTAAAAGTTTTTAATTTAAATTTTTAATTGATATGTATATAAATATATAAGATTTATAAAGTTGTTATGGACTAAAATTTTTTAAGATAACAATTTGTTTTCTATGAACAATTAACATTTTTGGAATAAATTGAAAATCAAGTTTGAAGAAAATTTTTTAATTGATTTTTAAAACTCACAGAAGATTTTCGTAAAATTTCTTATATAAACTACAAAAGTCAATCAAATTTTAATCCGGAGTTTGTCTAAGAAATGTAATACCACAAGTATAATGAAGAGTCCAGCATAGTATTAGCGATAAACACTAGTGAAAACTTTTAAAAAATTGAGTTTGTAACAAATCGTTCATTATTTATCCGGAATATTTGTATTGGAGTGTAGGGCTTTCAGAAAGTCACCAATTCTTAGTGTTAGATAAAATTACCTTTACTTGAACAGATATTTAAAGGGGATTTTGATTCCATGACTTAAGATGTTCTAATAATAAATTTCCATTATCAAGATTAAGATTATAATACCCATTTGATTAATATTATTTTTTTAGCCGGTATTTGCTTAAGGCATAGATTACATAGCTTATATATACTTAATAACAAGTTTCATATTCAAGATTACAAATTAAATTAAGAATATGATCAAATTCTTTCACATATCTTATATACCTAAGAGGTTTTATTATATAAGAACTAAATCACGTGATCGATGTCACTTAAAATATTACGATTTTTAAAGTGACTTAAGGTGACTTTACGCTGATATATAATTTAAAAACATTTTTATACACTTTCTTTAAATACAAATACTTCGACTCCCAAGAAACATTTCGCCTTATAAATAAAAGGTTTTTGACTTTTAAAAATATTTTTTTACCATTAAATTAAACCTTATTAGAAACTTATTACACACTTTAATAAGAGGAGTAGTTTTAAAAAAAATACTGACATTCTTATGAAATTCTTAGGGCATTTTCTTATTAAGCAACTCTGTTCTGAGGGATATTCCAATGAAGGAGCCTTATTTTACGCTTATTAGCTTTTTTACTTAAGTTTTCTTAGCCACGCCTAATATTCTCTTACAAAAGTCTTATATTTTTCTTATAAGAGCTTTATAAGATAATGTCTTAAGAAAGTATACTGAAAGATCATTATAAACTTTTAAACTTAAATTTCTTAGTCATGAGCAGTATATTATTACAGAAGTCTTATGAGAACTATATGATATTGTAATTTATTTTTTATATGAAATTGTTTTACTCTAAGGACTAAATTACTTGATCAATGTGAGTTAAAGCGCCACAATATATCTTTGAAGCGCAACAATGTATCTTAAAAGCGATTTAAAGCGTTTTACGATGATTTAAAATTGAAAAACAATTTATAACAAGCCTTTCTATAATATTTTCTCAAATATTTTCACATCAAATTAAATTTCCATAATTGTATTTCGAGTTAAACCATGGCTGAAGACAAAGTTGAATTGACCATTTCTTGATGAAAATTCCTTAAGATGTTTAAATTTTTTCTATTTCTATTATAAGAAAAAAAGAACAGATAGTTTTCTATTTCTTCGAAAAGAATTTCCAGAAACCAAAGCGAAATTCCAAAGAAAAATAAAAAAAAAAAAAAAGAAAAACAAATGTACTTTTTTTGCAAAAATTTTTTTAATTAACTTTGGTTTGAATTGTGACCAACCAATCAGACCCCACATAACCCCTACCATATTTACTTCAACCTTAAAGTCAGTTTATTATTTTATGATTTCATTTTCCCAGTATTACAGTTAGTCAAAGTTCTTAAAGGCATAAAAAGGATAATTTATTAAAGTTTTTCATTCTGTGTATTTTTGCTCTTTTTGATTTTTTGTTGTTTTTGTTTTTTTGTGTTTTTCTTATTTTTTTGCCTGTAAAAGTTAAAATTCAAACTTTATTAATTAATTTTAAATAAAAAATGAAAAATGAAAATTAGATTTTTACGTTTAAATATTGTATGTATGGGGGTGTAAAAAAAAAACAAAATCAAGAAAAGGAAAAAAAATAAATTTATTAAATAAATCTCGCATTAAATTATTAAAATCTATAAATATTTAAAATAAAAATAAAAAAAAACCAGAAAATACGAGAGTAATGATAAAGTTTTAAATTAAAAGAATTTATAGTATGTTTTTAGTTTTACTTCTGGCGAAATATGAAATTTATAAAAAATAAAAGTTAATTTATAATTATTTAATTAGATTAATTAATTTATTTATTTAGAATTATAAATTAAAGTTTTTAAATGAATTTGAAAAAAATAAATATTTTTTAAAGAATTTATTGTGAAATAAATTGTTTAATTGAAGTATTTTAATTTTTTTTTTCATTTGAAGCAAATTACAGTGGGTTGCCAAATTATTAGGAGGCGTGGAATTAAGTCAATGCTACTTTATATCGAAAAACAGTGGAAATAGAGTCGAAATAACAATTGTATCCTTTTTCTAAAAAAAACGTTCAAAAAAATAAAGTCGAATGCAAAAAAAAAGACGATTCGACTTTATAACCAAAAATAATGGAAATTAAGTCGAAAAAACCGATATCTTATTTTGAAAATTCGAAAAAGCCATTCTATTTTATTTCCAATAAAATTTAGATACGAATGCAAAAAAAACAAAATAAGATCGAAGCGGCCTGTACATTCATTCTATTTAAAATAAATAGTTCAAACAATAGATTAAACGGAAAAGGGGCAATTGATTTCAAATCTAAATAATTACAAAAAACTCTACTAATTACAAATATCGTATAACAGGTAGGAATATTAATATTCTGGAAGAGGGAAATAGCCTAATTTTATACCGAACTCTTAAAGCCAGAATTTCTGGAAAACTTTTTTCAGAATATTTAAAAACTAGAAGAGATTTTATAGATGATTATTAAATTTGGGTTAACCCCTGTTCCGGAATATTAACATATTTGTATATGAAATATTGTGAATATATAAGAATTGAAGTCAAAGTCAGGATTTAAGTACTTTCCTTAACAGAAGGTTACAGTTTCCAAAAATATATGTTAAAAGAATGAGGAAAGATTTAATCATTATTTGCAAAATTAAAGTTTCAATATTTTGTTTAGTGAACGACTTTAGGGCAGCCTTCAAATGCTTTCTTGAGAATATATTTACGAATGAGGGTGATTCGACTCTATTACCAAAATAAGATAGAATTGGTATTTTTTTTTTTTTTTTGGAAATAAGATAGAATTGTTAATTCGACTTTACTTCCATTGCTTTTGGTAATAAAGTGAGTTCGACGTTATTTTGTTTGATTTTATTTCAGCTCTCCAATTATTAGGGCCAATTTGAATGTTCAGAAATTTTGGAATTATATTATAATATCAACATTTCTTGTTTTGTTCCTATGGTTATTACAATTTTAAATATTTCCAAAATATAACAACACATATGATGTTCAACCGAAAAAATTCTGTTAGTTAAAATTATTTGAGTTGCATTTAGAAATTATATATTAAATGATAAATTTTACACTGCCTCGAGGAAATGGTCAATTATCCCTTAAGTATTATGGTGGAGTCTGTTAAAACTTCGAAAGCCATTGGGAGATCGAGGCAACAATAAGGCAAGGCTAGCAAACGAAATAACTAGGATTTATAATATTTATTCCTTGGATATAAAAATAATAATTTTTTTTTTTTGGCAACCCACTGTATTTGAAAATAATCTATTGAGAGATTCTTACAGTTTTTACTAAAGTCTATGTTTTTCTGACAACTAATGATTCTGACAACTTATTATAAAACCATTCTTAATAATTGATAGTAGTGGATATTAAAACTCGAATTAGTTTTGGCTTTTCTGAAGACAAGAGGCCATCTTGTCAAGAACTTATATCAATATATGGGCACATATCTCCCTTTATTAACGCAAAGGACATTTAAAAACATTTTAATGATTTTGGTGCTTTTGAATAAAAGTCGTTATATCTTCGATTTAAATATTTCTTTGGTGTAAAGCTTGAAAAAGTGGTGGCAGAAAGTACCGCTAGAAAAAGGGAAATTTTAAAAATCAAACAGAGAAACTACATAACACTAAATTTTACTCAAAGTTGGGTTTGATTTTAAGAACAATGTACGGTTTAATTTTTGGACATATGAATTATAAACGGAATCTGAACTGGGAAAGGAATGAAAACTGGGAATTATGAATTATGTGGAGGATCACGGAAAATTTCAGTAGATGTTATAAAAAAGGATGTTAATGTTCTTCTTAAACTTTATAAAGTTCTACACATACTATACACATACCGATTTTAGGGAGCATATATAAATGCATATGTATGACTCTATAACCAAAATGTGCACTTAAAATGTGCGATTCCATGATAGCTGTATTACACTGTCTTAACAAAGTAAAGACATTTGCATCAGCTGCTTTATGTTATTATATGATCAACAAAATGTAACTAAAATGCATAGAGTGACCATACGGTACTTTATTGTTATGCAAAACACCCATTTTGAAAAATTACGGACACTTTACTGAATTTTCTGGGAAGTTTGAGTTAAAAAATTAGTATGAGTCATTGTAAAAATTTTATTATTGTTTTTTCTCAATTAAATATATAAATTACAAAATGTTTTATTTCACCTTCTTAAATATATCTTATTGCACCCTAATCTGAAATAGTATATCTATAAAATTTTAATAAATTAATATTCACATAAGTATCAATTAAATTTTAAATCGAAGAAGAACATTGCCTTTTTAAACTTCACAATTTTCTTTCGTTCACTAAAAAATCGAAAATTGTAATTATTAAAAAAATTTTACATTACATCCACTTAAATTTAAAAAAGCAGTCTTTAATTATACACCTTTTAAAATTTTTTAAGGTACGATAACTTAAATCACGAAATGGTCAATGACCATTATATGCTAAATACACTATATACAAGTATATATATGTATGTGCATACTACATATCCAATCAACAAATTGAAAACAGTTTTACATAATGAAACAAATTAAACCCAAAGCATTTTCGTGCAATTAATTACTTGTTTTTAATTTAGTAGTAGTTGTTATCATGATATCACTTTAGGTTATTTCAGTCTAGGTTCGATTGAAAATTGAGTTTTAATATCTGATTCGAAATTTAATCTTAAAATCTTAAATTTTTTTTTAAAACCGATTTTAATCTCGAAGTGGAATGTGGTATGAAATCTCAATATCTACAAGAATACTGTTGTTGCATTGAGTATTTTTGTGGACAGGGCAAAGTCCATGTTTCCAAAGTCAAAACTTTTCTGGACTTATAAATTATGTGTGAAACTTACAAAGCTCTTGAAATTCATTATAACGCAATATATTATCATTCCTAAACTTGCACTTGAACTTCCATCCTTCCACAATTCACACTCAAAAGTATAAATTAGATCAGCATCAAAAACTAAATCGATTTAGTGATATGTGTCTGTCCGTCCGTCCGTCCGTTATCACGATAACTCAAATACTAAAAGAGTAAGAACTTTGAAAACCAAAGAACACAAAGTGATTTTTAGAAAATTTATAGGTTTTTGTATTATTTTTGGTTAAAATCGGACAAAAACTTCGGATAGCTGCCGTACAAAATTTTTAAAACCCCAATATGACTTTCTTCAAAACTAATTATACAAAGGGAAAGAATATTGCACGCGGTAAGTTATATATTAGAGCGATTCCTTTTATACAGTTTCAAAGTATTAAAGCTTCATTTTATGGCAGCTGCCACACAAGTTTTAGAACCTTACTTACATATCTTCAGAACAATTTTACACTACAGAATTGAAATTAAAAGTATAGGAAGGAATAAAGACTGCTGGAATCATAGTACATATCTTTGCAACTAATAGCACTAGAAGGTTGAAATTAAAAATCCGTCTGTTATATAATATATGGCAAGCAATTTTTCAAAAGGTTAGAAGGTTGAAATTAAAAATCCGTCTGTTATATAATATATGGCAAGCAATTTTTCAAAATTTTCAAAAATTTAGACTCTATTTTGGCAAGCCGCCATACAAAGTTCTCAATCCGATTACTATGAGTCGTATGTTTCTCAATCCGAATATTATAAATCTAATGAAGCTACGAGGTTCAAATTGAAAACGGACAAGTAAAGTAATGTAAGTTTTTTTTTTTAAATAAAACGAGGAAGAGCGTGGTAGAGTGTCAACTCTGGGATACCCGTAGGACCGTAATATAAACATTATATCATCTGGTTAGTGACTTTTTTGGTAAAATTACAGACACGCAGCTTCATAAGGTGTAGTGTAATGCTCATATAAAAGAGGAGTTGTACGGCAGCTCCTCGAATCAACCAAATTTTGCAGAAACTTTGGCCATAAAACTAAACTACTTTCAGACACCCAGCTCTAATAGATACAAGAACAAAAGAAGTTGTATGGCAGGTACTCGAACCCGTGGACCAAAATGGCTGGATTTAAATAGCGATGACGATGAGTTTTTGAAAATTTCAAAATCCTAGCTAAATCGATTTATTTTTCGATTCTGATCCGATCCGTAATGACAAATTAAGTATACCTTTTTGACTAATAGTCATACGGGTATAAAAATTATGAGGGAATTTTATTTTAAATATTATAGTAGGTTTCCACGGTATCTAAAAGTTGACAAGGGCAACTATAATCTTCTTCGATTCTAGTGAAATATAATATACAGTTTTAAAGAACTTGTACGTATATTTTAAATTGTTCTGACACCCTATTTATTTAAAATATAACTAATACAAAAATAACAACTAATACCCTTAATTTTCTCTAATAAATCTTTTAAACTTTGAATGAGCAATTGCAATTTACAACCAAAGTAACATTGCATAACAATATAGTTAAAGTATAAGAAAATGAAATTGTTAAATATATAAATTTCTATTAAATAATTTTACCACAAATTGCATTAAATTTCCTGAAGAAGAAGCGTGGTTATTTCATTAAATTGTTAGTTTTGTTAGATAATTTTAGTTATGTATAAAATAATTTACAAGCAATATACATACATATATGTATAAACATATAATTTAGTATAAATATAATATACTATAATATTGCAATTAAGTTAAATACCCATTTATATTATAGAAAATTTATTTTGTGATTATCTAAGCAAAAAACATAAAAATTAAATTTAAATTGTAATCGTGCTTACAGCAGGTTAAAAACCACTTTAAATGTTTTGTAAAAGCGTCATTAATTTGTAAATAACTACAAATACACACATACAAAAAGTAAAGAGGGGAAGGTACGAAAACGTACATGAATCAAAATCAAATTTATAAATCAATTGCATTAAATTTACACAACATTACATTCTATTGTTATTTATTCTGTGTTTTTTAATGAATGCGTTTTTGTACTTCCGGTTTTTTTTTTTTTTGAATATTATCTACTGCTTAAAATAAATCTTGCAAAACTACACACATATGTAAGCAGATATGTGCAAAATACTTTTTTAAATTTGCTATTTCTTACATTTGTTTTCTATTTTATTTTATGCAATTTTATTTTTTAGTTTTGTTGTGCTTTTTCTATACCATTTGTTTATCGTCTTATCAAACTTGTGGTTAAACAAGTTGTTTATTTATCAAAAATGTAAATTAAAATTGAATGTCGTTTTCCATATATGAATTTTGTATAATCTGAATAAATTTAAAGATTAACACATTTTACAAACAGTCAATTTTTTTAATTAATAATGTAAATTAATTCAATTTTGAGTTTCAATTGTCAAACATAAATCAGTGACGCAATATGCATATAAAATGCTTAGAAAATTTTCGGTGCAGGGTCAGAACTCCCAGAGTCATAAATCCCTTGGAGAGTCACTTTGAAATATTTACGTGGGACAGAAGTCCCTTTACAACTAGGTCATAAGTTCCTTTAGCGAGTTATGACCCACTAAGTGAGTTATAATTCCCTTTATTAAATTATTAGTTCCTTTAGGGAATTATGACCTACTAAAGGAGTTATAAAACCATATAACTTTAATTGTTTGATTGAGCGTAATATGTTAAAGTCAAAATTTTTAAATAAAATCTGAAAGTCTTTTCTGATCTTTATAATTTAAAGTATGATAATATAAAAATATATATTAGCAAAATATTAGATGTACAACAATATGTATTTATATATTTATCTATGCGAGATTCTATATTAGAAAGCATATTTAGGTTTAATAAAAATCAAAGTTGACCCTTTTTCCAGAGTATTTATGAATTCATGTATGCGAGACTTTGGTTACAAAATCAGGAATATCCTATTTGCAAAATAGCCTTTCAAAATGTAGTTTAAATGTAAATTGATGGTTGTTTTCTAATCTAACCCCAAAATGTGTACCCGTCACTGATGTTATATATTTATGACTTGTGATCCTGGGAGTTCTGACTCTGCACCAAAATTTATTAATTAAAAAACAGAATATTATTAATGGACTTTTTTTATTCCTTTTTCACTCCTACATAAAGGAGTATAGGGAATTCACCAAGTCATTTAGACTATAAACTTTAGATTTATTAATTATTATTTTTACTAAGCCGTTGATTACTCGGCTGTTAGTTATTGTATATAGATTATATAAATATATAAATGCTAAAATTTATGTGCCATCTATTATCTTACACAAGAGTTATTTATATATTATTTTATATTATGAAATAAACTAAAACGATGTTATACAATTTTAATGATAAAATTATACTGAGATTTTTCAATTGGAAAACTGACTTCTTAGCAACCACTCTATTGAGCAGATATTTTTTTTGTCAGGTACTAAAATTTTAATTTATTTTCATATTTATTACTACCTCGTGATGGTGTTCGAACTTTCCTTTAAACTAATTTTTTGCTTGGCAAGTTTTAAAGTGTAAGACGTGGGTATATATGACTTTTTTACAAAGCATAAGACTTTCTTTCAAAAGTTTAAATTTTTTAACAAATTAGGATCAGGAACCGCATTTCCTAGTAAACCCAAAAAACCTCTCATACTAAAAAAGTTTAATTTCGATATTACGTAGGTTTAATCCAAAATATAGATTCTATGTTTATTATAGTTTATTGAGTCCTGCAATAAAATTTCATAACATATTTGTTATTAAAATTAACTTAATACTTACTCATTAATAGTAATTAAGTTTTAGCATAATTTTAATTACTTAAATTAAGCAATGAAATAATTTGCAGGCTTTTTTTTTACTTTTTATAAATTTATCTTGTGAAAATAAAGTTATCATTGAACACTTTAAACATTCGTCAGTGATTTAATATAAATTTATAAAATTTAATGGGATTTAATGCAGATGAATCTCAATATTTATTATATGAAGTATAGATATTACAAAACTACAAGGTGTTTACAAAATAATGAACATACTTTTTAAGAACGAATCTGTGATTTTATGTTGCATTAATTATTATTAGAAACAGATGTAATTAAATGTTTGTACTTTATTCTATTCTCGTTTTTATATATATAAAATTACATATACATATAAAGTTTCGACTTAAGTCACTAAAATATAAATATTAATTTTCTTAATTTAATATCAGTCCAGTTTTAGTGCTAGAAAATATATGCTATGGAACTTTCAGGTGTCTGAATTAGTTACTTTACTACATAATTTATATTATTGCTGTGCTATTTATTTTAATTGATTTCTCCCAGATTACTAATTAGAGATCAACCTAATATCAAGCAAATATTCGCCTTCAAAAATAGGTTCTCTGATCAGATATTATACAACAATTATTTTTATAAAATATTTTGAAATTAGAATCAATTTTATGTTTTAATTCGCACTTCTTTAAAATTTAAGATTTTAAAAATAATTTTCATGGATTAATCATAAAATATAATTATATCGTAATAGTCAATATCGTACAAGATAACATTTAATAAAAATATATAAATAACTCTTGCATAAGATAATAGATGGTGCTCAAAATTATCATTTGTGTATTTATAATACGAGTATTATGCCGAGTAATCAACGGCCTAGTGATTATAAATCCATTAAAGAAACTGGAGCCCTTAGACTTAATGAATCAAAAAAATCATAATATATTATATTTGGTTAAATCGAATTAAATCGAAATTATTTTCTCTTTAATTTATATTATAACATACATACATATATTTATTTATATACAATATACATAATAACCAGACATTTATTCAATTATTTATGCATTATTATAATAAATTTTATAGTGTAAAATATTATTTTGCCTATTTTAAGATTAATTTAATATTTTATTTTGAACATTTTATTAATAATGTGTAAATACTTTACAATCTTAACATAAATAATGAACAAAAGTAATATATATATATCCATGTATATATACATACAAAATGCATTTTTTATGGTTGATTAGAGATTAAGATAGTTTCATTTAAATTAATTTACAATAAATTTCATTTTAATAATAAAAGATTTACAAGAATATTTTGGAAAATTTTCTGGAACAATGTTTTATTAATTTTAATAATAAATTAGTTTTAAATAATTAAATATATTTTGAAAAATTTAATATAAACTTTAATGCACATAGAATTTTAAGAAATTAAAACAATATTAAGAATTTAATGATACTTGGAAATTGATGTACTTTAATTTGATTTGTTCTTCATATATAGCTAATAAAATCACAAATTTCAAAAAAATATCAATGATTTCTAAGCTTCAAGGAGCGTCACAGAGTTTTCGAGATAACACAAACACCAGGTACTATATTTCTCCATACTACCATTTCCTTCAATAAAAACTCAATCCAACGGAATATTAAGAAATTAAGATCCTTATGTAGGGTGTCCCAAATATTTTCAAATGGAAATCAGTGCGAGAAGAGTTAAGGAAGGAAAAAAAAAATTTTAGCGAGGGTAGTCTATTTTTAACGGCTTCCGGAACAATAGTAAACTGTTTTAAGCGATTTAATAATATTAAGGCGCTTCATTAAAATGATCGGATTCTTGATCAGACAATAGCGTTGAGTAGAGAGACAAATTTTGATTTTTATACCCGTATTGCTATAGGTCAAAGGGTATACTAAATTTGCCATTACGTTTGCGACGCAGAGAAGGAGCGGGGTAGATTTAGATCCAAGGAAATGGATCGGATCAGTATTGAAAAATCAATCGATTTAGCTATGTATGTCAGTCCGTCCGTCCCCACGATAACTTAAAAAATAAAGGAGCTAGGATTTTGAAATTTTCACAAATTTATTTTTATGCAATAGCCGTCATCGCTTTTTAAATCCAGCCATTTGGTCTACGGGTTCGAGATCTGCCATACAACTTCTTCTTTTATATGAGGATAACTCTACACTATTGAAGCCAGGTTTCTAAAATTTTACCAAAGATACTTTAGTGTTATTTGCCATAAGTAATTGACTGTATGATATTATATTTATATTACGGTCATACGGGTATCCCAGAGTTGACAAAGTCTACTCCACTATACTCTTCCTCGTTTTATAAAGTTCTGATTAGAAAAGATAGCATTTCTTATAAAAAAAAGTATAATTTGTATCTTGGAACTTTAAAAAAAATTATGAAGCAATTTACTTTACCGTCATAAATTAAGCTTTAAAGGAAAACGTTTATTGAAGAAAGCGACGTGAACTCATCTCCTTTGACATGCTGTCGTGCGCTACAAATCGATAAAAATTCTAAAACGTATTCGACATATTTATAAAAATAAATCAAAAAATATTTGAAATTTGATTTTTGGTAAAATCTTGTATACCCCATTACCCCTGACATATAACCAACAACGCTGGCTACATTATTAAGCATAGATTTTTTATGCTGCAAAATTTATGGAGTAATTCAAAAAAACCGTTCCATAGCGAATTTCTCTAAGCGATTTAATAATTTTAGAGCGCTTTATTCATCTGAACGGCACCAGATAAGTTACTCTGAACTAAATCTCTAACAACACCAAGCTGCAGATTTATTATCTTACATTTTAATAAAGAGGTTTTCTTTACTCTGTAAAAATTATATAAATATAACTTTCTTATTTCCTTCCTTAATTTAATGATGGTTTATTTTAAGTTTTCTTTAAACAAATTTTACTATACCCCAATGCCAATCAATTATTTCAAATTATCCTCATTTCATTTCAAAGTTAAAAGCTCCCTTTAAACCTTATTTGAACTCTTAACTTATCCTGATCTACAACAATAAATGTAAAAATTATTTCATCCTTTCATTAGTAGTAGTTTTTCTTTAAAATAATTTCCTACTTTACCATCAATCCAAGTAAAAGTTAATATTAACAGGATATTTTTTAAGTAGATAATCATAATCACTTTCCCACTAATTATTTTCTCATTAAACTATCAATAAATAATTTTGAATAAGGCTTCTTAAAAGGATATTAATCGACTATCAAAATATAACCACCTTTTTTAAAGAATCCAACACTATTAACTTTAAAGATTTTTAAACTTTTAAGACGTCTTTTGTAAGAAGCCATAAATTAAAGAAAAAACGAGGAAGAGTGAAGTAGAGTAGACTGTGTTAACTCTGGGTTACCCGTATGACCGTAACATATACATTATATCATCCGGTTAATTACTTTTGGCAAAATTTCAAACATTCAGCTTTATTAGGTGTATAGAGTAATGCTCATATAAAAGAAGGAGTTGTATGGCAGCTACTCGAACCCTTTGCAGTAGACCAACCAAATTTTGCAGTAACCTTGACCATTACACTAAACTATTTTTGGCAAAATTTCAGACACCCAGCTTCATTTGGTGTAGAGTAATCCTCATATAAAAGAAGGAGTTGTATGGCAGGTACTCGAACCCTCTGCAGTAGACCAACCAAATTTTGCAGTAACTTTGGCCATTATACTAAACTACTTTTGGCAAAATTTCAGACACGCAGCTTCCATAGATATAGAGTAATGCTCATATAAAATTAGAAGTTGTATGGCAGGTACTTGAACCCGTGGACCAAAATGGCTGAATTTAAATAGCGATTCCGTTTTTTGCATAAAAACGAATTTGTGAAAATTTCATAATCCTAGCTTCTTTACTTTTTGAGTTATCGTGATGACGGACGGACGGACATACATAGCTAAATCGATTTATTTTTCGATTCTGATTCGATCCATACACTTGAGTCTATATCTACCCCCCTCCTTCTCTGCGTCACAAACGTAATGGCAAATTTATTATACCCTTTGACTATATAGTCATACGGGTATAAAAATTTCCATTTTTATCCACAACCTTTTAAAATTCTTTAATAATTTTTTTTAATTTAATAAAAATTTTTTAAGAATAAATTTGATATTTTGTGTTAAATGATTATTTAGTATTTTGATGTTAATTAAATTTGATTAAGAAACTGAATCAAATAGTATGAACTAGCAATTGCACTGATAGTATGAATTGGTCGAAGTTTTAATGGAGTCCAACCTGATAATGATTTATTTTATGATTGATGTTTGACATCTCTTTGATTTATTTTGCCTATAGGTGACTCAGCGGTAAGCTTCCAACTTTCATTAGGATTCCAAAAACACTGAACTTTTATTTGGGCTTCGATTTGACCCAGCTCTTATTTGGAATTGGGCTTAAAACAAAGAATTAAAAACTTAAAAATTTGAATATAAACAAATAATTTAATTGAATAATATAACTCACAGATATATTATACCACAAATTTAAAATGCAAAAATATTCCAATATAAACAGAATATTGAATCTATTGAAAATCTAAGAGGTTTCAACATGTTATAAAGCCTTGTACTATATATCTTTTATTAATAAATTGTATCTAAGTGCATTAAGATCAATTCTAATTATAAGAATACGTATAAATTTTTCAATACCATCCCTGCTCCAAACACATTGGCCTAACTGTTAATGCTTAAAACATAAAATTTGTTGCTGGTACTTATCTTAAAATTCTGAAAAGCCTTTTCTCTTTCTCTACCTTTCTCTCTTTCTCTTCTTCAAATCAGAAGTACAAAATTTGTTGGACATGTAAATCTCAACTTAAGATTTTTCAGTTCAACTTAAGATAACAGTTAACACCACAAAAGAACTGTAACACGTACTTAAATCGATCAATTGTTTCAAAAAAAGGGCTGAAATATCTCAGAAATTGTGAAATATAAAATAAGTTCCATGTGATTTAAAGCCCTTTCCAAAAATCCAATAACATTTGCTTTTATATAGCTTTGACATTTCAAATTGAAATTCAATACCAACATAAAGCAAAAATTTAAAAGAACATATCCTATATTTAACGCTAACTTAATTTTTTGTTAAATTTAAACGCTAAGTTCTTCCAACAAATCAATATCTTTGGATTTATTTTTCATCCCAACATTCCTTTTTCTTATTGCGTTGCTCAATGCCTTGCTATTTTTATGAGAACAATAAGGAAATTTATTTTAAAATTTTTTCTATTGAATTACACTTTCTTTTTCTTAATAAAATTATACAAGCACTCTTCTTTCATTGTGCTTTACCTATCTATTAAATAACTCTTATTCCTTTTTTTTTTTTTTCAATCCCGTTTTTATTATATTAGTTATTGCAAATCTTTGAAAAATAAATCTGTATATGTATATATATATATATATATATATATATACTTGATATCCTATATTAACAAAGTGTTATTTAATTTATTTAATAATATAATCAAAGTTAATACAGGTTGTCTAGAATATTATAAGTTAATTTTTGATAATTGAATTAACTTTCTACTAACTGTACAAAGTTAATCCAGTTGACAGTTGAACTAAAGTCTATTAACGTATGTAAGACGCTTTTACAGTTTTTAAGCCGGTTGCTTGGTTAAAAAAACCTAGTCTTTATTTAAAATTTTACTGACGACTTACTTAATTTTTAAACGTGAATGGTACACTCTATCTAGTTTTGTTCAATAGAATTTTATTCAGTATTTTATACACAACTGCAGTCTGTTTGTCAGTGATAAGTAAGCTCACTAATATGCTTAATATTTGTTCGATTCAATAATAGAAACCACGCACGTTCCTAACGTATACAGGATGAAATATACACTTTATAACATTTTAATGACACATAGTGTGCAGGGCATGGCACGTCCCTGCATTCAAAAACTATTGTAAAACTAATAAGTAAAACATCAATTAGAATATCGAGTACTGTCGGACACTGGACAGTGTTGTCGTTTAGATTTTCAAACGAAGAGTTAATGCACGAAATCTAAAGGAGTACGGCTTAAATTAAATGAGTATATTACTTCAAAAATTTTAAAGTAAATAACTAATACAGTACTATAAATAATATACAGGGTGCCGCGTTTGCATGTTTCCAAATAAAAGTGGGTATCTCGAAAATTGTTAGAAATATAAAACAAATAGGAGGACTTATTTTGAAGCTAAAGAATAGGTGGTTTTAAAACTTAAATGAAATTTGTACATTAATAACGGTTTTTATGCAAAAATTAAAGTTATTTAATAAAAAACAATGAAGAACATCAATATTTTCTATGTTGTTTAGCGGTGAAGATGTTCTTTTTTCTTTAAAAAATTTACGAAATTCCTTTTAAAGCCCTTGTGTTCGTTTTGTTAAAATATGTAGTAATTTTAGGAAGAAAATTTTTTTCAGAAGTATTTTGTTCGAAAGAACAGTACAGGAGTACAGGTAGGCTACCATGTATTGCTACTTACGCTAAACGTAAGTAGCAGGAGAAAAAATGACACCATGTAGAGCGCATATGGGAAATTTGCGCATTCGTAAGTAGCAACTTTGGTACCATGGTGTGCTACTTGCGAACATTTTTGACGTTTATTTTACTTTTTTCATTCGCTTGATAATTTGTTTGCGAAGGAGGTGTAATTTTTTAGTTTTTAACAATTAGTTAGTAGTTTTTAATAAACATGTAAGTATATACATACAATATATGTCATTTATAGATTTTATGATAATTAAAGTTCTATGTTTAAGCACAAATTACTTTAACAATACTTTGTTTCAAACTAACAAAAATATTTTAAGGTAAAAAATTTTTTGTTCATTGTGATATAAACAACAATCTTTAATTTTTTTTGTGCATTAACATATTACTATGTATTTACATTTATTTTGTAGATCTAAGCAAACAACCAAGCCATCGCAATTTCAAATTATGGTGGAGTTTATGGTACAACATAAGGAATTAGCTCAAGGCTACTCACGAACAGTGGATGGCCGGGTTAAATCCAATAAATTGTGGCAAATATACATATAAAAATGCTTCCTTTGATAGCCGGAAATTTTTGATAAAACTAAATTGTAAAAAAAAATAATCAATTATTAAAAATGATACCTCTTGGTATCAGCGCCGGCTTGAACATTTGCGGGGCCATGTGCGAGGTTAACCGCGGGGCTATTTATACCCGTATGACTATATAGTCCAAGGGTATAATAAATTTGCCATTACGTTTGTGACGCAGAGAAGGAGGGGGGGTAGATATAGACTCAAGTGTATGGATCGGATCAGAATCGAAAAATAAATCGATTTAGCTATGTATGTCCGTCCGTCCGTCCGTCATCACGATAACTCAAAAAGTAAAGGAGCTAGGATTATAAAATTTTCACAAATTCGTTTTTATGCAAAAAACGGAATCGGGTTTTAAATTCAGCCATTTTGGTCCACGGGTTCGAGTACCTGCCATACAACTTCTAATTTTATATGAGCATTACTCTATAGCTATGGAAGCTGCGTGTCTGAAATTTTGCCAACAGTAGTTTAGTATAATGGCCAAAGTTACTGCAAAATTTGGTTGGTCTACTGCAGAGGGTTCGAGTAGCTGCCATACAACTCCTTCTTTTATATGAGCTTTACACTACACCTAATAAAGCTGAATAATTGAAATTTTGCCAAAAGTAATTAACCGGATGATATAATGTATATGTTACGGTCATACGGGTATCCCAGAGTTGACACAGTCTACTCTACTACACTCTTCCTCGTTTTTTTATTAATTTGCTTTGCTTTTTTTCAACCTAAGACATTGGAATCTGTTAGAATAAATTACTAATATAAAATATGATTAACATCACATTGTTGCATATAGCTATAACCTATAACATATAAAATTTTCTATCAGTATTTTGAAAACTGCAATGCAATTATAACTTTAATGTTTGTGATATTTGTGTGATTTTTTTAATTGCCAAAAAAACAAAGTTCCAAAGTCTTTTGGTTTTCCAATATTTTTAAAAACAAAGCCAACTATGTAAATAAATTTGAATTTTCTTTAAAAACAGTTCGAATTTGTATTTCCACCAATCGGGAGCCACTAAATTTTTCCAATTTAAATTAACAAAAATAATAATGTAAACATTTTTTTTAGGTTTAAAAAGGCATTCTAAAAATTTAATGTTTGTAATTTTTTTAAAATGCTTTTTTTAGAAAAAAAAAACTTTTAAAGAAACTGTTTCAATTGAAGGAAATTTTAATTGTATTGTGTAAATTTCTAATTTTTGTCTTGAATTTAATAATAATATTATATAAATTTTCCAAAGTGCGGGGCCGGGTGCGGTCGCACCTTCGCACACCCTATCAAGCCGGCTCTGCTTGGTAGGCATTTGCATTATGTTAGATTTTTCCCTAAGAATTTTTCTTTAAATTGGCACATTATTTTCTGTATCTTTGTCACTTAAAAACAATGCTATGGAATCCATTTTTTTTTATTTAACTTTATTTTTTATTTAAAATTATGTTTTATTTTATTTTTAAAAAAATTTTATTTGAATTGTTTACAAATTTACGATTTTACAAACAAAAACAAATGTCTAAATGTCAATTTTAAAAATTTTAGAAGGAAAAACAAATGTCAAAGTGTCAATTTTAAATATTTTCAATGGCAGCACTATTTTTCGATGCGTTTTTGTTACATGGTACCAATTAATTTACGCATCGCAAATTAAATGCGCACATTTTTGCGATGCGCATTTTTTATATGGTAGGGGCCCAGTTGTTATAAAAGGAGTATAAATACTCCCATGGGAGTACTTTCGACAGAACTACTGTCACATATTATGAACACGACTTACTGCATTTACAGTTTTCTATTTATTATTTAATGTAAACAGTCTGTAGAATGAAATTGACAGAAACTTTGGACCAATTAGAACCAAAGTTATTTTAAGGAATCCTGTTTATCTTCAATATCTTTGAATAGGTAATTTAACTAGTCATTTATGATAGTAAAAGAAATATATGAAATATAACAAATCAAAATTGATTAAAAGGGTTAAAATGACGAGTTTCCACTGTTCCAAAAAAATATTTTTTTTTTTTTTTTCATTTAAAAATGATTAGTTTTGCCTGCTGCAAAAACACCGCACCTTAACACCATGTCGTAGATTAGGCAACTGCTAGACCTTTTTTTTTATATATTTGCCTTTTCTAATAGTAGTAAATATACTATATATACATATAAATTGCATACGTTTATATTTTCCAATTTTCATGAAAAAGACAAAATAAATTTTCAAAGGCAAAATATTTTTTTTTTTTTTTCCTTTCATCCTTTTTTTTATGCTTTTGTAATTTAATAGTTGTACCTTTATTTTATTTATGTATGTACAAGCATATGTACAAATAAATATATTTATATATACTACATAGGTATTAAAAACAATGGTGAAAAAGAGTTTACTATAATATATACCTTCAATTGATCTGAAATTTGTGTTCTTCGGATGCAATATGATTTCGATAATAAAATAAATTTGTCTAGTAAAAGATATATTGATTGGTTTCCAAAAACTTTTAAAAAACTTTCTAAATTTATCAGTGTTACCACATTACCATTCTCGATTATTCTATATACATTTCACAGAATTATGGAGTTTGAACAGAAAGTAAGAAGTGTTACCGTTGTAATAATGGTCTTTGTTGTAAATATTTTTTTTGATTTATTTGTATAAAGTATTTGTATTATAGATAATTTCTGTAAAACTTTTATATTGACTGTTCATTAAGGGCCCAATACACGCTCAGTAATAACTGTTCAATCATATTGACTGTGCAATCATAGGTTCTTCATACACGTTCATTCATATTGTGCAGTGGTTTCGTATCACGCATTAGATGGAGCCATAATTGGATTAGCTATTTTTTCCTACTTCTGTCAAAAATTTTTGATTTTTTACGGTCGGAATGCACAGTCACTCAGTCAGTACCATACACGTTTCATTTACCTGCACAGATAGAATACTGCGCAGTTATTAATGAGCGTATATTGGGCCCTTTATAAAGAATACATAGCTTGTTTTTATCATATTGTGATAGTTCGAGTATCTCCCTCTCAATACCTAACCAGCATATCTTAAAATAAATAAAGAACCAAACTAAATTACTATGTAGTATTGCTCTAATAGAATTGGGTCACTAAAATTGCAGATTAATTGTAGTTATTTGTTAGATACCTCCCCCACACCTCGCAAAATTCAATGGCCAATCTTCGAAATCAATAAAAATAGAAATTTGCTACATGCGTGTACTGCCATATTCTCAATATAACTCTTAAATTGGGGTTTAATTGGACTGGTTGTTCTGGTACCTGTCATACGCCTCCCAAAAACGATTAAGCATATCTTCTAAATTTATAAAGATGGAAATATGAAATTTGGTAGAAGATTGTTCTGTCCTGTGTATTTTATGATTTTGATTAAAGTAGTGGTAGATAGCTACCACACTGCTTCCTAGACTTAATCAGCATTTTTTCGGAATTAATAAAGTTAAAAAATTAAAATTTAGTAAAAAATAGTTCTCTTCTGTTTCCTTAATATTTTTGAAATCTGAATTGAAGTGGGAGTTCATGGTACTGTCAATTGAATTTTTCAAGTGTAAGGTATTACGAAGACGATTGCGTCAACTAACTGTTATTTTGTTACTTTTTTTTAATAATGGAACTTCAAAATATAATTTATGAACATCTAATTTACCCAATAATATAAAATGAATTATACTTTAAATTTTTTTTTCTAACTTTCTCTTCCCCACACCCAGTTAAAATATGATTCAATCATTAGCTTTTTTGCAAGTAATCTATATTTTACCAAATATCACACAAGTTTTAAAAAGTTTGTAATAATCCAAAATGACTTGTAAACAGAATGTACACGATTTTATATGTATATATTAAAACTTTCCAATATTAGAGCAAATAAAAAAACCTTACCACCAAAAACAAGTAACGAACTTCGATGAAAATATTGATATACAAATATATATACAGACACACAATAAAAAAATTTCAAAAGCTCATAGCGGTCAATAAAACCCCCATTGTATAGCAGTGTACAATTGTTTTATTGTCTTAAGTAAATATACAAAAATGACAATGGGACATTCGAGTTATATTTTGTGGCAGGAATAACGCTTTAAATATATAAATATATATATATATATATGTAATAAAACTCACATTAAATCCTTTATTCAACATTAATTTCTACAACTAAAACAAAAACAACAACAATTTATTGAAAAAAAAAACTAGAACAAACAAAAAAAAAGTAACATTTGAAATTTAATACTTTAACTATATATATATGACCCACTGAATTTCTCCAACTTGTACCTAATATTATTCTTTTATCTATTTCAATCTTTCTATCTCTTTCTGTAATTTAATTTTATTAACCTGATTTTATTGCTTTCTGTATTTGCTCTATTTCAGGTGTACTGCATCTGAATTTTTTTTTTTTATTTTTAGGCAAAAAGTAGCAAAAGTTATTTATATATATACATAAATATAATATATATATATATATATGTACAAAGTAAAAGAGTTTTATGTCAAAAGCAGGTGTAGTAAAACAACAATATTTTAACATTTTTTTTTTCTTTTAGAAAATGTTTCAAAATTTCAAATGTTAGAAAGAGAAAGATAATATACAGATTTGAAAATAAAAAAAAAAAATAAAAAAGGGAATGAGAGAAAATACACTTTTGCAAAAATTGAAAAAAAAAAACAGTTATTTTTTCGATTTGATGCAATAAATCTATTACATTTACATTACATACGTTCGAATAACTGTGCTTTCATCTATAAAACTAAAAAAAATACACGTAAATATAATTTTCTTAGTTCTTCAATTAAAACTAGGTCACCCCGTCACAAGGTACAGGTACAGGGTACACGTATATATGATAAAAATCGTTAAAAAAATATACACTAGTTTTAAATAATTAGATTGAAAGTGGATATATATACATATATTTTTATCGTCCTTAAGTTTTATTAGTTTTGCACTTTGAATTATATGTATGTATATAATATGTATGTATATATGTATGTAGAATGAAATAGAATGTTACGAATAATCAAACAGTGGGAGATAGAGATATACTTTTACTTTGTTGTTTAAAATGACAAGGTGCACCTTTCTATTTTATTTGTCAGCTCAATGGGCTGTAACTTTCTATATTTATTTTTTATTTATTATTTATTTTGTTGTTGTTGTTTTTTTTTACTAAAGCTTTTGTTCACTTTTACAAAGTAAAAAACGAACATTTAAATTTAATTGTCACTAGTATATATATAGTTTTAATTAAATCAAACTTAGATTGTTTAAATAAATGCCTTTGTTTCAAAATTTTTCAAATTTTAATTGAATTTAAAATCAAAGGGAAATCGAATGAAGCATATGAATTCAAGGGAATCTGTATAAGGAACAACAATGAAAATTTGGGAAAATCAAAAATAAAAATTTTGACGTCTTTTGTCAAGTGCCGTTGCTTTGATTAAAAAATTTTTTGTTTTTTTAAGTGCTAACTATTCAACTGTTAGGCTAATAAGCTTGTCTACGTGATAGGTACATGTTGGAACATTTCGTTTATATTGTAATATTTTGTATTTGAGTTATATGGTATTCTATATCTGTGAGTTATATTATTCAATTAAATTATTTGTTTATATTTCATATTCGTTTAATATTAGCTTTGTTTTGCTTGCAACGTGGGCCTTTTAAAATTTCCAATCCTATATAAGAACAAAAATATGTGTTTGATAAGACTTTAATTCACAGAGTTTATATTATCTGAAATCTAGATAATGATCTTTTAGCTATACCAAAAGAGTTAAGCCTTTTTAATCTTAAGATAATGTCAATAAACTAAATACAAATTAAAAACACTTAATACTTTGTTACTTTTTATGGATGTTTTAAACTAAATCATATTTTTTCAAACATTCACAATTTTTTAAAGCTTTTACCAAATCCGGAAGGATACAGCCTCCAGTAGATATTTCCATAGAACTCTGTTAGTTGCAGTTGTTTTTGAACTCTCACAGGCTATCCTTATTGCGTTTAGCTTCATAATTATAGTTCTGCGCTAAGTGTTACTCGGCCGACGATGTCTTCTGGAGCTTTGCGGGTTCCGTTCAAGGGCGATCCTCGCTGTGCACAATTAGTGTTATAGCAGCACGTGCCCTACCTACTACCATTTCTTTTCCCTTATATTTGTTGAGGTTTTGGTAATTAAGTTCCAAGAAACGTGATTTTCGTGATTGTGTTTTTCACCGAAATATCCTACATATTATTCTAAAAATTATGTTAATAGTACTTAAAACTAGCCAGATCCCAATCGCAACATTTTGTTGATATTCTTATTTACTCTTGATATCGCAGAACTTATCCGGGAGAAAGCATATGTCATCTGCGTAGGCAAGACCTTCAAGCTGTTAAGTTAGTTAGTTTCTTGAAATCACTTGATATTCTGGATCTCCATTCTATAGACCGTATGTATAGACTGAACGTATTCGCTAGCTCGACACAACGTCAACAAAACTAAACCCAGCTTGTTCTCGGCATATCTTAATTCCTATTTTTCCAGTTCGTTTTTCAATTATTAATGCTACGACTTTGTAAATTGTATTGCATTTAAAACAATTTTCATCTTGTTTCAACATCAACACTTCAACAACTTAACAACTAATTTCCTTTAATTTTTATTCACTTTCCAGTTGTTTCTTAATTTTTCAACAAACTTTTCCATAAACCCTTTACTTTTTTATAATTTTAAAATTTTCATGTCTGTTGCTCATGAATTTATCAAAGAATGGAAAAATTTCACTTTTCACTATTTTCCAGATGCATCATCATATTTCATCATGAAATAGAAAGCTTAAATGCATGACAATAAACAAAAAGTCATTCGTTTCATCTTAAAACTATAATTTTTCTTACTACATAAATGTAATGGTAGTAGGGCCAGATTACACTTATATGCTTTACAAAAATCCATACAAAATGTAATTTAATCAAACAAAATACAGATTAAAATACATGATGTGCTAATGATGCCTCAAAGGAAAAATTTTACCCATTCATACAAAAGTATCTTTAAGATACTCATTAAAGTTACTTTACAATTTATTAGAAATTTTTTTTTTGGATTATATTACATGTGATAGATGATAATATCTGAGTGAATGTAATTCAAATTGCACTTGTTTGTTTATAATCCTTCACTATACTTATATAGTATACATAACCTATTGTCTTGCAACTTTCACTTGTGTGGGAGGAAATTTAATTACTAAAATAGTAATAGTGATTTTAATTAATACTTTTATTATTCACTTTTACATTTAGAGGAGAACATTATAACTTTTGTATTATTCTTTTGTACACGTGAAACAACACCTTGAAATAATAGTGTAAATACATTATCAAAGTTGGTATCTAATGAGTTTTTTTATATACATAAAATATAATTAAAAGTTTAAAGATAAAATTATTTTTTTTTTATGATATGTATAAAATTGGGTGCAGTATTTTATTGTCTAAAAGGTATTCTATTTCAAAGTGATAAAAAATTGAATTTGATCTCATTTTTTTGTAGATTTCTTTATAATTGATAAAAGTTATCTACTGCAATTGAATTAAAAAAAAATTTTTATTTTTTAAATTAATTAAATATAAGTCTACAATTATTAAAGGTAGGTTAATCTTGATTCCTTTAAAATTCAACACGTAAATAAATATTTTAAGTTTTAATTAAATAAACTAAAACTTTGAATTAAATTCTGTATCAACTCGAATACAATTGTGTCGAACTTTAAAGTACTTAAGATATAAAGTATCTGAAAATCCAATCAAAATTCTTATGAACTAAGAAAAACCAGTTTCTACTCTTCTACAATAAAAATATAAGTGAGATCAGATGATGTCCACTGACTGATTAAGGTACTCTTAAATTTTTAGCACATTTTTTAAAATTTTATAAAAAATGTACCTGTATAGTTTCACTCAGTTCGTCTGTCTGTCCCGTTTTTAACCACGGCTAACTAAAAAATTTTAGCAATGGCTAGGTATTGCAACAAAACTAATTTAATGTTAAAACTTTTAGCCCCATCCGTTACGGAGCTACAGTCTCTGAAAGTCGGAAAAAAACCCTATATTTCAACAGATATAACAAGAGTACTAAATATACCCTAAAAATTAGAAAACGGTAAAAGACAGCTGCTTTAATAAGCTTTAAAAATCTTTAAAAGACAAATGCCTTGATTTACCTTGAGAAACTCAAATTTACGGTTATGCATAACTAATTTTTAGTAAAATTTTTAACCCCACATAACTTCTGAGCTGCTCAAGCTAGAAACTTGAATTATTGGGATAAATTAGATTTTCCATAATAAGTAAGAGTCGGGTTAAGAAATTTTTTTGTCACGCCCCCTTCTTTAGGAGCTGTAAGGCCTCGAAAACTTAAATTTTCTTATTTTAAAACACCTGTAACTTGAATACCGGTCCAAATGTTTTTTTAGTAATATACAAAATTTAAAGTTGCAATATTTCAACATATTTTAAAGGATTTTTTAAAATTCTTTTGAAATTAATTGACTTTAAATGTAAATTGACTTCTAAAAAATTTTTGTTCTTAATATAATTACATATATAATTAAAAAATTTCCGGCAGATGGCTTTAATTTAAATGTTTAATAATATATGGATTTTTATTTGAATGGGTTTTGTTAAATCATATTTTTTAATAGATAACCATTAAACACTTGCATCTTCCATTTTAATAAATATTTTTCATATATATATATTTGCAATTAACCTTTTTTTTTTATAATATTTTCATTAAGTATCTAAATATATTAAAAATAATAAACTTCTCAAATGACAGATTGTTTTCAAATGTCAAATATATGTATGACAATTAAAACTTTCTATCATAATATGTTGTACATATTCCCTAAATAAAAAATAGCGTGTCATTTACAAACTAAAGTTGCGATTATTAGAGCAAACAAAGTTGCGATTATTATCTAATTTATAATCAATTTATTACAGAAACATTAAGTACTTAAAACTGAGCATTTAGTATATAAAATTTAAGCATTATTGAGTACAAACTTTTATAATACAGCTCAAATATTAGCAGTATCTACTAGTACTCAATAAATACGGGCCCTTATCTCACAAATGATCTCTATATTTTGACCTCTACATTTTTGTTAAAAAGAGATATAGAATCAGTTACGAATAGCTTAAGCTCTAAATAGATAGCAATTTTTTAATAAAATTATATATATTGCATACTTGCAGGTGCAACATATTCATTTATTACAACAATTGCTCAAATTTTAACTTATGTTTTTTTATTAATTTCCTTTAATAGTTATTTATGTATATATTAACATTAATATCAATTTTCAAGTTCATTTCACATTAGTATAAAATAGCGTGCAAAATGTCATTCACTTTTGTAATTTACAAACGAACACCTCCATATAAAATAGATATTAAAAACGTATCTATATATAAATGAATACATATCATATACAATATTATATCATACATATTTATTAATTTCCGTTTCAAATCAAAAAAACATGATGAACTAGTTTTTACTATAACAAAAAAAAAACCGTTATATTTTTTTTTTAATAATCCTTTATTCTCATTTCTACTTACAGAAACATCCTGTCAGTTCAGCATTTTGATATTATCAACAGACAGTAGAACCAAAATATAATAAAAAAAAAAAAAAAATTGAAATATTCAAATAGCGGATATAAATCTTTTTGATTAAAACTATGTTCATATATTTCTATATATACATATACATATGAACAAGTTCACATACATAAAAAGGAAAAAAGGTAAAGGTAAATTTAAATTTTTAATAAAAAAAAAAATTTCAATTGATTTAACAACAAAACGAAATTTAAAAAGAAAAAAAAAATAATTCACCATTTATTCATATCAGTTTTTTTTTTTAAATGTTTTATTTTTATTTTGATGACAAGCTTTGTAGTTCACGGCTCAACTTTAGTTACTTTCATATGCTTTTCAATTTAATTTTTTATTTTTATTGAATAATATTTTGTCAATTTTTAATGCGCCGGCTATCTTCCATATCTCAAAATTTAATAAGAGCACTGGTTTTAAAAAGAAGCGCACTGAAAATATTTATAAGGCAGTGTAAGTCATTCGATGACTGGTTTTAATGTCAAATTAGAGACCTAGACGTATCAGGTGAAATTAAATTAAGGGAATTTTTTATTATATGATCGATCCCTTAAGAAAGCTTAACTTTTTGAATGTATGTATAATTTATGAGGGCCTAAGTAACTTTTTGAATTTCTATAATTTTTCTTAAGGTTTTTCCGTTCTTGCAAAAATTTATAAAAGGAAAGAAATTTATGTAAATATTTTTGGACGACATATAATATGTTTTTATATTATCCAGCATTTCTTTTATACTCTAAACTAAAACAGAACTGACTTTAAATTTCGGTCCTTTTAATACATGATCAATGTTACTGTTAAATTCAGATTCTAGCCTTAGGCAACGAATGTAGACAATGCTATGACAAAGGTAATTTCAAGATAATTCCCATTTCTGTAGTTGATTCATTAGTTTTGTAAAAGTGTAGTCTCTTTGTCTGAAAGTTTCTCTGTATATCAATCCATAAAGCTGATATTTTGCAAAAGACTAGTATTTGAGAGAAAAGTGGTTTGTTTTTAAAACCAGATCGGGAAGGGAAAAGTTTTAGACTGGCTTAGAAGATCCTTGAGAGAAAGATAAGAGAAATATGTTTGAGCAGTATCGGTAAAAAATCTGAAATTGATATTGGCCCCGATAAGTTCATTTTGTCCTATAAAAGTTTCGTAGATGTTTCTGTGCTTATATACCCAATACAATGAAGTTGGATGAACTTGGGCTCGAGAGCATTTCGTTAAGGCACATCGTAACTCCCCGTTCTGAGAGGGTTTATTTAAAGAACGATTCGGGAACCTCCTTTCTATTGCAATCCAAGGATCAATAACGCATAGATTATTGTGATAGTTTTCTTCAAATATTAAATTTGGAACACCCTTCATTATTAAATCTAAAATTTATATTCCAAAATATTAAAATATTCTTTATATCGCACCTCCAGCCTTTGTGCATATATAAATTAAAACAAATGCATGCAAATTTAAACTAATAATTCTATAATATAATATATAATTTAAAATTTATCCGAATGCTCATCTTATCGTTTGCCTTATCCTGTTGAAGCGACCTTTTAAAATTAACTTCCGCTGCACTAGTTTGAAAAAGCGTACTGTTAATGCAATAGAATATATTTTTAATATACACAGATATGCAGTTTGCACATTTATCTGAAGTTGACTAGAATTTTCATAAACCTTCTCAACAATAAACTGTTTAAAATTGATGCACAACTATATATTTATATATATATATATACAAAAAAACTATATGCTTTTTTTATTTCCTTCATTTGATTTTATGTTCTATTTGTTTTCTATTCTAATTTTTGTAAAAGGATTGAAAATGCGTGACTTGAAATTTAACAAAGGTAGAATATTTCTTTCTTATTTTGGATTTTTATTAATTCTCAAATATAGTAAAATAAGAATATATATATACAACTATTTATATATTAATATATAAACTTATTGAACCCATCTCAAATTTTCTTTTATTATTTGAATATGCGCGTATATATTTTACGTTCACCTTCAATATTTTCCCTCGCTTTTCGTATTTTTTTTACAATTTATTGTAAAATTATGTATGTAGGTGAATATATAAAACGACTACGACCTCTTTGTTCAATATATTTTAACTTTTCTTACACTATCCTACATACACTATTCCGGGATAAAACCTTATCTCATATAAAAACAAAATAAAGTATTAAAAAACTTTATTCTGCTTTTAAAACTGAAACTAAGGGAAAAAAATGCAATTTCCTAAATTCATTTCTAATTCAGTTTATTTTTCTCTCTCTCTCTCTCCCTGATAAAAATTAAAACATGCGGAACAAAAAAACAAAAAAAATTCTAAATCTAAAGATATTCAATCTATCCGCACTTTAAAACTACCTTTATCTCATTCTCCCAAATCTCACGTGAAAAGTTTCATACCTTGATTTTAAACTTTATACGTAAACTTTAAACATAAAAAAAAAAAAAAATTTATGTTTTGCTGACCTGAATCACAACTTTTCCGTATATTATAAAAAATTTATAGAGTATATATATACTATAGATATATATATATATATATATATATATATATAAATATATATATAATTTATAAGATTAATGTAATGGTGTAAGGGGGTATACATTGTAGGTCATATTTATGTTCACAGATATTTTTTTTGGTAAGGAAAAACCCCAAAAAACAAAAATCCTTCTTTTCTTGGATTTAGTTCCTTTTAAGTCTTATGAAAATTTAATTTCGATTTTTTTTGTTGTTGTTTTTGTTTGTAAAATTTATGGAAAAATTTTTGTTTTTTTACTTAGTGTTCACAATTTAAGAACTTTTTAGAAAAAAACAGTTGAATTGAAATTTTAAAAAAACATTTTTCATATGAAATGAAATTAGGTGTAATAGTGATAGTATCAAATTAAATAACAATGCCAAAGATTTTAAATCTTATGACTCATTTGTTTTGATATTGGTTCGCGCTCAGCTCATCGCTTAACACAAAATTTGAGTCCGCTCAATATTTAAGTTACCTCAATATTTTAGTTAGCCCAATATTTGAGCCTTCTCGAGATTTGAGCACATATGCTTCTTTTAAATTATGAGAAGACTCAAAAATTTAGTTTAGGGATGACTTAAGTTTGCCAAATGAATCTGCTTATTTATAACCCTGGATTCAAATGCATTACAATATGTAGGATTTAAAATATTTTGACAAATATGGAGTCAGTTTGATATTAAACTTCAAAACTTAAGCACGGCTTTGAATCAAAAACATATTTAGTCTCTAAAAGTTTGAATTTATAAATTAAAAATTTTAAAAATAGTCCGCAACTTTTCCAATTTCACTTCAAAGTTTTTAAAGACATTTAACAGATACAAATATTCAATAGGTTTTATTTTGAAGTACCCCAATAGCGCAGGGGTGTAATACATAGCATGTTTATGGTTTTAAAATATTGAATTATCATTTATGATATGTATTTTTTATATAAATAAAAAAAAAATCAAATAGATATTATTAATTTAAAATAGAAACAAGAATGTAATTTAGATCTCGGCTTTAACCTTTTGCACTAACTAACACTTTGTCCTCAAACTTTTTAAAAAATATTTATTTTATACTGTGTTTTATCATATAAAACACAATTTAATAATAAATATTTAACATTTGACATATTCAAAATATTTGACAACTTATTTGACTGTGATAAGTGATAAGTGAGTGAATCTACCTTTCCTTACCAGATGTGACAGTTAAATTAATTTTATATTATGGTTTAAACTATTACGATATCAATTATAAATTATATTTTTTTATTAGATATGATCTGAACAGGATTATTAATAACTATAATATATTTAATGAACAGCATTTTATTCCAATATATTTGAATATAAATAAATATATGTATATATTTTATTGTGACTACCGACTAAGTGTCAAATGGGTTTATATAGTGTTATAATTATAACATTTAATATTTGATTAAAAATAACACATAATTTTAATAAGCGCTATAATTTGCGGTACTTTAAATTGACATCTAATATTAAATGTCATAACTTTCACAATAAGATAAAGTTGAGCGCTTGTTTCTGATTGTGGGCAAATAAAAAGCTTGTGACTCAATTAAAACTATATTATTGCACTTAAAAAACATTGTTTTGGTACAAACTTAATAATTCCAAACTATTTCACAATAAAAACATTTTTAATTTAACTTTATTTTAATCAAATCCATTTACGATCTTAAAATATTTTATTTTATTGAAAGGGGGGAGTCATCACATATTATTTAAAAAAAAATATATTACATTTACATTACATTTACTATTTTTTATTTTTATTTTTTTTTTTTTTTACTTTTGCCCCATAAAATAGAAATCAGTAACTTAATTCATGCATATTTATTTACATAAAATCAATTCATATACATAAGGTACCTTCAATGTACATACAATATATATATATATATATATATATATATATATTTATATATTTAATATCATATCTTACACTCATACATAACTGATTTTTATTATAATAAAAAAAAAAAGTTTTATTCACCTTTCAGGTGTACAACTATCCTTTTCCATTAAACTTATTTTATACGAATATATATATGTTACGAATTATATATATATATTTATTAAAAAATTTACATATGTAGACAAAAATATAGTCTTGTAACTTTTTATTTAAGGTTTATATACAAAATGTTGATTTTCAATTCAATTGGGATTTTAATCCTAGATGAATAAAATTATATAAAGGTAAAAAAAATAAAAAAAAAAAACTTTAAGGATAAATGTAAGTAAAATCTATAAGATTGTCAGGATTTTCTATTAAACTTTAAATTTTGTGTTTTTTTTCTTATTTCCGAATCTTATAAATTTTGTATTTTTAATATGTGAAAAATTCATATCAACTTTTATCTTAAAATTCAATTTTAACAAAATTTTAAAATGTATAATTTTTTACTTTGTAATTATTTTAATATAGAAATTGTGTAAAAATTAAAACCACAAAATTTAAATGTAATTCATGAAAAATTAAATTTGAATTAAATAAAAACCATAAAATATCAAATGCATTTTACCATATCCTAATTTTTTTTTGGTATTTAAAAGAATAAGTTTAGATAAAGATAAAATATTTATTTTAAAAAAAAGGTAATAAAATTAAAATATTTTATTTTTTTTTTAAATAAAATTCAAAATATTGGATAGCCATACAGTTGAAAGCTAGTTTTTGGAAATTTTTAGAGCACAACAATGGAGTTATAATTCAAGAAAATTTAAATTAATTCAAAATGGAACTAAAAATTATAATTTTAAACAATAGTTCTCTAATTACATTAGATATAGTTGACGTATAAAATCCTAAATTACGAAATCCCAAAGTTACAAAAGCCCAAAGTTACAAAATCCCAAATTACATAATACCATAGAGTAAAAATAATAGGAAGAGAGACAAATTCATATAAACTTTTTTAGTATGAAATATTTTTGAGAAATAAACGATGTTCAAGGTTTTCAATGTATTAGTGAACACTTATTCTATGCAGAAAAGATTTTGTTTACTTAATAAATAAAAGTATTTATTTATCTTTTTTGTAATAATATTATATACACACTTGCTCACATGTTTTTTTACTTACAAAAAAATCAAATTTCAAAATATACATACAATGCACACAGCAACGCACATTTATACGACAAGGCGATCCCAAATTAAAATATAGGCTACAAATCGATTAATATGATAAAAATGAATAAGTTTATGTGTGGCAGTAATAGAACGTACATTCATAATAAAATATTATCTATTGAATTCTAGTAGATAATCTTTGTTCATAATTTTACAAATATTATTAGTAATCATAATTAATAATCATAATCAAGAATCATTAATCAATATTCAAGAATATTTTCTAAAATCTTTTTAAAAAATTTCAAATATTTTGAATATTGTAGACCTAGACTATGAAAAACATTCGAACTTTTCCATAGGCATTCGTATAATGTTTACTAAAAGAACAAAAATAATTATAGTTATGTCAAAATTGAATGCTTTTTGTAGGAAATTTTTCTGTAATAATTGACATTGACAGTTGGATTCAAAAACATGATTACAGCTTTTTCAATAATATTTAGATATATATATAATATGTTTATGCAAGGTTTAAAATGGAAATGATTTTTAGAGTTGATTTAAAAACGAGGAAGATTATAGTTGCCCTTGTCAACTTTTAGATACCCGTGCATACCCACTATGGTGTATAAAATAAACCGTAATTTACTTCCCTTATACATTTAACTCATTACCCCATAATTTTAACGTAAAAAAAAAAAAAAAAATCAACAAAAAAAAAAAAAAATCACAAAACAAAAAACAAAATTTTCATTCATTGTCCCATAAGTTTATCTTAAAAAAAAAAAAAAAAAAATTAACAAAAAAAAAAAAAAAATTAACAAAAAAAAAAAAAATCACAAAAAAAAAAAAAAAAAGTTTTCATTCATTGTCCCATAACTTAAGCTTAAAAAAAAAAAAAAAAATAAAAAAAAAAAAAAACAAAAAAAAAAAAATGGCCCACCCTAAAAGTCCGAAGGTCCGAGTGATGTCCAACTTTGCCAAGTAACTTGCCCTATTAATTTACCTGCCCAATTTTAATTTTAACCTTGTAGCTTTATTAGATTCACAGTTATTGAATCGAAAACTTTGTATGGCAGCCCCCCGAAAATGGGGCCCTAACATTTTGAAACTTCATATAAGTGCTCGATTCATTATATAACTAACCGTGTGTAATTTTCATCCGCGTAGTATAATTAGTTTTGAAGAAATTCATATTGGTGCAAGGAAGTTGTATGGCAGCCCCCCGAAAATGGGGCCCTAACATTTTGAAACTTCATATAAGTGCCGGAGTCATTATAAAACTAACCGTGTGTAATTTTCATCCCCGTAGTATAAATAGTTTTGAAGAAATTCATATTGGTGCAAAAAAGTTGTATGGCAGCTCCCCGAAGCCTTGGTCCGATTTTAACCAAAAACAATAGGGAACCTAGAAATTGTCTAAAAATGACTTTGTGTGAATTTCAAGACTCTAGCCCTTTTAGTTTTTGAGTTATCGTGCTGACACACGGACGGACGGACGGACGGACGGACGGACAGACACACATAGCTAGATCGACTAATTTTTCGATTCTGAGCCGATACGTACCCTTGACACTATATCTAGCTCGTCTAGATCGATGCGTTACAAACGGAGGAGCAAATCTAATATACCCGATGTCATATATGTATGCACGGGTATAATCAGAGTTATTTGACTTTTACAAAATATGTATGTATTTATATATATACATGCGAGATTCTAAATTAGGGGCGATTTTAGAGTTTGTTACAAAAGCGTGATTTTCCAAAAAATTTGTTATTTGTTTTAAAATTCATACATAAGGTTTTGTATTTTAATATCATGAATTGATAAGTTCTTGCAGAAAATCAGGTAATCTCAAAGGGGCAATTTTCGAGGGTAATTTTTAGGTGTTTTTGTGAATATTTCATCAAACAAAAATTAGTACAAAAAATTAAATTATTTTTATTAAGTTGTAAAAGAAACACAACACAAAAAAAGAACTACAACTTTGCTATACAAAGTTTTTTGATACGGTGAACTTTTGAGTTAACTTAATTAAATTTAATAAAATTTTGCGCATTTTTTCCAACTTGAAGTTCAGCTTTCCTAAATCAAACAAATCTCTAAATCATTTGCATGACTTAAACATTTTAAATTTTTCGCTTTTCTTGTAATAGCGGTTGATTCTGTCGATACAGAATATTTTTTAAAAATTAAGTTTAATTTAATTTTTATAAAAATTTTGAAAATAATTACTAGCATTATATTGAAAAATTCTTAAAAAACTTAAAGTTTATTACTTCGGATAAAAGATGAATATCATAAGTATTCTATAAAATATTTAAACTTTTTAAGTGTTACTCTTAAAAACAAAAACATATAAAAGAATAAATTCAAATAAATTCTACTTTATTTTTACTTTCATCTTGTGTTATTGCAAATTATAAAGAAAGGACACTTAAAAATATCAAATATACAAGTTCACAAAGTTAACCCCAAAACAATGTTAAGACGATCTTATACTTCAAAAAAGATATAAGTATTCTTAAAAGATATCACGTTTTATCATTACTATTTTTTTTTTTCTAATGGTTTTGAAACTTTTTTTATTTTTGTACTCAAACTTTTACTAGATTATTTTCATTTTGACCAAATACTATAGTAGAAAGAGTGCAGTTTTAACAAAGTGTTTCTAAAAGTACATTAAAACTTTTGTCTTAATTACCATCATAATTTAAATAAAATGATAAAAAATATATGCATTAAATAATTTAGTTTTTTAATATAAATTTTTCTTAAGTAAGGGATTTGTTTAAAATTAAAAATAAATTATTTAAAAAAATTCACAAGAAATTTTTCAAAAAATTTAAATTGTTTTTCTAAAAAAAACTACTCTAAAGATTTTAATTTCAATTTAAGTATCAATTTCATTCAGATAAGTTTATTAATATAAACAAAAGAAAACTTTGGTAAAGTTAGAAAGCGGGAGCTTAACTAGACCATTTTTTGTTATATCCTTTATGATTTTTTTTGGAACTCGGAAATAACCCCACAGGAAATAATCCCCAAACGAAAATTAAATAACATTCTAATAATTTGTTCGTGACAAAATACCACGTATCGGAATATGAATTAATTCTACAGAAAAAGGGGTGGATTGTACCATGTACCTATGCGAAAGATTCTGGGTTAGGATATATTTTAAAGTTAGTTCCGAAATTAAAAATTCCACGTTTCTAGAATATATTTATATAGGAGCGTGTCATAATCTTGCTTATCAATATTTCGTTAGTAATTTACAAATACATCAATAAAAATTGAAAAGTCTTAAGACTGCTCTAAAAAATAGCCCTCAAAAATTTTGGTGTCACTTTTTAGAACTTTTCTAAATTTTTTTCGCCTTTAAAGTGTCTACTACAGAACTGGGGACTAGATTTTTTAAATCAAGTCTTCCGATTTATAAGTCCCAAAATACGGTGAAATGTAAAAAAGGATCAAATTCATGTGAAATGTCAATTGGGAGGGTTTTAAGCTGGATTGATAATTAGGGTGTTCCCTTTCGTCCTATTCAGCTTGATAGCATTTACCTTTGATTTTGTAATTTATGATTAATATCAAAATAAAAATTTTTTAATTCATTTGCCGCAAATTTTAAAAATTTATAAAACCTGATTTTATTTAAAATAAGATTTCGGAAAATAAAATTAAAAATAATTAGATTTCATACCCAACTTTTGAAAAACACAAAGACACCTTGAATAGTTAGAATGCACATAACCCACTCCTTAAAGATAATCAAATTTCGTACTCAACCCTTGGAAAACAAAGGTACCTTGAATAGCTAGAATGCACATAAACCACATAAATGTCTAAGAATCATATGAATAGTATGATTATTATTATTATTACTGGCCCAACACAATAAGTAATAATGACCTATGGAAACTTGTCAAAGTAGAACTGATCGGAGAAGAGATCAAAAGGAAAAAGTGGATAAGAATAGGGCACACACCGCAAGAATATCGCAAGAAATCATAGCAAGGGAGCACTAGATTGGAATTCACAAAGAACCTGTAGGCGAGGTCGTCCCAATGGCACCTGGAGGCGAACGATGTAAGAAGAACTGACCTCAACTGGAAAGACATGGGAGGAAGCCAATAATTGCTCCGAATAGAGTCAGATGGAGATGCCAAGTAGATATCCAGATCCTAAGCTTCCAAGAGGAGCAATAATGACACTACTGAATATTCAGAATGAACATATCCACCTACACAATTGCATTCAAGGTACACATAAGCGGAAGTAAAATTTCTTAATAAATAAATCTCTATATGAGTTGAAAAAAATTTTAATTATATTTATTTAATTTAATAAAAAACAGTTCTACATAATTTATTAAACAATAATATCTTTTATTATCAATTTATACGTTTAATATTTATTCTATAGATAAAAATTTATCAGATATTTTTTTTCTACTTATTGTGTGAATCCCTAGGCTATTAAACAATAAATTAAGATTATACTTCCTTTTTAAAATGAATAATATTATACGTATATTAAATAAAATTCTAATAAATTTTATGAATTTAATTTATGATATTCATATATACATATATATAGATAATTCATACATTTTTTTAAATTCAATTTAATTTAAAATTTTTTATTATTTTCATGCATTTTCACCACTACCAACATTTTCCTATAAATTCAAAAAGAAAAAAAAACAACAAAACATATTAAATAAAAAAGTTTTAATTAAATTTTGAAGAAATTTTCTTTTATGTTTTTTTTTTATATGCAACCAAAATAAATTTTTCCAAAAGTAAAATGAGTACAGATTCTTATGATTTTATGGTTTTTTTTTTTTTTTTATTTCTTGGAAAATAAATAATTTTCTTTAATTTGCATAAAAAAAAAATTAAAAATAAAATACAAAAAACCGGAAAATATTCATTTTAAATAAATATTTAAAAATATAATAATTTTAATAATAGAAAAATTTTCACTTCATGTTTTTTTTTTTCAAATAGAAATAAAATATTAGTATAAGAAAATTTTATTTTGTTTTTTTGTTATTTTTTGGTTTTTATCTTCTGAATTTTTTTGTGGGATACAAAACACACCTAAAGATACAAAAAGGAAAAATTATTGAAATTATATGTAGATTCAAAATGGCACTTTACTAATTTTTCCTATTTAAAATAAAGTTTTTTTTTGTATTAAATAAGAAGTAATGAAAAAATCCAAGGATTTTTAAAAAAGCACGTTTCCAATTCTACGCAATGTTTTATGTTGTCTTTTGGGTAAAATATATGGTCTATGATACTTTAATGAAAAAAAAAACCAAAATGATTAAAAATCTTGAAAAAAAATCCCGAACGATTTAAAATCTCGAAAATATCAAAATCTCGTATTATGAAACCTTTTTCAGGTTTAGTACAAAGTTCCAAAAAAAAACTTCCACTTAAATACAGATACATATATTTAGTAAAAGGCAATTATAAATCTTCTGGAAGAAGCAGCATTCCTGATTTTATATCCAACTCTGAAATCCTTCCTAAATTATTTTTATAAATAATAAGTTAACAAGAAAATATTTAAATTAAATCCTCTAAACAAGTTTTTGAAGCCTAGATTTAGTATCCAACCCTAAAATCCTTCCTAACTTTTTTAATAATAAGTTAACAACAAAAAATTTAATATAATGTGGACTGATTTTTGGCTTTCAGTATTTTGTTTTCGGGATTTTGGAAAATTCGTGATTTTTTTTTTTAGGGAAAAATCATGCACCCAAAAAATATATATTAAAAATAAATTAATAATATTATAAATTAGAAATTTTATTAATTAATTATAAATCATTAATAATAAAATAACTAAACCTTTAATATAAGCCCAATGCAGTCAAGAAAAAACAGCTTAAATTTACATTGAAATGTTTAACTTTAGACTATACTCCTATACAACAATATACAAGGGTAGGAAATGCTTAAGTAGGAAATTTTTAGTATAAATAGCCCTTAGGTCTAATAGTCCTTGAACGGGGAAGAATCTATTCCCTTCCAAAATGTTCAGATTCTTCGAGTTAAATTGTCACTTACACCAATATTTGGATCTGATATTTTTAAAAAATCTTATTGATATTTTTAAATTTTTTTTATATGTAAGAAAAGATGGTTAAAAATTAAGAGACACTTTTTTCAGATTTAAGTAACCCTCTTAAAACTAAAATAATTGGAAATATACAAAAATTTATACAGGTATTCAATTAAATGAAATGTTTGTAAAATAACAAAATTTCAAGTTTAAATCTCTTTCATCTCATAAAAGTCGCCGAGGGGTTTCGATGGGTTAATGGTTAATAATTTGGTTTATAATATTGAAAAAATAATTTTTCTTTAGAAATAACCATGGTAACTAATTTCTCCCGAAAAATTTCAAGTTTCCAACTTAAGCCGTTTAGAAAATATATGAGGGGTCAAAAATTTTGCAAAAAATAAGTTTCGTATAATGTGTAAATTAAAGTAACGCACGGCAACTCTATTTTTTAATTTTACATGCATTTATAAAGCTCATAAAATCAACAGTCTTCAATCGTTTCTAGATAGAAAATTCACCTTTCTTTTGTTATAACTACTTAAATAAAGGGCTTTTCTTGACTTTGTGGGACTTTAGATCCATAGTGGGAATATCGAGGCTCCATAAAAAGGATTTTCAAAGAAATTCAGTTTTTTGCGATATCTACCCGTGTAAAAATTTAATTTCCTCATATTAAAGTGTAGAAGTTTTAAAGACACATCGACGGTTCGACAAATGGACGGACAGAGTAAAACTTTTAAAAAATGTGTTAAAAAGGACCTTAAATAGTACTTACTATGTATTTATTTAACACATTCAAAATAAATTTATTTTAAAAAAAAAAACTTTTCTTATAAAAACAGGTGTAGGCAACATATTATTTCAAGTTCGGGTATTAAAAGCCTTCGATCATTGTTTTCATAATAAATTAAACTTTTCTAGTAGGATTACGAAGGTCAGAAAAACTATAAAGTTTAATAAACATATATATATATATATATATACATATAAATCGAAAGACATAAATAAAATGTTGGCATCTTTAAAAATAGAAAATAAATATTTTAAAACAAAAATAGATATGAGTCTCTTATACTAGGGTATCATATCAAATTCTACAAATTTAAAGTTGCGCTTTAAACAAATTACATTTAAAAAACTTAAAGAACTATATATATACATAATTTTTTAATTTTATAAAATTCTAAAATTTTTAAAAAAATTTTTATTAAACTAGTTCTATACTACTGCGTTCATATATATATAACATTACAGAATATTCTTTTATACAATTTCATAACTGAGGTTGCAGTTATAAAAGCTGAATGAAAACCACAAAAATTTTCTCATTGTATTTTTGCATTTTATTGCAATAATTTTTCCCACAATTGTTTTCTTTATTCTATATAATGTGGTTTCTAATATGGTGCACATGTTGTGAAAATAATATATATATATATATATATATGTATATGTATATATTTATGTGTTTATAAAAAATTTTAAATTTCTCTAAAATTTTAACAAATATTTAAAAAATGAAAGAAAAAAAAAATTTGAAAACTTTTAAAAGTAGTTATTAGATACGTATATATTATATTTATATATATATAATTTTATTATGTGCTACCATTTATTTTGTTATGAGTTAAAAATGGTGGGTTTTTTTTAAAAATATTCAAATAAAAATAAAATAAAAAAGATAAAACAAATAGAATGCTTAAATATAATGGAAACTTTTTTTTCTAGAATAGAAAGGTGGTAAAATAAAATTAATTATAATATTTGATAATTAATTTTAAATAATAAAAATAATTTTATTTATTATTAAATTGAAAATAAATTTAAAAGGTGCAAATAAATTTGTATTTTTTTACCCCTTATAATATGATGTCTTTAAATAATAGAAAACGATTTAAGAAGTGAAGGTACTTATAGTCATTCAAAAATTTTATTGAAAGTGTCAAATTCTTCCTACTGAATTATTGTAAATATTTGTCACTTCATCCAATTAGGGATTTATTTATACATTAAACACTTCTATTTAATAGTATCCCATATGTTACTTAATATAAAAACCAAAATTTTTATAAATATATTATGTAAAGCTATCAATATTTACAATTTACAATCAAATAAAATTCAGGTGAATTATATTCAGGGCTGCAAACCGTACTCGAACCTGAACTCAAAAACCTGCTCCTAACGGAGCAATTTGTCGAAATCGAACCCAAACCTGAATTAAGTTAAAAGCATGGTTCAGGTTCACAAATAGCTTTAGTTGGACTTCTTCGAAGGATTTATGAAGCGCGATTCAGGTTCACAAATTAGCTCTAGTTGCAGTTCTTCCGGGGATTTATGAAGCTTTCGCTAGAATGTCTAAAAATGAAAATATTCTTAGGATAATGGGATCTACTTTGAATACACCTCAGAACGGGCCTTTCTATTTTAAAAAGAACTTCATTAAATAAAGAAAATTTAAAAAATAGTCTATTGTGAGATAAAATAAAAATTTGTTTTATTAAATAAAATTACGTTTATTTTTAATAAATAGTGTAGTAATTCAGGACTGTTAATTAAAAACTAAACAGATTTAAAAGTCTACTAACTTTTTTATATCGAAATTTCAATGAATATGTGTGCACAGTTTGATAGTACTTGAAAAACCTCGTATATGAATATCAACATACATCATATTGAATCCTGAATCAGAACCCAAAACTTGAAACTAAACCCGATTATTCGCGGGTTTGCAGCCCTGGTAACATGTTAACTGACTGATAATTATGTTTTAACCTAAAAGTATGCAACCCAATATAAAAATGTTTTTAAAGAATTAACTAATTAGACTTTGATAAAATATAAAGGTATAAACTTAGCCTTTATTACTAAATTTTAATTAAATTTTATTTTATTTAATATAAAAACATAAATTTAATTAAAATTTATCTAAAATTCATTGTAAAAACATTTTTAAATAAACAATATAAAGAAAATATTTATATACTTGTGTTAATACAACTATAAATAATTTAATTTTCCTTTTAAAACAAATCATATATAATTTAATAAACACTTTCAATAAAGTCAATTTTCTCAACAAAAAAAACAAAGGTTAATTATAAAAAAAAAATAATAACAAATCAATTTTATTGGAAAATTTTAAACAAATCAATTTAATTTAGTGGAAAATTAGTTTTCTGCTAGAATTGTTTATGTGATCGTAAATTTAAATTTGTTTATTTAAAAGTTTATATTTAGATTATAAAAAATATTTCTAAGAAATAAACTCATTTTTTATATATATGTATATAATTAATAAAAGAATGGCATTGTTTTATACATATGATATATATTTTGAAGATATAATACAATATTATTAATTATTTTGCTCGCAAACAATCTTTTGTCAATTTTTTTTGTAATTATATTTAATTAGATCCTTCTTATATCCATTACCCTTAATATCCATGCTTAATATAAGAAATACCATTATGTGAGTTTTATTAAGCTTTTTCAGAGCTAGAGTACAGGGAGTAGCATACCTTATTGTAATCATAGTTAGTTAGTTCTAATCTAACTAAATCCTTATAAGATTTTTACAATAAAACGTTTCTTTCCGTTTCATATTTTTAATATATTTTCGTATTTAAATTGTAAGCCTTATACAGGATATCCCGTTAGGGGGTATATTCAAATGGAAGAGAATGAAAGTTGTTTTCAAAACGAACAAAAAATTGTTCTTAAACCCTGCTAAACTGACTGGTAAACATGTTTGATCCTAAAAGTATGCAACTTGATATAAAAATATGTTTAAGGAAATAAATTCAAGTAAGGGTTTATTTGTAACGGTTTTTAAGATAACGAACATCAAAGTAATTTCGTTGATTTTTTTAACGAAAAAACAATATTTTCACTCCTATACAACAAAGAGATTCATTAAAGTGTCTGTTAGCTGCAGTTATGGGCTTTCATAATAATATACGAAATTTTCATTATCTTTCATTATTGAAGAGTTGCAAGGATTTAAATTTTATATTTTTCACTTTAGTAAATAACTGTAATTTTTTGCATAAAAAAACCGTTATTAATATATCAATTTTATTTTGCTTTTTAAATACACATAGTCCTTATTTTCAATTTAAGTACACACGCTTTTCTTTATGTCTTATCGTTTTCGGTAAAAAAATTTTGAAGGCCGTTATCCTCGGGAATAAGCATTCTGTTAGGATGCACGCTAACGAGACCGCCTGTACCACTCATGTTATAATATTTGTGATTTGGTCATTTTGATAATACCATTGAATTATCAATGGAATTTCCGATTAAGTTTTTTTTTTTACACGCAAGTAAAGAATTCCTTTATACATAGCTTAAAAAATAGATATCTAAGCTTGACTATGGGACTAACAAGTTAGCAGTAAGATAGGACAGGAGAGGAGAGTTGGGTGCTAGATTAGAAACAAACTTACTTAAGCACTTTTTAAAACGTTGCAAATTGTATTGTCTATTTCTATCAAAGGGAACTACATTAGATGGAAGCATGTTCCATATTCTAGAAGTTCTCACAATAAATGGGTTTCCATAACCAGTTTTGAGCCACCAAGGGATTTCCTCTGTGTAGAAGTGAGCACTTGAGGCCTCCCTGGTGTTGCGTTGGAATTGTTCAAAGGAAGGTATTATTGATTTTAATTTCAATAGAGAATTGAAATTCCATTTAAATTTATACCTCTTTTTTTTAATTTTAAACCCCCCCTTATAACTAACAAAATAATTAACTGATATTTCATCTTAATTAAACCAAAATATACATACCTTGTAGTGCACAACAAACATTGCCATATAATAAACTGCTTTTAATGCATTTTATTTTTTAAATTATTTTTTTAATATTATTTTTTTTAAATAAATAAAATTAATTGATCTGAAATTAAAGGGAAACAATGTATATATATGTACTTTTTTAATTGTGTTTGACTCTTTAAATTTTTTAATAAATTATTTTAATTTTTTTTTTTTTATAAATTATTCATAATTATAATTGCGAGAGATTATTAATTAAAAATGAGTTTAAACTTCATTATAATAAATAATTAACACTTATTGTTGAAATAATTAAAAAACAATTTAATATTATAAAAATAAAATAAATATAAATTAAAAATATTATATTATATTCTAAAAAAAACAGCGTTAATAAACCTGCCATTTTTGTCACATAAACAATATTCATTCGATTTTATACTGCATTTCAATTGCTGCCCAATTGTTTCCCAACTTATAAAATGATGAATAAGGTCCATTTTCTATTGATGCCTTTTTGAAATGACGATAATTTGCAATATTAACATTCGTTTTACTTTTCATTATTATCAAAAAGTTATGGCAAAATTTAGATATGCATTTTGAAGAAGTTTATAAGGGTTTAATTAATTTTAAAATATATCCAATTGCAAGTTATTTAAAAACCAACTTTCATCCAAAATCACTGTATCCATTTTGTCTTTCCTAATTCATTTTGGTTTTTTGTTTTATTCTAAATCACAATCCAGGAAAATCATCCTTTGTTGGATGACAAAGGATGATTAAAGGACATCCAACATAGTTGTTATTGTATGGAGGGGAATTAAATGATAAGATCATAAATATTCCGTTAAGATTCTTCTTAAATTTAAGAAAATCGTAAATAGTAAAATTGCCAACTTTTCTTCAACAAAGTATATTAGACGGTAATAAGCTCCACCTTTTTACAGTTCTAACAAAAAAGGATTTGCTATAATCAGTAGAGTACCACTTCAGTAGTTCCACATAGTAGGAATGCGAATTTGCTGCCCCTCTGATGGTTCGTTGGAATTGTATGAGAGGAGGCATCAGTGATTGTATTACAACTGAACAAGTGTCATTGCCTACAAGATATCTATTGAAATGAGAAAAAGCTCCAATATTGCGACGTATGTTAGGTGGAGATATTGTATTACTCATATTGGGATTATTAATTAAAAGAATGGCGCTTTTTGTAACTCGATCGAGAAAGTTTAGGGAAGTAGATGAAATGCCAGTCCAATTGTGTGAGTTATATTTCATCAATGATTTTGCAACTGGCATTGCAACTGGTCTTGAGCGATGGTAACATTTTGAACAATTTTTTTAAACATTTTATTTCAGCTTGCATTCATAGAAATATTATTGCAGCTTGAATAGTATAGGCTTAAAAACATTCTTTTGGTCTCATATTACACTAATATATTCCTGCCGTACGGATAAAAGTTCCAAAAGCGCCTGGGGGACTTTTAACCAAAAAACAATGGGTAGTTATGACCCACAATGGGGTTCACCTTCGATCTACAAACTTCTAATGTATTGCAATATATTTCGAGGACTTATGACTCAAAATATAATCGAAAAACACCACGGGAAATTATGATCTACAATGAATAGGCCAAAAGCGGGTACTTTTGTCCCGTCGCCTGTATTATTATAATATAAGTAATATGAAATCAAGACCAAGAAAAAGCTAGAAAAAAGTCAGGTTTCCGATTGGAAAATTAAAAAGTCCCGTTTTAATTTATTTTATTGCTTAGGCACGATATTTTTTTAATACAGATTATAGTACTTTGTCCTTTCAAAACGAAGGGTATCGACCTCAAACCTGATCAGGTCAAAAAAAACATATATATAATTTATAACATAATAACACCCCACACTTTAAATTTGAAACAGGGGCTATATTAAAAACTATCAAAATTCATTTATAAATTGACAACGAACTACAAATAAAAACATTAAAAAAAAAAAAAAATAGTCCAATTACTTTTAATTCAAAATTAAAAAAAAAAAACAAACCATTCAAAATTAATTTTCCATAACTGTTAAATTTTTACAAAAAAAAAAAAAAACATTATCGATAACTTGTAATTTTTAATTGTTGTTTTTACAAATTAACTAATAATTATATACTAATTAATATTATATTAATTTATTCATTTAATTTTTTCATCATTTTAACCCCATTTTACTTGAACAAATTAGTTTATCCAAATATATATATATATATATATTATTAATTTTCTTTTTGTTCTTGTTTTTTAATAATGGATTAATTTTGGAATTAAAAATATAATTCAGATTTATCCAACAAGGAAAAACTGGTCCTCTTTCTCTTCTTATTTAATTTTCCCATTCATTAAATATTATTAAAATATAAATGATTTTTCACCTATTTTCATTAATTTGCTATATAGGTATAAATATATATACCATATACCTTATAGCAAATTATTTAATAATTAAATTTATTAGCATTCTTAATGAATAATAAACAGAAAATTATAAAAAAAAATAATTAAAAGCAGTCATTTAACAAAATTTTTTATGTAATGAACTTGGATAATATTGATTTTTTGTTTTGTATCCAATGCAACCCAATATTATATTGTAGGTATGTACTTCATTACTATTTTATGAATAGGTTTATATTTTTTTTATAAATTTAAAAAATTTTTCCGCAATCTCATTAAAAAAAAAACAAAACAACATCAGAAAATAAAATATAAATATAAATTAAATGAGTAAATAAATAATATAAGAATTAATATTTAAAAAAAAGTTAATTACATGATTAATAAATAAAAACAAAAAAATGTGTATGAGGATCTATCTGTTCAAGAATAAATTTAAAGTATCAATCAATGATTGATGAATAAAATAATAAGTTTAAAGGTATCCTATTTATTTATTTTGAAATTCGCTGTCGAATAATTTTCTTATTATATTGGTAATTGGGAATTCGTATGTGTACAACTTAATGAAATTTAAGATGAGTATTAAAATCTCTCAATATCCCTCCAACATTTCTCCATAATACTAAATTTCCAAATAACCTCCCCACAATCCGCAAATCTTTCCATATTCGCATCCCTGTAAGAAACTGTACATTTGTATTACAGGTTCCTTTCTAAAGTTTGGTTCAAAAAGAGTATGGTTTTTGTGTGTTAAAGTTGCACACTACCCAAAAAATCACCGCACAATTTCAATGGGTGGTTTTCAAGCGTTTCATTTCCTTACAAAAAAAAAAAAAATATAATTGAAAATTTGGTCTATGCTTCTCTGGTACAACCTTATCGCAAGCTTAATGGAAAAATTACGAAAATTCGAAAGAAAGTGTATATCAGTTTGTAACAACATAAACAAAAATCTCCAGCCCGACTGAAAGAATTTTAAGTCTAATAAATACTTGTATAAGGAAGCAAATTATCATAGAAATAGATAATTTTATAAAAAAAAATTGATTAGAAATCATTATGAAAGAGCATAAAATACTACCATACTAGAATACCATGCTCACAGGTTTTATAGCCCCTAAGCATTTGATCTTTCTAAACACAAATTGCTTTTTTCAAGACACTAATCAAATCCCTCTTTTATATAACTATAATAGATGGCATCCATGCTAAGTCATAGAGTATAACCCGAGGGTAATAAATGGAGAAAATCTAAAAGTATTTTTTAGAAATTGAAAATAAATATTTTCCGAAATACAGTGTGCCCCGCTAAGTACTGCTGTAAAGACCCTTATGCTTATAGTTATTTTGTTGTATAGTGATTAAGCTGGGGTTCTTTTTTTCTTTATTATTTTTCAGTTCTATATTATTTTCAGCAACAACGTGCTTCTAAACTTATTAAATGTAGAAATGTTATTTAATTACTTATTAAACGTAAACATTATTTTAAGCTCATTAACATGATAGTAGTTTAATACGGAACACTCTGTACAAATTAAATGAGTTTTTAATTTTAAAGTACTTTTTATATGTTCCAAAGAACCGAATAGAGCAGAACAATTGAACTTAGAAAAGAGATTTATTTATACTAACCCTTATAGGTAAATAATAAGTTCCCCATTTAACGATTACCATTTTTTTTAAAAAGTTGATAACAGTTTCAAAAGAATTTTTTTCAAATTAAAAGACATCGAGCAATTTTAGCCCGATTAAATTTTTAGATTAGGAATAGAAGCGACAAGTCTTCGTACCGATATGGAAGAACAAATTCAAAGTATGTTTATAAAGCCAACAACATTGTCAAAGAACCAAAGGTTCATAAAATTTTATTTAAATCAATCAGTAGCTACAATTCTGTGGTCCATTAGAGCAAAATGGATAGCCCAGAAATACTTCCCGCACTCAAAAACCATTAAAAACAAATATTCATTAGACTGGGCTAAGCAGTTTTGGAGTCTATATTTTACACAAACTAACAAAGAAACAAATAAATATGCATTAGCTTTTATATAAAGCCTATACTTTAGCAGGGTGATTCCTAATTAAGTGATACTTATCAGTAGATAAATTTTGTCTACGGGAGGTAATCTGAGACACTTTTAGTTTCCAAGATTTTGTGACTTAAATGAAGTTTTCAAACTTATTTTGGTTTTTACAAATTACTATTGTACTTCACTTTTAGACCACAGATGAATAATTTTTATTTTAAAGTTCATAGGACAGCTTAAAAAGTCTTCGTTTAACATGAGTATCTTTAAATTTTTTCTATCTTGCGGTTTCAAATCAGGGGACTCTGTTTTCTACTGAGATTTCTTAAGCTTTCAGAATACATTTTACAAAATTTCATAAGTAGTCTTGAAACTAATCCGTTTCTTAGCTTAACTCCAATATTCATAAAATTTATCTACTCATAAACATCCATGCAATAATGGCGCACTTAATTAACAGCTGAAAAAAAAATCTTCAAAAAATGTATTTTATTAAATCTTTAAACTAATTTAATTAATATAAGCCCTCAAAATTCATAAAACTGATTCCAAGAACCAATTATATAAAATTAAATAAAAGAATCGCCCAGAAAAAAATTTTCATCTTCATTTAAGATAAATTTAAACCATTTTATTAATTAAATTAAATAAATAACATTTTATTATTATTATTCTTATTCATCTTTATTATTTTTTAATTGTAAATAATAATCTGTGAAAAAATATCTTATGATTAAATTTTTCCGGCTGAATTGCAAAGTAAAGCGTTAAAAAAAAAACAATAAAAAAAGGAAAAAAAAAAAAAAAAACACTACACATTTATTTTTATTGATATCCGGATTCAGAAAAAAAACAGTAAAGAAATAAAACAAACAATCTAAAGATACATAATATACTTCCGAGAGTATTAAACTGCTAAATTTACATATATACATTTAAATAAAACTACATATATATATATATATATATATGTACTTATAAATAGTCCCAGTGTACAATGCTATCATTCAAAAATTTTTTTACTTTTATTACTTCCGAAATAGCCTGCTGTGTTTTATTTTTCATTTATTCCTTATATACACATATATAAATATACATATACAAATGTATATCTTGTATATATATATATAATAAATAACAATAAAGGAATATATAATTGAAATAGTAATGGTAATTTTGGGAAATAACAGAAAATAACAATAACAATTGTGAAATATTCAGTTGTTAGGTCTCTCATCAATTGTTATATTAATTCTTATATATATATATATATATTTATGTATATACATACCATCCGATCAATTTTGTATCAATTAAATTTACTTAATTTGTTTATATATCGGAAGGAGTACTTATTTATTAATTTTTTTGTTGTTGTGTGAGTTTTTTTTTTTTTTTTTCAGGATTCAGGACATTTTTAATAATTCAGAAAAATTTTTGTAATATTATTAAATAATACTTTTGGGGTTGTTATACAGTGGCCGTATGTCTGTTTTTTTGTTAAGTAAGGAAAAATGCAGTAATTAATAACACTTTAATCAATCAGAAAATCACCCCTTATTCCTGTAGACTTATCAAACGAAAAATATCACTGAAGCGATGTTTTGTTATCCCGCCAAAATTCACCTACGAACTGATATCCATATTCTATAACTTTTAAACATTTTTAGTGATATCATCTTTGTATCACCTCTGTTTATTAAGTTTGTTTTAAGGACAATGTCATGAGAACTGGAAGCCTGATATAATTTGAAAAAAGTTATTGGAGTAATCCATAGTATAACTGGTGCATTCAAATAATTTTCTTTATTTCAATTCCAAGTCTGGGGTCTAATTTTAGAAACCCAAAAAATTAAGTGATATTCCTGATTTTGTTTTCATGTACCTGAAGACAAGGTTTTTTAAATCGGAAGAATTCCATAAGGGCTTCCCAGAATTTTTTGTGTCTATTTCATTTACATACATAATATAATTCATTCTTATTCTTTCAATCGCATCGAAGAATATGTTTGAAAATAGCTTTAATTGCAGAACTACTATATTAATAATCCTAAAAGTATGCAATTTTTTTTAAATGCTTAAATTAAATGTTTTCTTCAAAATTAAAAAGCGAAATCGTTGGCGCAATGGTTAAGTAACTTGCGCATCAATCGAGTGGATGCGGGTTTGATCACCTTTAATAGCGTAAGTTTCTTTGAAGAAAAATTACTGAAAAAAGTAAATTCGCCCTTACGATCAAATATAACAGTATTGTAATATAATTAAATCAAATAAAATAAATAGTATTGTTACAATCTAATAATAGTATCTTAACATATAAAGGTTTATTAACCTATGCTTTAAAAAAATTTTATTATCATTTATGATATGTAAAATTAATAAATAAATTAATTTATTTATGTAAATTAGAGTAAATATTATAATTTATTGTAATTTATAATAACATACAATATAAGCTTAAAATAGCCTAAGTATAGCTTAGAATAACTTTAGATCCTGTATAATTAATTGTAAAGTATAACCAGAATAAAATAAATAAACAAATAAGTATTTTCTTCTAAAATTATTTAACGTTTATTATAGTTCCTAAAATAAAACTATTCAAAAAATTCTACAGTAATAGAAATTCAAAAAGATTCTATTAATATTCACTAATCTGGTACTAATGTTAAAACTTAAATACATACATGCAGTATGATTACATTGTAGATACATTTTAGAACTTGATTCATTGTGACACGTGATACAGCTTCATTTCCAAATTAAATATTTATTTGTTAAGTATTTCCAAGTGCATACAATGCCTTTACTAACTGATGGGTCCTTTTTATTTCGAATGTGGAACATTATTTTATGAGTATTATTATTTATTTTGTTTATATCATATATTCTATATTTTACCATATATATTTGGTTACCATGGAGATTTGTAAAGAAAAATTATTTTACTATATTGTAAGACCAGACCGGGAATCGAACCCGGACCCCCTCGGTTAATAAGCCAAATGCTTACCCATTACACCACCGATGCTCCAATTTTCAAATTTAATGATATACACATTAACTGCCTAGCTAAACATTAATATTGAATGCAGAGCTTTGAAGCCTTTTGTGTTCATAAACATGTTGAACACTTTAATTTTTACTACTACAGATTATCTAGAATTTTAAAGTCATCAATTTTTCTAATTGCAAAATCCTATGAAATAATCCAACCATCCATTACACCTTTATTAATTAATTAAATCCCTAATCTGGTACTAAACTTAAATTTTGGTGCTTTATGATATTTTAAAATTGGCGGAACAATTGCAACCCCTGACAATATATAACTTTTTTCATAATCATTTTATTTATGTTTTAATTTTTTGCATTCATCTCATTTTTTTTTTTAAACAATAACGGGGAAATAATTTTTAATTGGAGTCCATTGTTGTTTTTTTTTTAAATTGGCAACAAAAACACAAAAAATAAATAATATTTTCCAAAAAAAAAACAGAACATTATAATTTACTATTATGTGAATAATAAAATAAATAAAAAAAAATAATAAATATTAAATTATAATAATAAACCTTATATAAAAAAAATACACATATACATATATAAAAATAAGGATATGCGTAAATATATTAAATTGAAGGATAAAAACTAACGTTTGTTTATGATGATAATGCGTATCCATTTTGCGTATCCGGAAATAGTGTGTATGTAACAACAAACTTTATATTTAAAACAATAACACTTATTATAATCTATCTAGAGTATAAAAAATAACAGTAAAATATTTTTTTTATAAATAAAAATATAAAATGACAAATACAAAAATATGTATTTGTATACATAAAGTATTTTAAATGGGAGTGGGACATTAAGCCTCCAGGAATTATTGCACTTTGGAAAATTAGGATATCCGCCTTTTTTCCGCAATGTTTATATGTAAAAATTTTGAAAAATAGAGCAGAACAGATAATGTAACCGACTTACATTACTCTCCAAAATGATTCATCTATATGGAATAACCGTTATTTTGTAACCAACTGTAGTAGTAGAAGTAGCAGCTCCTGTTCCTCTGAGAAAAGCGGGAAGAAAGTGCGAAAGGAAGGGTTAAGTCTAATAGGTCTTATTTCACTTTGGCAAACCAGTGTATCCGTTTTTTTCAGAATGTTACTGGTTAAGTTACCGACTTACATTACTCTCCAAAATAATTCATCTGTATGGAATAACCGTTATTTTGTAACCAACCTTAAAATTCATAAAGTGACCGCGGATATAGACGCAAATACGGTTGGGCCCTCATCTGATTCCGGGCTTAGGTAACAGATAGCACAAGGAGAAGCTCTCGTTGCGTCAAAGGGTGCGGAAAGGGAGTTGCGAAGGGTTAAGGCAGGAAGGCCAAGCTGACTTTAATAAATAAAATTATTTGAAACCAGTTGAAAATATTCAAATTCTACAGGTGGCTAAAAATTTGGAATTTGAATAATATAATATTTCTGAAGTAAAGTCACAATAAAGGCTATAGGTCTGAATTCTATTTGGCATATGAGAGATAAGACCTACCTCTAAATTTCGTAAAATAGCCCCTATTTTTTTAATTGTTCTATTTAATTAATCTACTTATGTATTTGTAAATTAAGTTCTATTAGGTTTTATTGCTCTATGCTTTATTTCCCTCCTGCCAATATAAAAAAAATATTTTACAAAATAATCGAAAAAATTTGTAATAAAACAAAAAGAAAAAAAAAACGGAAGGAAAATTCAATGAAATTCAACGAACAGGAAATACGGTTTTGTTGTTTTTTAATGACAATGTTTTATTTATGTAATGTAATTAACGGAAGTCAATAGAATTTAATTTAACTTTTATTTACCTTCACTTTCTTTTATTTAATTTTGTTTTTTTTTTTTTTTTTTTTTTTGATTATTTTTTTTTTATTTTTATTTGAATAAAAGATTTTTCATTAATACTTTTATAAATACTCCGAAAAAAATTCTTTTCAAATTTTTCTTTTCAAAATTTTTTCTTAAAATTTGAATTACTATTTTTTTTTTTAATTGTATTTAACATTTTTAACAGTTTTTCAATTGAATTTCTAAGAATAAAAATTAAAATATAAAAAAACTGAAATAATAAATTGCCAGTTTATTCAAGGTGTATCTTATTTTTTTGTTTAATTTGAGAAAAGAAAGGTAATCAAATAAAAATTACAATTAATGAAAAAGTTCCAAATTTGAATGTCAGAGGTAAGGTAAAATCAATTCGTTTAATTTGTTAGTAATTATGAAACCTTTGTAATTAAAACAAAAGTTATTATGAAGACTCTTTTTTTCAGAATATTTTTCTAAGAATCTTATTGTGAAACACTTATTGTAATTTAAAAATTAAATATTCACAAGAGCTTAAGTTTATAAATTTTAAATTTAAAAGAAAAAAAATGTTAGTACTCTGAACGATCGATTTACAACTCTACAAAATAAATTTTATTCAAAATTAAATGTATTTACATGTATTTATTTTACATGACTGGGTGGCACAGTGGTTAAAGTGTCGACCTTTAAGGACGGGGTTTGAACCTCAGTGAAAGTGAAAAAATGTTTCTAGTTTTCGACTCGCCGCACCTAACATTCGCTATTGTGTTCAAATTAATGGCTTAAACAATAATTAATAATTATATATCTTTAATGAAAAGTGCATTAATATAGCAATAGCAATATAAACAAATGCAAAATATAAACAAATAATTTAATTGAATAATATAACTCACAGATAAAGAATATCACATAACTCAAATACAAAATATTACAATTTAAACAAAAATAGAATTGTATCTATTGAAAATCTAAGACGTTTCTACAGGTTACAAGTCCTACTATCTCATGTTTAAATTGTATGTGGAATTTATTAAGATTAATTGTAATGACCCCCTGTTGCAACATGCACAATGGTATGGACAGGCCTATTAGCCGAGCAATTGAACAGTCAGCACGTAAATTATTAAATGTTGTAATGCTATTTTATACAAAAGGCACCAAGTATTCTGATTTTAAGTATTAAATTAGCAAACTATTAATTTTAAACCGTTCATTTTTTTTTGTAAATGTATTTTTTTAAGTAACGATAAGTTTAAAAGTTTTGAATTAAACTCTAGATTTGCAACAATTTTTTTGATTAAAAATATAGTTAGACATTCCAAAACTCAAAAAAATAACCATTAAAATACAGGACTAGTGGAATACTTTGATACAGGATTTCAAAAATTTTAGTCAAACAGTTTAGTCAAATACCTACACGATTTTAAATTTGAATATATTTACAGATTAAACACATTTTGTCCAAATTGAAAACTGCCTTAAGATCAAGGACTTTAAAAATAAAAAAATTAGAATTATATGAATTTATTTTTAAAAAATAACACCTTTATTTTCTGCATCAGAACAATTTTACAAATATTACAATTTTTTAATATATTTTTTTTTGTATTACAATTTTCGTTTTACAAATTTTACATTATTCTTTTTATTAAAATGTATTTTTCAAAAAATTTCTAAATAGTATTTTATAATTTGGTATAATTCTTATTTTTTATAAAATACAAATTAAAATAAGAGCACATTTTGTTCAATTATTTTTATATTTAATTTATTTTATTTTTATTTTTTGGTATACGCATCAAAGTGATGGTTACTATATTTTACAATTAACACATAATTCGTTTTTTTTTTATATTATTCTTATATAATATTTTATTTTATTTATGTATGATTATTTATAAAAATATTTATTTTTGTTTCTTTTAATTTTTTTCTCAATATTTTATAAAAATTTTCAATATCTATTAAAATATTCATTTACTATGCAACATTTAAACTGATCTGAGTATGTACTGACCTACAACTGATCGTAATAAATTGTATCTAATTTAATTAAATATTAACTGAGTTCTATGTTTGTTAAGGGATTTAAACAGTGATTTAAAAAAATTCCCCATCATTCTAATTTGTTTATATATATATATATTGTTTTAATATTATATGTGTTTATAGAAAAAATTAACTTAATGTTTGATATGAAATTAAAATCATAATATTTAGATTAAACAAAATGTTTTATTTAAGATTTAAGTATAATATATCTGCGTTAAAATTCTAATTTATTATGTTTAAAATGTAAAATTTAAAAAAATTTTTCAATTTAACAAAAAATTTAATCAAATCAAGATTACTTCTAATTAAGTTCTATTTTAAATACCTATTGCCTAAATTTAGCAATTTCAAGGTCATATAAGATTATTTATAAAAACTAATTTATTGATAGTACTACTTAAATTTAGAACATTCTTCTAATCTGATCCTATCCAACAAAAATGGTTCATTTTACAATTTTTACAATACTTTAAACTTTTTAATTAAATTGCAAGTGGTAATAATAGTACAACTCAGATTTCAGATCAGTTTAAATGTAAAAATTGTACCATTTGGTTTCTTTCAATATTGATCCATTAAAATGTTATTATTTAAAAAGTTTACAATTTTAAAAAAAGTTGAAAAAAAAATGTTATTAATTATTTTCAATAAAATATTATATATTTAATTAATTATTAATTTTTTTAATCATTTGGTCTTTTGACAACTTAACATATATTTATATAAATAAAATTCATAATAAATTTTATTTTTTTTTTGTTTAATTTGTATTTTAATTTTTCCATTATTTATTTATTTCAAAAAAATCCTTAAAAACATTTAATAGCTCTTCAAGAATAAATATTATTGATTATGACATCATAAATCACATTGAAAATATTAGTAATATTAAATATATATTTATGTTAAATTATATAAAAACCTAGACTCGAACATTGTCTATGGTGTTAAAACAAAATATTATTAGAAATTTTATATCAGATTTATTTTACAAAATATTGGTCGCATTCAATAGCATCTCGCGTTACACTAAATTGCAGCGATGTAGCATCTAGCAAAATTAAATTTGACACTTAATTTGGAGTGACTTTTGGTATATTTTAATTTTAATTATAAAAAATTACTTTAATTATGGACACAATAGATAATTTCTATGGCCTTCATAAACATTTCAATAATTATATTTCTATCCCAAATTATTTTTTCTATTTTCTATTTAAATTATTATTTAAATTCTAATTTTTAAAATTAATCAAATTCATTTTTTTTTTTCAATCTTATTTTTTTTTATCAATTTATATTTTTAATTTTAAAAGAAATGCTCCACTTCAAAAAATTCTCAGAAAATCTTGTAAACAAACACTTTTAACATTAAAATGTAAACACATCAATTTCTAATTTTGCAGCGCTAGATGCCTGAATGCAACCATTGTGTTTCCTTTCTATTTAATTTACAAAATTAAAAGTTATAAATATTAAAAAAAAAAAGAAATTTAACTGCAATAGTAATTTATTTTTTTTTATACAATTATTTTATCACAGATTTTTGCAGTTTTTTTTTTTACATTAATTTTCGTAATTTTTTCATTGTAAGACACTTTATTTTTTTTATTTGTTTTATTTATTGTTTTTATTAAATTAACTTTTAATTAAATAAATAAAATAAGTTTCTTAGAAATTTTTACTTTCATAATCATCAAATTCAAAAAATTAATTGAAAAAAATTATAAAAAAATTCAGTATTTAAAATTTGGTCTTAGTTTTATTTTTAAAGAATTGCTAATTAATTAAAGATATTTTTAATTTAAATATTTTAAATAGTTGATAATTGATAAATTAAATTTTAATCAATGAATTAATGCGAATTGTCGAATGAACAATAAAAGTCACTTAACACCGTGTGAATTTGCCCTAAAAATTAAAGGTTAAAAAGAAACTCTCTTTATTCAATTAAGTTGAGAACTAAGATTATAAAATTTTGACATTTCAATTTTGGAATTTGAATTGAAAAAATTAATACATATAATCAGGGCTGTCACTGTAAATCGATTGAGCTAAAAATAAATCTTGCTTGCTAAATAAACTTTTTTATGTTATAAAATTTTATAAAAGTGGTAAAATTTGTGTAATTTTAAAAATCTTAGAACATTTTTTAATTACCTTTAAATTTTATTAGGAAAAAATCCGAATCAGATAAATGAAGTAGATAAGTTTTGATATTTCACTTTGCTATGTTTACCAATCTAGCCCTTCTTTATATAAATTCAGGCCTTTTTTTCTAAAATCAGCCTATACAAATACAAAAAAAAGTGACAGCTCTGCATTTCAACATGTAAACGTCAAAATTGGAAAACAATTGAAGACCATTAGAAAACTTTAAAATTAATATTTAATTTGAATAAATATTTACAAAATTATTTCCCGATCCATTTTTAAGTTTAAATTATTTTTAATCAAATGAAATTACTTTTATTTTGACAGTTCTCTCTGTATTTTGACAACTCTCGCTTGATACGCCAAAATAAACTAAATAGATTAGAGTAGAAATTATTGATTTAACTTTTTGTCAATTTAATTATCAATTATGTTTTAAGTGTTTTGACATTACATTGGAAAAATTCACTTTTTGTAAACTTCTATATATCATACAGGGGCGAAGATATAATTGTTATTTCTGTAAAAAGGTAACGAAATTGCTTTGAAAATCAGTATCTTGAAAATCTTTAATAGATAAATAGATCTCTCCCCTTGACCCTCTCTGAGTTCCAACATCCTGTATATGGATGAACTTAGAAAGTTTGTAAAAATGTACAAAATATTGTAGCTTGAGTATAAATAATGTGATATAAAGACTACACAATCTGGATGTTTATTTTAACCAATTCTTTTAAAATACTTTATTGATCTACTGGTATCAATTCTTATTTATTAATTAACAATTTGTATCAATTTGTAATTATCTACCGCTAACTAAGTCGAAGTCCTATGAAAACCGCATTCGCACCATATGGAAATGACTTGAAATAGTTACTGATTAAAGGAATTAATTAATGGATAGACTAATATTTTAAAAATACTTTTGCATAGCATTAAGCTATTAATTAAATTTAAAATAATAATTTTTTCTAGCCAATGTTTGTAAAAAAAAAATGTTAAAAAAAACTAATGATATTAATTCAGTATCATATGTATTTATTTGGTAAATAATGATAAAAACTCTCAAAGTTTAAAGTTATGAAAATGCTTAAGCGTTATAAAGTTTCGGAGCTAAAAATATGCACGTGAATAATTAAAAAAAAAAACTAAAAATTAGATTAAATTAAATTACCAATAATTGGATTAATACAAAACATATACAGTAATTTCTCGTTATTTAATACTTTAATTAATATATAATAGCAAAAACTTAAAATTAATATAAAAATTATAAATAATGCAATTCAATTCAAAATTCTACATAACTTTTATTTAAATATTTTTTAAACACACTATTAAAATAATTTATAAAGTGTGTAAAATACAACTAAGTAATTTCAAATGATACAAATACAATTTACGATCATGAAAATGTTTTATAATTTATAATGGGCCTTATCGTGAGTGTCAATTATCAGCAGTCATTTATCACAATTTGTGATAGCTTTGAAAAATTTTTTATTTAAAACTTTTTTTATTAACCTTATCGTGAGTATCAAATACATGAAAAATTTCATATCTAATGTGAATTTAATCAAATGTAAACTGATATTTTGGTATCGCGAATATTCAAATATGTGACATTTATCAAATAATTTATTCAATAGATAATGCGATAACTGAAAACTTGTTAAAAGCGAATGTTAGAACTAAAGAATTTAAGAAAGAAAAGAAACTCATTGAAAGATAAAATTAGTATTAAAAGTGCAAATACTAAATTTAGAAATGCAAAACCAACTAACCATTTACCAAATCAAATCGTAGCATTTTTTTATTTTATTTACACGAATTTGAATTTTTAGTTTTATTTATATAAAGCCGAATTTTAATTTTTTTTTTATTATGAAGTTGAATGTATTTTTTAAAGTATTTTAATTTTAAATAAAAAATTCAAAAAAAAACTTAATGTCAATTAATCACAATTCACAATAGCAAAATTTATAAAAAACATTTATCAGAATCAGTTCACGATACTGTTTAAAATAAATTTTATCAATTATCACATATATGATAACTGACACACACAATAAGGCCCAATATAATATTTGGTGATTTTAAAGTATATTTTAATTAAATAATAAAAGAAAATAGAAATTTTTTCAAAATTAAATTATATTGAAATTTATTTAATTTTAATTACTTTCGTTTTTTATTTTTTAAGTTAAGATTCTTTTAATTTGTTAATTTTTTTTGAAACTGCATTTATTATTATTTAAATCTGTATTTTTTTTATTTATGTAATCATTAAAATATTTATTAAATATATATATATATAGTATTTATAAAACATCTACAATTAATTATATTTTTTGATTTTCATTTATTTTAATTACAAAAATAAGTTTTCAATTTTCTTATCATAGCTTTGTTTTTTTGTGAATTAATTTTAAATAATTTTTAAATTTTATTTAAAAATTATAATTTTTGATTATTTTATTGGTATTTTTTCAATAAAAGGGGTTTAAAGCAAAAGCTAAAAAAAAATAGTAAATGTTGAATAAATTGTTTATAAAAGCATTTCATCATCTGAATCTTCATTGGGAACATTTTGTAATAATAAATTTGCTGCATCTTCATGGCGTACCTTAAAAACAGAAAAACAAATACAAAAATAAAAATATTAATTAAATATTAATTTAAAAAAGAAATTTTTTTTTTAATTTTAAAAAATTTTGTTTAATATTAAATATATATAAAATTAAAGAAATTAACAGATACATATACAATTAAAACAAAATAATGGTGCAATTTTGATTTATTTTTAAGTAACGGATATAAATTAAAAATGTGAATATCTTAAGCAATTTATGTTTTCATTAACCAAGATTATTCAATAATTAAGATTTGGTAATACAACCTTTAGATACCTGTTTAATAATTAATTAATTACCGAATAACTTTCTTATTATAATCTGTCTATAGAACGAAATTCTGAAGGCGTGAATAATCAAAAGCAAGCAAGGATATACGGAAGGATTCTAAATTTGCAATGTTACTTGAATTCTATTACCCTGTTTGAACCTTGTGTGAACCATGCCTGTATCTGAACATAAATATTTGGAAAACTTTTGATTTGCTTGCAAATTGTGTTAGATTTTATCATTATCAATACAATAATTCATTTTAAATAACTGCTAGACTCCTAGACTAACTGTAAAACTCACATTAAAACTATCAAATCTTTAAAAATTTTATGTAGCCATGGAGACAAATGCAAAAATTTCAATTGAACAAGTACAATTCGATTAAATGCGAAAATAAAATAATCAAATGAAACAATTCAGAAAATTATTTAAAGTTATAATATGAATAATACTTTTAACTAACATGAGCAGCATATATACTTAATATTAGTTTCCAACATAAGAAAAAATGTTGGAAACTAAAAACTTGATAGTTATTTCCGAAAAATTTAATATTCGGGCACAGATTTTTTCACGCGAATCCTTAATTATGATTGTTTAAATCAATAAGTATAATTTTTTAACTAACTTTGAAATGTTACTACAGCATTTTCTTAACTGGAGCTCAATTATTTATTTAATTAATCTCGGTTTAAAAAAACTCGTTTTTAGAAAATCTCGTTTTAGAAAATCTTGTTTTTAGAAAATTCCTTTTTTTTATATTCTGGAAAAAGCAGATAATTCTGGTTTTGTATCCAACTCAAAAATCCTTAAAAACCAGATTTTTCAATTAAAAAAGATTTTCTTAAAAAGCGAGATTTTTCAATAAAAAATTAAATTTTTATAATAAATAATTCTGATTTTAATTCAATTCTAAAATTTTTAAAAAACGCGATTTTCTAACAGAGATTTTAAAAAAAACGCGAGATTTTAAAAATGACATTTAAAAAAAAAGCATTTAATAAACCGAGATTACGTGACGCTACCACTTCAAATCTATGAAAGGATTTAACCTTAACTTGTTACATCATACGATGAACATAAATATAACCACATATAGCTTTAACCGGTATTTTATGGATAATGGAAGAAACATTACAACAATCTCTAAATTAAAGTGTTTGCACTAAGCTCTTGAATAATCTTGGTTAAATTGATCAATTCAAGTGTAAGAGTGCGTTTATGTTGTTGCTGCGATAAGTAATAAGAGCTTCGATAAGAACATAGCGTAGAAAATTTATATTGATGATCCAAGCGATGTTCCTATATAAAAACCTCCATTTAAATCATAAATATAGTTTCCGTACGCTATGTTCATATCGACGCTTTTATCACTTATCGCAGCTCCAATATAAACGCTCCCTTAGTTAAAAATAAATTAAATGAAAATTTTAAAAAAAAAATAATGTTTGGTTTTGCAATTTTTAAAAAATTTTGAACTTAAAAATAGAATATTTAGTTAATTGTTTTGTTTTATTTTTTTTTTTTTTCTAATTAAAATGAAATTCTAATAGTTTTATTTTGAACGTGCAAAAATAAGAAAATTTTTGTATTTAAAATAAGTTGCAAATTTAATTTAAATGTTTTAAAGATATGTTTTATAAAAAAAATATTATAAAAAATTTCATACCCATATTTTTATTTTTTTTTTCATTTTTTCTTTTTTTGATATTTAGTTTTTTTTCTTTTTTATAACACATATTTTATATTTTATTTAATTATTTTATTTTATTCAAATTGTTCTTTCACATATGAAATTCCAATTCCTAAAACAATTCATGTTCGGTTTGTTTATAAAAAAAAATTAAAAAAAATTTTTTTAAAAAGAATTAAAATTCCATTTTAATTTGAATTTTATTATTTAAAAAAAAAAAAAAAAATTAGAAATTCATTTATTAAATATATAAATAAACAAAATATAAAATCAATTAAATTAAATTTATAAAAATAAAATCAAAATCTCTATATATATAAATTTAATTAGTTTTTATTTTAATTTTTTTTTGTTTTGAAAAGACTTAAAAATTATGAAAAATGATGTCAAAAATAACGAATATTGTCAGGTTTATAGGTAGGTATCCATGACAACACATAATTAATATTATGAATAAGTTATATATCAAATTTAATTCGAGCTAAATCGTGAAAAGAGCTAAATAGTGTATATAGTAATAGGAACATAGTATACCTTAGTTAATAATTCTATATAACTAACCAATAAGCGCAGGGATATTCAAAGGACTATTAGAGTATCTGAAACACTTAACTCTAGCAGTATTTAGTGATGATAATCAATCAATTAACGCCATAAAATATAAACTATGAGCTATACAGTTGAAGTTATCCATTTTGTACCAAGCTATGAAACAAGGCCATTAATCCGCTTCAAGCTATGAAATAAAGCTTCAGAGAATGATATCTTTATTCATTTAATTTTCGATATTCTGCAGTGGTCTAAGAGTTGGATTCAAAAATAAAGACCCTTTTTCCAAAATTTTCAATCCAATTTTAAAATTGTCCTACTTGAGAACCTCAACTGCACTTAAATAAAATGAAGGAATATGGGAATACAGTGCTTTTAAATACAATTTCCAAATTCTTCTTAATTTAATTTTTTCTTATTTACCAATGATAAATAACACCCCAGAGCCTCTATTTCGTTTGCACGACTCCTTGTAAATGACTCTATTTCGCTTTGCACAATTGTAAAAAAAAAGTCAAATGCAGAGATATCTCCTTATTACGAATTTGATATTTAAAAATTTCGAAGATTTTTGTACAAAAGTCAAGGTTTTTAAAAATTGCAATATTTCGATTAAGATACAAAAGCTTTAAGTTAAGGAAAATCCAAATCAGGCAATATCTAATATTATTTCATTTACTTTTTATTCGTAATTTATCTTTGGTCACTTCTGTAATTATTTCCAAAATATTTTATTAAAACGATAAATCCCACAGTACTATTATAGAATACAAATTTACTTTAATATTTGGTAATTTGACTCTGATACAACTATTATATGAAAGTAATTACAAATTACATGAAATACACTTTAGAAAATTTTTTAAATCCATATACGAATAATTCCTATAGTATTGTCTTTTTTCAAATTGGATTCGTTTATATTTAATGTTATATTCTTAACAATAAATGTTTTATTTAGCTAGATAATTAATATAAAAATTATGAATTTTTATGCACATTTTAATAGTGCTTGAAAAACCTCGTATTTTAATACCCATGTCATATTTTTTAAAACTTTATTGAATTATTATTTTGATTCAAAGACTTGAACTTAAACAAAACCCCTAATCGAATCTATTAAAATTTTCCAGATCGAATTTGGATTTGATTTTTCTTTGGTTTGTAGCCCTGATTTAAATATTTTTAAAAAGCTTCTACATTGTATGCAACAAAGTATGGACCCATTGTTCAAATTAACTTAAACTAGCCACAAACCGAATCGAATATTACTCAAAAACGAGGACGAGTTTAGTAGAGTAGAATATGCTAACTCTAAATTTTAGAATCCCAGCTCCTTAAGTTTTTGAATTATCGTGCGGACAGACGATTCAATTGTGATTCTGACGAAAATACATAGCTAAAACGATTTATTTTTCGATTCTAATCCAATCCTTACCTTTGAGTCAATATCTACTCGACCCCCTCCTTCTCTACGTCACAAACGTAATGGCAAATTTGGTATACCCATTTGACCTGTAGTCATGGATCAACCTGAACCCAAACATACAATATATGCAACTTTTTATCAATCAATTAAAAATTTGTATAAGATACTGTTTTCAGCTAATCATAGCAGTTTTGTCCAACAATCTCATGTAATATTAAAACGCAAAAAAAAAACAAATTTTAAGTCTAACAAGATTTCTTTTTATCCCAATGGACCGTGTGCCCATGACCACAACAAATTTTTTGTTTAAATTGAATTTTAAATCTAATATTAAACACGTTCTACATTTTTAAATACCCAGACTTTCACTAAATCCTCCATACAAAAAAACCTAGATAAATATTTCAAGTTTATCTTAATCTGATATAAAAATTTTAAAAAAACTAAAATCCCTGCTAAATTACTTTCAAAATTAAAAACAAAAAAAAAAAAAAACTAAAAAAAAAAAAACTAAAATAAAAATCAAAAAGATTAAAAATTTTAACTTACCCGACTATATTGTACACCATTATTTGAATTTCTTGTTAGTACACCACGTACTTTATTCCGAATATTTTCATTTCGTAATAAAACTAAAACACATCCAATAAATAAAGCGAAACAGAATAAAAATGTTACAATTATTCCTGTTGTTGTTGTAAAATGTTGTCATATGTTGCACAATGATAAAAAATAACAGTAATGGAATAACCACATATTGTATAGCATCAGTACATCAGCAGCAACACAGCAGGCGTTATCACGTAAAACAAAGCGAAAAAAAAGCATATTTTTAATAAAAACGCACGTAGACCGAATTATCGTTGAAAAAATGTTCCATAGAAAGAGATAGAAAATAAGAAGAAGAAAAAAAAAAAAATTAATTATGTTTTCTATTCAACATCATCATTGTATTAAAGTATAAAATATGAAATATATACTAGATAATAAAAGCAGGCATATGATATGTATGTATTTATGTTAGAGATATGTCTTTACATGATTATGTCATGTGTGTGCGCCTTTCAAAATCCTTACGGGAAAAATATGTTTTTTTTTTTTCTCCTACATAACATTTAACATTTTTTTTAAAAACTATGTTAGTTTATGTACATGTTCGCCTCTTAGTCTCTTATCAAACGACAATATAAAGATTAGCGGTAGCACATATACATAACCATGTATATACATATACACGACCATATATATACATATGTAGAATAGAACATGATAGAAGAATTAAAAACAAAAAACACAATGTATTACCTGAAGCTGACATAGATCCAGAATCAGTATTTTTATTATTATTATCATTTGTTGTTGTTTTATTTGTTGTTGTTGTTGCTGTTGTTGTTAGTGGTGTTGGTTCAGGTTCAACTGATGATGAAGATTTTGTTGATA